>JAPQNM010000022.1:11484576-11499576 GCA_029783475.1 Metacarcinus magister
GGGAGGAGGAAGAGGAAGAGGAAGAGGAAGAGGAAGAGGAGGAGGAGGAGGAGTACAAAGATTATAAAGGAGGACAAAAGAAGAACAGACAGCAACAGTCCTACTGGACCTAACGAGGCTGTCTGTGCAGCTACACTACTACTAAATATCTACTTGATAGAGACAAAAGGACAGCTAAGTGGAAGGCTCCTCCCCACCCCAAAAAGAGAGGGGGAAGAGTAAGGGGAGGAGAGGAAAGAAAAGGAGGATGCATCACGGAGAGGAGAGGAGAGGAGACTAAGAGGTGGGAGTAAGGGCCAGCCAGCACTCTCCATTTTCTATTCTCTTCACTCTTCCTTCCTTCCTTCTTTCCTATGCATAAATATTTTCTCCATTTCTGTTAACCTCCTTTACTCTCTTCCTTTGCGAACCTAACATTTCTATCATCAAGTCTGTCTATCATATCATAATTCAGTTTTCTTTCCCTTTTGTCTATTTCTTTATATATATCACTCTGTCTCTTTTAATCAGTCTTTCTTTTCCTCTCTCTCTCTTTCTCTTTCTACCTCTCTCTCCCTCCTGCCGTAGCGAGAGAGTAATGTGCACGTCACTGCTTGCCATCACTGTTGCCTCACGCCGAGCAGACTTGATCGCTGTGGTTGAGGTCCGTGACGAAGCCTCTCTGCCTGGGCTTTAAAAGGCTTACCACGCAAATACATACAAATGAGAGCAAGAGGCCAGGGACGCGGACCTAGAGTTGTTGTGACAATGTGGAGGTAAGAGAAAGGATACAGAAGAGAGAGGGGAAGTAAGGGAACTAGGAATATTTACAAACAAGTGGATGAAGGCAAGAGAGGGAGAGATAAAATAAAAAAAAGGAAGAGATAGGTAAAAAGGAAAACAATAGGTAGTGTGTAAAGGGGTAAAAGACAAGTAAAAGGAGAAAATAATTAAGTGATAAATTTATGAAAGATGGATAAGGACGAATAAAACAAAACCAAAAAAAATCAATCAAAGTCACAAGAAAATAATAAAAAAAGAGACAAAACAATAAAATAAGAATATAACAAATCAAGACAAATTAGGAGAAAATCAGACACACACAAAAAAAATATATATCAAAGCGATGAGAAAAGATTACCTGGAATGAGATACGATTAATTGGAGAAAGATGTGCGTGGGAAAAGATAATTGAACGGCTGACTAATAACAAGAGAGCATCTCCTTTCACTCCCTCGCGTGCCCTGCGGTGTCTTCATCACGTGGTCTCCGTCTCACCCTAATAGGCACCTCCACCTGGATGGACGAGACAGGTGAACCGGGAGAGACCAATTATCCCTTATGCTTGCTCACCTGGCCACTTTAATTAATGGAGCAAGCCCTCTCCACACCTGTCCGTCCCTCTTCTCCACACGCTACACGTCCTGCCCTCTCCACAGACACACACACACACACACACACACACACACACACACACACACACACACACACCACCGCCACACACCACAAACTAGCCAATTAAACCCTGAATTCCCACTGGTTCCAGGACATTGTCAGGTGTGTTGGGATTCCCTTCCACACACGCACCTCAGCACGTGGTTACCTGCTCCACTACCTGCTCCTCCACATTACACTCCCCTCACCTCACCTGATCGTCCACTACCGGAATCACCACCACCTGTCCCACCGCCATCACCGCTCGACACACCTGCTCCATACAACACACCTGCACCACCACTAACACCTGTTCCTTCCCTCAGACACGGTCGAGGGGACGTGCAGTAACGCTCCCCTTTACAGCCAATTAGCTCATTAGGTCCCCACGCTGCAAATTACACGGTGACGCTTCCCTCCCCACCCCTACTCCCCATTCCTTAACTAATGCCACCCCCTCTGTAAAGTTTTCCTTTTTTTCCCCTCTCTATCTCTCTCTCTTCTTTCTCTCACACTCTCTCTATGTCCTTTGCTCTTGTCTCTCTGTTCACGTTTTCTTTGCAACTCCCACCTTGGTAATCACATCTCTTTACATCCTTCAATTTCATGTGTTAATTTGTCAATTATGAAACCTTGTCACGCGTAGTCTAACATTTTTTTTTTTTTAAATAATGACTGATGTTTTTCCCTTCGTGGGGAAACACAACAAAAGAAATTCCAATCCGAGGCGCTTTTGTTTCCAGCAAAATGTTTTTAAAGGCAGGGTCTGCGGCCCTCGTGTCCACCCTCCCTCTCCCTTTCCCCTCCTACTCCTACTCCTCCATGCCTTCCTCTTCCTCTTTCCCGCTAACCCTCCTTCCCCTTTCCTCCAAACCCCAATTCTCTTCTGCACCAGCCGTTGCCTAGCCTTCCCTACTCCTCATCAGCTTCCCCTACCTTTATTCAGGCCTTCCATTCCCCTTCCCATGCCTTCCTCGTCCTCTTCCTCCTCTTCTTCTTCCCCACCCAGCTGTCCTGCCAATGAATTCCCTCCCCAAGCCCATACATGAACACAGTTGAGGCAGTCAGCTACTCGCCACAGCCCAGCCTCACGCACGCATGATTCCCAGGCGTCTGTGTTGAATGTTCACTGATTCACCTTCACTTGAACGCAGGAATACAAAGCTAACAGATTGCTGCAGGTTAACTTAGGAAGGTGGCAGAGGTAGAAACAAAAAAAAATAATATTGGTGTGTTGCTTTATATTCTGTGGAGGGGGAAGGAAGGGAAACGTTGTGTTCATGGATAAATAAATCTTGCAATGCGGTAGGCTAGAGAGATAAACTAAATTGTTGTTGAGTTTTATTCGTCTTTTTTATGTGTTAGGTGAGCTTAGGGTGGCTGAGGGAAAGCCTTAATTATTACATTTTTTTGAGGGGGGTTGGGGAGGAGTGGCGAGTGTGAGGGGAAGGTGTGTTCATGGATAAAGGTTGGAAATAGAGACCTTACTGGACGCAGTCATAGCCAACTGGGGCAAGGAAGGTCAAGGGAGGCAGCATGGAGGGTCAGGGCACGACGGAAAGGACAAAGAGAGAGGACAGCGGGAGGGCAATGATAGGGTTAAGGCGAGGGCAGTGAAGGGGCAGCGTGTGAACAGTGAAGGGATATTGAGTGGGCAGTGAGAGGGCAGTGTGGGGAGAGAAGGGGGTAGTGAGAGAGTAGTTTTGGCAGTGAAGTAGGCAGTGAGAGGGCAAAGTGGGAAATCCTGGCAGTGAAGCGGTAGTTTATGCAGTGAAAGGGGCAGTGAAAAGGAGGTGAGAGGGAAGTGAGAGGAAACAGAGGAGGTAGTGAAAGACCCATGACAGGGGAGTGAAAGGGCAGTGAGGAGGCAGTGAAAAGACAGTGAGTTGGCAGTGAGGGAAGAGGAAGAGGCAATTTTTAAGGTATGTGGAGCAGTGTGACAAAAATGAGGGGTCTGCAAGCCATGTGGAGAGAACCGAGTTGAAAGCCACGAAATAAAAGTCTTTCTTGCATATATATTGTTTTCAGTCTGCAGTGACGTGTGGATGTAAGCTCTCTCTCTCTCTCTTTCTCTCTCTCTCTCTCTCTCTCTCTCTCTCTCTCTCTCTCTCTCTCTCTCTCTCTCTCTCTCTCTCTCTCTCTCTCTCTCTCTCTCTCTCTCTCTGTGTCCGGCTTTCACGTAAATGGATCTGAATGTGCTTGATTTTTTATTATTTAATTCCATTGTGCTGCATTTTTCTCTCACTCCTTTTAACTGTCTGCCTGTGAGTGTCTGTTTGTCTGTGTGTCTGTTTGTCTGTGTGTCTGTTTGTGACCATATAAATGTGTCTATGTTTGCCTCTGCTTGTTTATTTACATGTGTGTGTGTGTGTGTGTGCGCGTTTCTGTTTGTCTATTTGTCTATCTGCCTGCCTGTCTACTTGTTCGTCTGTCTGGTTGTCTGTTTGTCTCTGTGTGTGTGTGTGTCTGTCTGTCTGTCTGTCTGTCTGTCTGTCTGTGTGTCTGTCTATCTGTCTGTCTGTCCCTTTCCTCCTGAGTTTACACGTGAAGCCAACTACACAGCACACTCCTTCCCTTCTTCAACTTGCTTTCCTCTCCTTTCCTTCAGCCACCTTAATGTTTCCCTCCATCCTCTGTTTCCCTCCTTTCCTTTCTCTGTTTCCTTTCCTCTCTGTATTGGATTAGTGTTATTCTTTCATTTGCATTTTTTTTTCTTCATGTATGTGGGGTTTTTTTTTATTTGTGAACTGGTTTTTTTTATTTGTGAACTGTTTTTTTTTATCCCTCTAGTTTTTTTTTCAATCATTTTTTTCCCTCATTCGTTCTTCTATCTTCCTTTTGCACATAATACCTCCCTTTCCCCTTCTTGTCTTCTTTCTTTCTTTATTTTTCCACCTTCCTCCTACAGTACCTTTCACCTTCCTGATCTTCCTTTTCCTCTTCCTCCTCTTGTTCCTTCTCCTCCTCCTCCTCCTCCTCCGCCTCCCAAAAATGGTATCTTTCCTCCTCTTTACTTCTCCCTTGAAAAACTCTTCCATTTCCCTCCCTCCCCTTGCACAGGATATTCCCCTTTCCCCTCTTCCCTCTCCCTCCCTCCCTCCCTTAAGAGCTCCATTCCCCTCCTCCCATTTCCCCACACTCATTTCCACCCTTCAGCTTTCGCCTCCCATCCCCATCTTATTCCTATGAATATATATGAATAATTGGTGTCAGGTTTTGGGGGAAAAGTTTTGGGTGATGGGTAGCGGAAAATACGGTAAAATAAAGGCCACATTGTAGAAAATGGAGGAAAAAAAAGGATAAAGAAGATGAGGAAAAAGAGTGAGAGAGAGAGGAATGAAGATGTGAGGAATATAGAAGATGAAGAATAGAGAGTATGAAAGAAAGACTGATGGATTAAAGAAAATGATGAGATGTGAAAACTGTGTAAAGGGAAATAAATATGAACGAGATGAGGAAGGAATAAAGGCAAAATAAGCATTGAAAATGAGGAAGGAAATGATAAAACTTGAAAAAAATAGTAAAAATTAAGAAAGAGATGATAATTAAATAAAATCAGGAAAACGGAAGGCAATGTAAGGCATAAAAGAGGAAATTAGATAAAAAAGATAACATAGATGAAACTTCTAACACATGAATATATAAGAAGGAAGAAACTGAGCTACAAAGGATCACAAGTAGAAAGACACGTGGAAGAGAAGAAACAAAAGACAGAAGACAGAACACAGACAGGTAAATAATTATGTTGTAATGAATAAATAGGTCAACGAGAACGTGCATTAAGAATTGAATTGAATTGAAGGTGAAGCTTGATACCTTAATTAATGTATATGCAGTTCAAGGCTACGTCATTATCCACATTCTACCTCCAGTTGGGTAAAAAAAAATATATAAATGAAATAAATAAATAAATAAATAAATAAAGGAAAGATAAACAAATAAATAAATAAAGATAATATATGAAAATATTTTAATATAGAAAATTAATATAAAAAAATAACAAATAAATAAACACAACAAATATATAAATGATTATTTATGGAAAAAAAAATAGATAAAGATTGTATCAATAAAGATATTATTTTTTTATCTATTGTATTTATTTTCTTTTACTTTAATTAACTAGAGGGAGAGGCAGGAAGTGGTAGGAAGAGAGGAAGGGGAAGGGGAAAAAAGTCGAGTGTGGATAAAAAAAAAAAGAGACAAAGAAATATTGTTTGAAAATATAAACAGCAACACAAAAAACAAAAACAAAATTATATAAATAAATTAAAACAGAAAATAAAAATAAATAAAACAAAGCAATGAATATCAATTAATTAATCAAAAAAGGAAAACAAAAAGAAACGAATGAAAACGAAAAGAAAAAAAAAACAGCAAGAATAATAATAAAAAACAACAAACAACAAAAACAAGCTGGGGTCGCCATGTTTTCCTAAGGTCCGGGGGCGGCAGGTGAGGCTGAGTAGGAGGAGGAGGAGGAGGAGGAAGAGGTGGTGGTGGTGGTGGTGGTGGTGGTGGTGGTGGTGGTGGTGGTGGTGGTGGTGGTGGTGGTGGTGGTGGTGGTGGAAGAGAAAGAAGAGGGAAGAAAGGGAACACATAAACGTATAAATTAGAAAAAGAAGAAGAAATTATAATGAAGAGGAACAACAAAAAAAAGTTATACGTAAGGAAGTAGACAAAAACAGCAAGGAAAATCAAAGAAAAACACTAAAGGTAGGTAGGTAGGTAGGAAGGAAGGGAGGAAGAGAAGGCAGAGAGGAAAGGAAGGGAGGAAGGTAGGAAGAGGAGAGAAAGGGAGGGAAGAAGGGGGGAGAGGAAGGGAGGAGAGGAGAGGAGAGGAAGGGAGGGAGGGAGGGCGGGGAAAAACTGGTATCATTTGAGGGGAGAATTTTTACCGGAGGACAAATTAGGACATTACCTCGCACAACCTGGGGTAAAAATGGCGGATACGAGGGTGTTTACCTGTGTGTGCAGTGTCACTCCGCCACGCCAACTCCACCTAATTACACTCAGGTGAAAGAATACTAAAACAAAAAATAGGATAAAGAATAAACTTAATGAAATTCTCTTGCAAACCAACCATCCAACCGCACTCTTCTCCCCCTTCCTCCCCTTCTCCTCCTCTTTCTATTTCTCTTCTTCTTTTTCTTCCTCCTCCTCCTCCTCCTCCTCCTCCTCCTCCTCCTCCTCCTCCTCCTCCTCCTCCTCCTCCTCCTCCTCCTCCTCCTCCTCCTCCTAAAATAGTCTATGAAAAAACAAGAGTATATTCTAGAGTGTTGAATAAAGTAACTAAAATGACAGTTTAGTGTGGCAGGTAGCGTTACGTGTGTGTGTGTGTGTGTGTGTGTGTGTGTGTGTGTGTGTGTGTGTGTGTGTGTGTGTGTGTGTGTGTGTGTGTGTGTGTGTGTCTGGAATTTAAAGCATGGAGGGGAAGCAGGATATGCAGCGAATAATTGACTAAAAATAAGAAAAAATAGAGACTCAAAGGAAGCAAGAAATTAAGGAAAATGAAAGAGGAAGAGAAGATAAAGAAAAACACACACACACACACACACACACATACACACACACACACACACACACACACACACACACACACACACAGAGGAAGGATCTCAGTAAAAAGGTAACTCCACTAAAACTATATAAACTACAAGGAAATCAAAATGCATTCTGGAAGTTACAAAAACCAAACGGAAATTCAACCATAACGAGTTTTACAAAGGCCACAGAGGGCAGCGTTCACCAAAACAAGCTGTCCCTTCCTCCCCTTTTTTCCCCTCCCCTTGTTTCCCTTCCCCCTTGTTTCCCCTTCCTCGTCCCCTTCTGTATTCCCCTTCCTCGCCCGCCAGACCATCTCTACTGACTAGGAATTGTAAGATTGAGAAAAGGGAAGTATTTTTTTTTATTTTGTGTGTGTGTGTGTGTGTGTGTGTGTGTGTGTGTGTGTGTGTGTGTGTGTGTGTGTGTGTGTGTGTGTGTGTGTGTGTTTAGGATGTGTGTGTGTTAGCAGATGTTAAAGGTTAGAGATAATTCAATTAAAAAGTGTTATTTCTCAAATGTAGCAAGGATTTTTTTCTCTCTCTCTCTCTCTCTCTCTCTCTCTCTCTCTCTCTCTCTCTCTCTCTCTCTCTCTCTCTCTCTCTCTCTCACACACACACACACACACACACACAACCCCAACACACACACACACACACACACACACACAAACACTCCACAAAACACTTCCTGCCAGACTCCCTTCCCACATTGACCACAAAGCAATCAGTCTCCACACACACACACACACACACAGCACTCATGCTCCCCACACACTCCTCCACCTCGTCCCTTCACCTTACCTTACCTCCACCCCTCGTCCTTCTCCTCCAATTACACCTACACCACCTCCCTTCCTTCCCTCCTTCCCTCCTTCCTTCCTTCCCTCCTACTCTTACTCCCCACACTCCCACCTTTTATTTTTTTCTAACCTGTGCCAAACATCTCATTTCTCCCACACAAAACGTATTGTCCTAGGCTTCTTTCCCTTTTTTTCTCCCCTTAGTCGTAGCTCGCCTTCTTTTTCCTGCCATTAGTCCAGGCTTCCTTCCCCTGACATTCTCGAGTCGATCAGGTTGTCAGGAGAAGAGATTAATGAGGAGTTGGTGCGTCCTTCTCGGCCATCATGCGGGAAATTGTATCAAATTCTCCTCGCTGTTGTTAAAAGACATGGGATGGAGGCTTGGCGGGGGTTAGGGGAGGGGGGGTTGGGGGTTGCTGAGAGTAGGCCAAGACGCCCCAAATAGCACCAAGATGACCCCCAACTGACCCCTCTTAACGCGCCCACCCCACCACCTTTAAAAAAAATAATAAAAATTCCAGCCCCATTCCACTATGTCCTGATTTTTGCGTCTGTCGTGTGAGTGCGTGAGAGAGAAATGAGGGTATACACACATACATACATACATACATACATACTTTCATACAGACATACACACAAGCACGCAAGCAGCAACCAGGACGCACATACGCACACTACAGCACGTCCACAGTTCTATAATTTCACAAGTTTACATAGATAATCACATACACACACACACACACACACACACACACACACACACACACACACACACACACACACACACACACACACACACACACTGTAAACAAAAGAAGACAGTGGCGGCAGAGGAGACAATCAGTGTGGAGAGAAAGGGAGGAGAAAGAGTATGGAGATTACCTCCACAAGGGACCTCCTCCTCCTCCACCTCCTCCTCCTCCTTTGCTTTTCCACTCCATCTGTATGTCTGTCTGTGTGCCCCTCCCCCCCCCTCTCTCTCTCTCTCTCTCTCTCTCTCTCTCTCTCTCTCTCTCTCTCTCTCTCTCTCTCTCTCTCTCTCTCTCTCTCTCTCTCGCCGCTCACGCACACACGCACTTTTTGCCGTGTTCCATTATTCATTCCGGGGAGTGAATGACATCGGGCTTGCGTGTAAGTGGTCTGTATATCAGTGAATAATTCTACACCTTGTGCCTCACTACTCCCTCTCACCCCCCCAAAGGACCCTCCCTCCTTCCACACCTCCCTCCACCTCGCTCCACCTTGCACACGCTCCACCCTGTTTGCTCCACCGGGTGTACTGGGCAGGGTGTTTGGGGAAGGGTGTAATCAGGGGAGGGAGGGAGGGAGGGAGGGAGGGAGGGAGGACCATCACCCTACCTCCCTACACCTTGCTATTTCATCAACTTTACTGGACGTCAAATCTTCCCTCCGTGTGTATGTATGTATGTATGTATGTTTGTGTGTGTGTGTGTGTGTGTGGTAGCAGCTGGGTTTTATTTTCCTTCCTCGATTTTTTAATTTGATTGGTTGTCTATCCTTATATCTATCTATCTATCTATCTATCTATCTATCTATCTATCTGTTTATCTGTCTGTCTTTCTATCTGTCTATCTACTATTCAGAATTAAGTTGAATGTACGTTTTCTTTAAGTTATTTCCCTTCTTTTTTTGGTTTTAATAATAGAGGAAAAAAATGTTCAAGGAGGTAAAGGAAAGGCAATAAAGATATCATAGCAAAAAAGTGCAAAGAAAGAAACAAACAACTGAGAAGAAATAACAAAATTAAAACAATAAAAATAGGAATGAAACAGGATAAATACCACACACACACACGCACACGCACACGCACACGCACACACACACACACACACACACACACACACACACGTCAAACAGTCATGGCAGTAAACATTCAACCAAATTTTGACACTGAAACAGACATCCTGGGACTAACCACTCACTTCAACACACCAAATGAAAGTCTCGGGCGATGTGAAGGCGATTCCAAACACCTTCGGAAAAACCAAAACGAGACAACCTGATTCATTGCCAGTAATTCCAACGAGAACTTTGAGCAGAAACCCGTGACGGAGACTCAAAGTGCGCACACGTCACGCTCATTTGTCTTGAGAAGGTGACGGAAGAATGTTAGGTAATTACAGAGTGATTACCTTTACCTAGATAAGAGTCAGGGAAAACCCAGCACATAGTAATCACACATACTACACAAGGTACGAGTGTAAACCTGCATGGAAGACACTTGTTATTTAGGGACACAAACCACGGACTCAAGACAGGGAAATCCTGATGATGATAAGACTGCCAATGTTCGTGATGAGTCCGAATACTTGGGTGTTTTTAATTTTTCTTATTTCTTACTTTTTTGCACGTAAGCCAGGGAAATGTTTGATGTTTTGGAGTTTAAAGTAGCTTGACGGATTCATAAATTCCTCTCTAATCAGGTTATGTATCTCAATGAAGTTATTTCATCAATATATAAGTAAGTTCGTTTCCTCGGGTTTATGACGGAATCAATGTCATCTTACATCGTGAAATCATCAACAATACAAATGAAAAAATAAGAAATATTCGCAATAACACCATTTCAAGCTGTCGTTCTTGTTGTAAATGGACAATGATTTTAACTATGAGAGATATAAATGAAACAACAGGTCTTCAATTAAATATATGGTAGAGTCAGTATCATTCATTCTTTAAACCCGAACACAGTGCAACACCAAAAACATGTATAGCAAGAGGTAATGTTTTTTTTAAAAGGCTACAAATAACTTAATAATGTATAACTAAATCAACCTTTATAACATCACTCAAAAGGGTAAATACAACACAGTCAGCATGAACACGTGAAGCCTTTCCCTCACCCACCCCACGATAATGATGCCTCTTAACTAACTTATTAACGTTCAGTGGAGTAGCGGGTGATATTGTACTTTTGTGGAGGAGCCATTCATCTGATTTTGCTGGAAAGTGTGAGGATTTTATTGTTCATATTTATTTAAGTTAGTTTATACAGGTTACTCAACTTCGTTTTCGTTGTAGGCTACAGAGGATGCAGTGTGTCTGTCTTTTGCTGTCTGCCTACCTGTGTGTCTGTTTCATACTAATACACACACACACACACACACACACACACACACACACACACACACACACACACACACACACACACACACACACGCCCTGCACACAAAAAAAGGAAACCAACCACACTTGCCCAATTACCTTTTTCTTCGCTTATATTTTTCCCCGCCGCTGATATTTACTCGACCAGACAAAACAGCAACGACAGCTGGCCGGCCCCGAAGGTCTACGAGTGATCATTACAGGGCGACGCGACGTGATGGTGAGTTGCTGCCTTGCTGTACACACCACAAGGAGGAGGAGGAGGAGGAGGAGGGGAAAGAAGAGAGAGAGAGAGAGAGAGAGAGAGAGAGAGAGAGAGAGAGAGAGAGAGAGAGAGAGAGAGAGAGAGAGAGAGAGAGAGAGAGAGAGAGAGAGATGTACTACAAAAAACAAAGAAAGGAATCATGGCTAAAGTAAATAAGGAGAAAAAAAATAAGGCAAACAACTAACTAGCTTACAAGGGAATAAAGGGAAAGAATGAAATAATAAATGAGGGAAAAAAATGTTATATATAAGAAATGATAGATAAAAAAAAAACCTACCAATTACTTCCACTTATTTTTTTACGTATTTTCTCGTTACTCTTTTATATTATAGCTCGTACTGCGAAGCCTACCTATCTACCTACTTATCTACCTACTTATCTACCTACCTATTTATCTATCTACCTACTACCTACCTATCTACCTACTATGTACTATGGAGGAGAAAGAAAGAAAGTCTACGGCCTCCACTACTATTACTTTATCGATTTCCAGTCAGGGGAACAGATCGCCTGGATTTGTGTCCCTGAATCGACGTCTTTGTGTTATTGTTGTTATGAGGTGGGGAGCGACGGAGGCACTGACGGAGGGGGGAGGGAGGGAGGGGGGGGAGGGAAGGAGGGAAGGATAGTGGGAGGGAGGGAGGGAGGGAAGGAGGGAAGGAGGGAAGGATAGAGGGGAAGGAAGGGAATAAATGACTGAAGAATTAGAGGTAGCAGTAGTAGGAGAAAAAATATATAGAAGACTTCAATAGAACAAAGACAATAATAACATGTAGAAAAACAGTAAAATTAAAATATAATAATAAGAAAAAAAAACTGAACAAAGAACTCAAGAAAGGAAGGTTAGAAAAAGAAGAACCAAGGATGGAGATTATGTGTAGAATAGCAAAAAAAAAATGTTAAAAAAATAAAAAAACAAATTTTTTTAATGGAAAATAGAAAACTAAATTATGAAA
The DNA here is from genome assembly GCA_029783475.1 of Metacarcinus magister. Classification (NCBI taxonomy): domain Eukaryota; kingdom Metazoa; phylum Arthropoda; class Malacostraca; order Decapoda; family Cancridae; genus Metacarcinus; species Metacarcinus magister. The sequence continues at coordinate 11,496,683 of JAPQNM010000022.1, forward strand.
GGAAACCCGAATAGGACGAGAAGGAGGAGGAAGAGGAGGCGAAAGGAGGAGGAGGAGGAGGAGGAGGAGGAGGAGGAGGAGGAGAAGGAGAAGGAGAGAGGAGGAGGAGGAGGAGGAGAAGGAGAAGGAGAAGGAGAAAGAGGAGGAGGAGGAGGAGGAGGAGGAGGAGGAGGAGGAGGAGGAGGAGGAGGAGGAGGAGGAGGAGGAGGAGGAGGAGAAGGAGGAAGAAGGAGGAATATTCAAAAGAGGCCTAAGAGGAGGAGGCAGTCAACCAGGGAGCTTTCTGAAGGCCCAACACAGCTCTTCACTTCCCTCCCTCCCTCCCTCCTCTCCCTCCTTCCCTCCCTCCTTCTCTCCATCTTCCCTTGCCCCCTTCCCTTCCCTCCCATCCTCCCTTTGCCCCCTTTCCCCCCCTTCCCTTGAACCACTGTGGAGGAGAAGGGAGGGAAGGGAGAGGAGAGACAGGAGGCAATGTACGTGTGGCTGAGTTCACTTTTACATGCAATAACCACGAGAGGTCACCGCATTGCACGTCAACTCACGTACTTAACTCACAAATGCACGCAAAGAACGAGGTGAGTCTCCAGGAAGCACGGCAGGAAGGAACTGAGTGACGATGGATGGATGGATGGATAGATGGATTAAGGACAGAGCAAGGTAAGGAAGGAAGCAAAGAGGGAGGGAGGACAGGGACAAAGGAATTTAGAGATATAAGGAAGGAGGGATGGAAGGAAGGATGGAGGGAAAGGCGAACATAATACCGATAGGGGAAAAAGGCACTACTGAAGGGATGACACATAGCTTTACTAATGGAGGCTAATGCTGTGTGTGTGTGTGTGTGTGTGTGTGTGTGTGTGTGTGTGTGTGTGTGTGTGTGTGTGTGTGTGTGTGTGTGTGTGTGTGTGTGTGTGTAATACCCCATCAGACACAGGTTAACACTGCGACAGGTGTAGTGGAGGGCATTGGAAGCGTGCAGTGGGGTGTACGAACCTGGTGTTGTGTGCGTGCGTGCGTGTGTGTGTGTGTGTGTGTGTTGGGGGGGGTGGGGGGGTATTGCGTGGTAGTGTGTAGGCAAAAGAGTAAGTATGAGTGTGACGGCGGTGAAGTAAGGGTGAGAGCTGATTGGCTGTGTGTGTGTGTGTGTGTGTGTGTGTGTGTGTGTGTGTGTGTGTGTGTGTGTGTGTGTGTGTGTGTGTGTGTGTGTGTGTGTGTGTGTGTGTGCGTGTGTGCGCGCGTGTGTGCATGTGCGTGTGCGTGTGCGTGTGTGTGTGACGGAGGTTACCTGACGTGTGCGTTTTGAAGCATCAAGATGTGTACTTTCTGGTATGTGTTCCGGTGGTGGTGGTGGCGGTCAATGTGTGTGCAATGTGGTGTGTGTGTGTGTGTGTGCATAAGACAGTAAAGTGTGTAAGACAGTGTGTGTGTAACTAAAAATGTGTGACTGTGTGTGTGTGTGTGTGTGTGTGTAGTAGTAGCGTGTGTAGTGAAGTGTTTTATGTAGGCGGCGTGTGAGAACAGGGCGCCCTTATCACATTGGGACGGAGGCGTAGTAGTGACGACAACAACAAAAGATCGCACTGATAAACCTCCAACCGGGTCGTGAGGAACAAACAGTACCCGGCAGCGTGGAAATTGCCTCAAGTCGATGGAAATCACTCACAGTCACACGCCGGAAGGATTTCACTCGCTCACACGCGCCTTCAAGCCTCCTTCCCTCCCCCCTCCTCCCCCTGTCGTGCCCAAGCCTCCTGTTGACGTCGTGGAATCAATATCCTCCTATTTAGCGAGACGGTGTGCATGTCCAGGCCACGGAGGGTCGTCTGGAGCCATGGCACGGAGGCAGGCAGGCAGGTAACACACTTACTCTCTCTCTCTCACTCTCACTCTCTCTCTCTCTCTCTCTCTCTCTCTCTCTCTCTCTCTCTCTCTCTCTCTCTCTCTCTCTCTCTCTCTCATTGCTAATTCAGTGACCTTCGATACCCAGCACAACCGCCTCCACCCCGCCCCTGCCTACCCCCGCCTCCGCCCCGCCCCTGCCTACCCCCCGCCACGGCTTTGCAAGAGGTGCGGCCTAATCGATGGCCAGGTTGGGTAATACTCTGGTTTGATTTCAGTGTGGCAGCTCCAGCGTCGAGGTATTTACTTATTTATTTTAGGTTCAGGAGTTGCTTAGCCTCGCCTACGGGTTGTGTCTGCGTGTTCCCGCCCTTTCCCACAGTCTCAGGGTACGCCGGGAAGTGTATCACATCGCCGCTGCTATATTATCACGGAACCATCGACCAAATAGCTATTACTACTGCCCGCTAGCACGATCTACCACCTTCCTTTCCTTTCCTTCTTTTCCCCCTGTTCTTCCTTCTTTTCCTATTCTTCCTCTTCCTCCTCCTCCTCCTCCTCCTCCCTCCCACCGCCTCACGCCGCCCTTCACATAACCACCTCATCAATATGCGTGACATGGACCCGTTCTGGAGCTGTCATCAATATTCATGAGCACTGGCTACCTTCATCCGTTTTTGCACAGTTACCAATTACGTGCAGGCAATCCTTACCCGCCTCACGGACGACGTAGAGGCCATATTTGCGTGACAGACAAACACCCAATGAAAGGTTGACGTAACACACGCACATAAACACTTACTGAAAAAAAAAGTACGCACGCACACACACACACATATACATACTTACACACACACATATATGAGGGAAAAAAACGTACACCAAACATTTCCGTGACCAGAGAAATATGTGTTGCCTAAAACGAATTACATTAAGCCGTGTGGTCATGGGATAATAGGCCTAATGGAGGTCATTCACTAGGGTCAAATAGAGGAAATAGGAGCGACGAATGGCATAGAAAATGGGAGTAGCAAATGATGATAATAGTCAGGACAAAC
>JAPQNM010000022.1:11507076-11512076 GCA_029783475.1 Metacarcinus magister
AGGAGGAGGAGGAGGAGGAGGAGGACTACAAGAGGCCTTCTGGGTGTAATATTACTTCTGGCGGAGCGTAGTTGGTGTGGGGGGAGGGAGAGGGGGGGAGGGCAAAGGATGGTAGGGGCTTGAATAGGGGGGTGAGGGATGAGGGGAGAGACAGTGAGACAGGATGGGTCTAAGGCAGGTGGTGGAGGAGGTGGAGGGGCGGGGTGGAGGGTGGATTGAGGGTGAGGCGGTACTGTGTTGGTGGGTTGCTGTGGATTAGTAGACAGGGTGGGGCGGGGAGGTATGGGCGGGGCAAGTTGCGGGGCGGGACAGGTTTTGGTGTTGTGGTGAGCAGTGCATGGCGGGGCGAGGTAGAGGCACTGAGGGAGGTGTGGTGGTGTGGTGGTGGTGTGGTGGTGTGGTGTGGTGTGTGGTGGGTAGCGGTGCACATCCCTCCAACACATACAGAACACAACACAACATGACACAGAGTACAGCACATCACCTTCAGGCACGCCCCACACACACACACATACCCACACACACACACACACACACACACACACACACACACACACACACACACACACACACACACACACCAACACATACATATATACCAGCAGAACAAAATAATAATACATAAATAAATAACACCTACATGGAACACCTCACACATTTACGCAAAATACAATACAATACACTCTCTCTTTGTACTTACTTACTTACTTACTTACTTAACGCTAAAAATATACACCAGTGTTAAGCTTTTACGCATTTCATCCTCAAAACCTTGGATGCAAAACACTGTAACTCGTCTAAAGTGAAGGTAATGCTTGAAATCCTTGATAAAAACACATCACACATCGCCTGGGAGTGTACGTAAAGCCCGGCAAAGCACGGCAAAGCACGGCAAAGCAAGCACTTACACGTAACCACGGTAAATGTAGGTAAAACAAGGTAAAATGTAGTAAAATATAAAGTGAGAGAGACAGAGACAGAGACAGACCCTCCCACTACCACCACCACCACCACAACCACTCCATTATTCACACTCCTCTTCTGATAATAGCCAAGAGGGAGAGCGTCTGGAGGGGGAGACGGAGTGTGCCTCTGCCCAGGTAAGTGGAAATGGGTGAGGGCAGGTGAGGGGAGCCAGGTAAGGGGTGAGCCCAGGTAAGGACTCCCCCGGGGCAATGTTCCTAGCTGACTGGGGTGACATATGGGGAGGGTTTTTTTGGGGGGTGAGGGGAAGGGAGGGGAGGGGACACACACTAGGGGGCCTGAGGGGCAAATGGAGGGTAGATGGAGAGAGGAAAAAGGGGAGCAAAGAAGGGGTGATAAAATACTATGGTCTCGTGGGCTACGTGGAAAGATAGAAATTTCCCCTTTTTTTGTCATATTTCCAGAGAGAGAGAGAGAAAAAAAGAGAAAAAGAAAGAGAGAGAGATCATGATGTACATACAGACAGACATACAGACATAGACAAACACAACAGAACGACAAACAGAGCAATAACACAAACAAACAGAGAGAGAGAGACATGTATACAGACACAACCAGAGGAAGAAACACAGGGAGACATCAAAGAAGATAGAAACTAACGTAAAACATAGAGAAACAAGGACGAAGAGGAGGAGAAAAAAGAAGAGAAAGAGAAAGAGAAAGAGGAAGAGGAAGAGGAAGAGGAAGAGGAAGAGGGAGAGGAAGAGGAAGAGGTAAACACGAAACTCTGTCACCAATATGCCACAAGTACCATCATTGCAACCCTAAATCACCAACATAAGCCGTCAACACCACCACCACCACCACCACCACCACCACCACCACCACCACCACCACCACCACCACCACCACCTCAACACCAAATAGCTGAAGTTTAATAATTAATTTAATGGTACAGTAGAAGGTTGTCGAAGCATTATGGAGAGACTGCAGGCAAGGAAAGGGGAAAGGAAAGGGTAAAGGGAAGGAAGAGGAATAGCTAGGAAGGGGAAAGGAAGGACATATGTGTAGGGTGATGTGGTGCTTGAAAGGAGGAGGAGGAGGAGGAGGAGGAGGAGGAGGAGGAGGAGGAGGAGGAGGAGGAGGAGGAGGAGGAGGAGGAGGAGGGATGAGAAAATAAAATGCAGGGGAAGAATTAAGAGGATCTGAAAGCGAACTGAGGACACACACACACACACACACACACACACACACACACACACAGCCCTCAGGCACAACCCGCATTCTGGATCTGACAGAAAGCAAAGAAAATTGCTTAAAAAATAAATATATGAAAAACGGGAAGGTATATGCAAAATAATAAATAAGAAATGAGATATACAAAGAAAATTAAATCACAGTTGAATAGAAGAAAAAGAAGTGATACCATAATACCCAATTTTAAGTATTCTCTAAACAGTTATTGGAGAAAAAGAAGAAAGATGAGAACAATTTTAAAAGATAACAAGACAATACCAATTCTGTGTAAAACAATGACAGGTGTGCGGTGAGACGATATGAGAAACACACCTGGAACACACCTGAGCTCGTTGCTGGGGGAGGGTGCGGTGAGGGGTAGCAACGCTTGGTCACGCCCCCCCCCCACACCATCACCCCCTCCACCTCCACCTCCACACGCACGCACGCACACACACATACCTGCAAAACAAGACAAGAATAACGTTAGATACAATATATTTTTTTTTTTAAACAATATTAGTTATGTATATCAGAGAAAAGTGATAATAGATACTTAAATTAATAGGGAAAAAAACAACTAGTACACCACTCAAAAAATATATATTATACGCCTCCCATATAAAACAAAAAGTAGAGCCACACACACACACACACACACACACACACACACACACACACACACACACACACACACACACACACACACACACCAAACCAAACAACAAAAAATCGACACATAGGTGATGGCAATACCACATGAGTCAGGACATATGCAGATTAATCTATCTATTTGTAAATTAGCAAATGTCTAGGGAAATGTCACCCCCTCCCTTCCCCCTAACTCTGCTTTTCCCTTTCCCCTTCCAGATGGTTCCCCTTCCTAACCCTCGATTTTTAGATTAGTTTTAAAGTTCATTTTGTCTCTTTTCTCAGGAGGAAAATGAAAATGTATCAGTGCCTTGGAGTCAACAGGGAAACAGAGAAAAAGGAAAGAAAAGGAAGGAAGCAAAGGGTGAGAGATATGAAAAGAGTGGATGTGAAAATACGAGATTAAAACATAATAAATAAAAGGAATAAAAAAGATAATATAAAAATGGTTGGTATTGCATGACGTGAGGGAATGATTGAAAAATGTGATGATGAGGAGGAGGTGAATGGAAGAGAGGGAGAGAGATAATAAGGACGAATAGGAGGAAGAGGAAGAAAGGAAGAGATTGATAAAGAAAAGAAGAATTAATGCAAGTCGAAATTATCAGTTTATTACGTTATAAAAAGTTAATATCACATCATATTTATTCTCTCTCTCTCTTTCTCTCTCTCTCTCTCTCTCTCTCTCTCTCTCTCTCTCTCTCTCTCTCTCTCTCTCTCTCTCTCTCTCTCTCTCTCTCTCTCTCTCTCTCCATCACCATAATGAAGCAACAAAACCTATTCTCCCTTCACCACAAAATCAATACTGGTTTACCGTTTACCTGTATAACCTTCCTCTTCCTCTTCCTCTTCCTCCTCCTCCTCCTCTTCCCTTCCGTCGCTGAGGTTAACCAGATGCACTTCCACAAATTCATCCATATTCTTTCATATCATCTAAATTGTTTCCATCAATTATTTATTTTAACTTGTATTCCCTTTGACTCATTTATTCCTCACGTTTTTTTTCTTCTCTATCTACCTATTCATCTATCTATTAATTGTCTCTTTTCCCCTTTCTTTCTTTCTGCAATTCAGTATCATTACCCTCTCCCTTTCTCTCATCTTACTTTACTTTCCTTCAAATCGTCCTCTTTCTCGTCCTTAAAATCGAGTTCTCAAGGTGAAGGAAAATAAAAATATAATTATAGTCCAAGTTTAGGTCACTTCGGAATGAGGAATTAAATTTTTTTCCCCCAAACACGAAGCCACGAGAGTCACGCATATGTTATCGAGAGAGAGAGAGAGAGAGAGAGAGAGAGAGAGAGAGAGAGAGAGAGAGAGAGAGAGAGAGAGAGAGAGAGAGAGAGAGAGAGAGAGAGAGAGAGAGAGATTCACAATAACCTATAAACACCTCACCCCACACCTCACCCCAACACCCCGCCCCCCCTTTCCAATGTCGGCCTTAGCGTATTACAACAAACATTTCATCGTCAGAATAACATTACGATTTCACGGCATTAATAATTCTGTTACGAACCCGCTAATTACGACCGAAATATGAGCACGCTAATGAGTTTTCTGTTTTCCACCCCCGGCCGCCCCCCCAACCTATTGGAAGCCCACTAGCGATGTTATTAAATGACTAACGACGTGGAAGAAGTATGTTACGATGGAATGGTCTGACGTGACGATGATGCATAACAAGGCTGGGAAAGTGTTTTTAGTGTTATAAATGTGACGTGTAAGTAAGTGTGACGGTGAGTTGACGAGAGATGACGTGAGGTATGGCAGATTTTCCTTCCTTTTCGGGGGTCGTTTAAGAACCTGCTTGTGTTGTTATGAAGAATGCCGATGCTCTTGTTTGGGATTAGTCGGAATTCCAGCCAATCAGCGTCTCCAGACACCCCGGAGCCAATTAGAAGGCGAGAGGAGTCCAATATTGACCCTCGCTGACGAATGGAAAAGCCAGACCCGCCTGACGTCCCAGCGTGTGAGGGGCGTGGTGTGTGTGTGTGTGTGTGTGTGTGTGTGTGTGTGTGTGTGTGTGTGTGTGTGAGTGCGGGTGTGGGTAGCAATATTTGGTGTAGGTGTTATGAACCACTCAAAACACACACACCTTTCCCCACTCAAATACCACCTACCATCACACACACACACACACACACACACACATACACACACACACACACACACACACACGGTGGTGGTGG
>JAPQNM010000022.1:11514576-11534576 GCA_029783475.1 Metacarcinus magister
CGATTTTGTTCTTTTTAAACTATGTTGTACACAGGAATAATGTAAGACTTTCAACTTAGTTTCAGTTAATTTCACCAGATACTTTTATTGCTATAAATGAATTTATTTAGGTTAAAACAAATGATAAAATCAGTATGGTGGATCTAATACTTTACCAATGTTGATGGAAAAGATATCAGATATTCCTGATAAAATTACCAACTAATAAACAAAGCACTTTGTTCGATTGGTATCTTAGCTTAGAAGCTAATATTGTTTGTTTAATGATATCAATATTTTAGCAAATAACTATTTTTCATGAGATAGATACCGATCAAATATAACAAAGAGTTATGTTGTGAAATCATAAATATTTTTCTCTTTTTTTTTAAACCCTATCCCATTCCAATCCTTCGTCTAGTTTCTTTTTTCATCATTTATAATCTACGTAATTTACGTGAGGACGTAATATATATTTTCTTAATATTGTGTTTATCAGTACTTGTTACATACCATAAGGATCGGAAAAATGTGCAGATTTTGAAGCATTTCTTGGAAATTCAATACGAGTAAAACGAAAGGAGTTACAGCTAGTTTAAGTAGAAAATATGATGAAAACAAGTTTTTATACACTATTTCAGGATGGCAGAGTCTGTTTGATTACTCCTGTAGTGTACATAGCCTTCCTTTGACCTTCTTAAATGCTGCTGCATCAAGATAAGGCTCACTATAGTTAGGTACATAGAGGCAGAAAACAATTCAATTCCCACCGCTCGTTCGGTCATGACTGGCCGATCAAAATCTTCACGACTGACTCTGCTGTAACCGGTGCCAATGGCTATGGAAGTGATTTATTTTCATTAAAAAATGTAATGCAGTACTTTTATTGCAGTGTCAAGCTCCATCAAGAGGACATGATAGCTATCAGTAACCCGCGTATACTCCTACACACGACACGTTACCCCGTAAGGAACACATATAGTCTTAACCTCCACGAATATTCTTGTAATGACTGTTACAGCTCAAAGCAGTTCATAACTAAGCCTTACGACACGTTTAACCATCTTACAGACCCTCGTGGATGTGTAGAATTGATCTCAACATATGGTGTATTTTTGTCATATTTTCTCCTCCGGGAAATTTTTTGCAAAATTTCCTCTTCGATTTTGTTCTTTTTAAACTATGTTGTACACAGGAATAATGTAAGACTTTCAGCTTAGTTTCAGTTAATTTCACCAGAAAACTTTTATTGCTATAAATGAATTTATTTGGGTTAAAACAAATGATAAAATCAGTATGGTGGATCTAATACTTTACCAATGTTGATGGAAAAGATATCAGATATTCCTGATGAAAATTACCAACTAATAAACAAAGCACTTTGTTCGATTGGTATCTTAGCTTAGAAGCTAATATTGTTTGTTTAATGATATCAATATTTTAGCAAATAACTATTTTTCATGAGATAGATACCGATCAAATATAACAAAGAGTTATGTTGTGAAATCATAAATATTTTTCTCTTTTTTTAAACCCTATCCCATTCCAATCCTGCGTCTAGTTTCTTTTTTCATCATTTATAATCTACGTAATTTACGTGAGGACGTAATATATATTTTCTTAATATTGTGTTTATCAGTACTTGTTACATACCATAAGGATCGGAAAAATGTGCAGATTTTGAAGCATTGCTTGAAAATTCAATACGAGTAAAACGAAAGGAGTTACAGCTAGTTTAAGTAGAAAATATGATGAAAACAAGTTTTTATACACTATTTCAGGATGGCAGAGTCTGTTTGATTACTCCTGTAGTGTACATAGCCTTCCTTTGACCTTCTTAAATGCTGCTGCATCAAGATAAGGCTCACTATAGTTAGGTACATAGAGGCAGAAAACAATTCAATTCCCACCGCTCGTTCGGTCATGACTGGCCGATCAAAATCTTCACGACTGACTCTGCTGTCACCGGTGCCAATGGCTATGGAAGTGATTTATTTTCATTAAAAAATGTAATGCAGTACTTTTATTGCAGTGTCAAGCTCCATCAAGAGGATATGATAGCTATCAGTAACCCGCGTATACTCCTACACACGACACGTTACCCCGTAAGGAACACATATAGTCTTAACGTCCACGAATATTCTTGTAATGACTGTTACAGCTCAAAGCAGTTCATAACTAAGCCTTACGACACGTTTAACCATCTTACAGACCCTCGTGGATGTGTAGAATTGATCTCAACATATGGTGTATTTTTGTCATATTTTTCTCCTCCGGGAAATTTTTTGCAAAATTTCCTCTTCGATTTTGTTCTTTTTAAACTATGTTGTACACAGGAATAATGTAAGACTTTCAGCTTAGTTTCAGTTAATTTCACCAGAAACTTTTATTGCTATAAATGAATTTATTTGGGTTAAAACAAATGATAAAATCAGTATGGTGGATCTAATACTTTACCAATGTTGATGGAAAAGATATCAGATATTCCTGATGAAAATTACCAACTAATAAACAAAGCACTTTGTTCAATTGGTATCTTAGCTTAGAAGCTAATATTGTTTGTTTAATGATATCAATATTTTAGCAAATAACTATTTTTCATGAGATAGATACCGATCAAATATAACAAAGAGTTATGTTGTGAAATCATAAATATTTTTCTCTTTTTTTTAAACCCTATCCCATTCCAATCCTGCGTCTAGTTTCTTTTTTCATCATTTATAATCTACGTAATTGACGTGAGGACGTAATATATATTTTCTTAATATTGTGTTTATCAGTACTTGTTACATACCATAAGGATCGGAGAAATGTGCAGATTTTGAAGCACTGCTTGAAAATTCAATACGAGTAAAACGAAAGGAGTTACAGCTAGTTTAAGTAGAAAATATGATGAAAACAAGTTTTTATACACTATTTCAGGATGGCAGAGTCTGTTTGATTACTCCTGTAGTGTACATAGCCTTCCTTTGACCTTCTTAAATGCTGCTGCATCAAGATAAGGCTCACTATAGTTAGGTACATAGAGGCAGAAAACAATTCAATTCCCACCGCTCGTTCGGTCATGACTGGCCGATCAAAATCTTCACTACTGACTCTGCTGTCACCGGTGCCAATGGCTATGGAAGTGATTTATTTTCATTAAAAAATGTAATGCAGTACTTTTATTGCAGTGTCAAGCTCCATCAAGAGGACATGATAGCTATCAGTAACCCGCGTATACTCCTACACACGACACGTTACCCCGTAAGGAACACATATAGTCTTAACGTCCACGAATATTCTTGTAATGACTGTTACAGCTCAAAGCAGTTCATAACTAAGCCTTACGACACGTTTAACCATCTTACAGACCCTCGTGGATGTGTAGAATTGATCTCAACATATGGTGTATTTTTGTCATATTTTCTCCTCCGGGAAATTTTTTGCAAAATTTCCTCTTCGATTTTGTTCTTTTTAAACTATGTTATACACAGGAATAATGTAAGACTTTCAACTTAGTTTCAGTTAATTTCACCAGAAACTTTTATTGCTATAAATGAATTTATTTAGGTTAAAACAAAGGATAAAATCAGTATGGTGGATCTAATACTTTACCAATGTTGATGGAAAAGATATCAGATATTCCAGATGAAATTACCCACTAATAAACAAAGCACTTTGTTCAATTGGTATCTTAGCTTAGAAGCTAATATGGTTTGTTTAATGATATCAATATTTTAGCAAATAATTATTTTTCATGAGATAGATACCGATCAAATATAACAAAGAGTTATGTTGTGAAATCATAAATATTTTTCTCTTTTTTTTAAACCCTATCCCATTCCAATCCTGCGTCTAGTTTCTTTTTTCATCATTTATAATCTACTTAATTGACGTGAGGACGTAATATATATTTTCTTAATATTGTGTTTATCAGTACTTGTTACATACCATAAGGATCGGAGAAATGTGCACATTTTGAAGCACTGCTTGAAAATTCAATACGAGTAAAACGAAAGGAGTTACAGCTAGTTTAAGTAGAAAATATGATGAAAACAAGTTTTTATACACTATTTCAGGATGGCAGAGTCTGTTTGATTACTCCTGTAGTGTACATAGCCTTCCTTTGACCTTCTTAAATGCTGCTGCATCAAGATAAGGCTCACTATAGTTAGGTACATAGAGGCAGAAAACAATTCAATTCCCACCGCTCGTTCGGTCATGACTGGCCGATCAAAATCTTCACTACTGACTCTGCTGTAACCGGTGCCAATGGCTATGGAAGTGATTTATTTTCATTAAAAAATGTAATGCAGTACTTTTATTGCAGTGTCAAGCTCCATCAAGAGGACATGATAGCTATCAGTAACCCGCGTATACTCCTACACACGACACGTTACCCCGTAAGGAACACATATAGTCTTAACGTCCACGAATATTCTTGTAATGACTGTTACAGCTCAAAGCAGTTCATAACTAAGCCTTACGACACGTTTAACCATCTTACAGACCCTCGTGGATGTGTAGAATTGATCTCAACATATGGTGTATTTTTGTCATATTTTCTCCTCCGGGAAATTTTTTGCAAAATTTCCTCTTCGATTTTGTTCTTTTTAAACTATGTTGTACACAGGAATAATGTAAGACTTTCAACTTAGTTTCAGTTAATTTCACCAGAAACTTTTATTGCTATAAATGAATTTATTTAGGTTAAAACAAAGGATAAAATCAGTATGGTGGATCTAATACTTTACCAATGTTGATGGAAAAGATATCAGATATTCCTTATGAAATTACCAACTAATAAACAAAGCACTTTGTTCGATTGGTATCTTAGCTTAGAAGCTAATATTGTTTGTTTAATGATATCAATATTTTAGCAAATAACTATTTTTCATGAGATAGATACCGATCAAATATAACAAAGAGTTATGTTGTGAAATCATAAATATTTTTCTCTTTTTTTTAAACCCTATCCCATTCCAATCCTGCGTCTAGTTTCTTTTTTCATCATTTATAATCTACGTAATTGACGTGAGGACGTAATATATATTTTCTTAATATTGTGTTTATCAGTACTTGTTACATACCATAAGGATCGGAGAAATGTGCAGATTTTGAAGCACTGCTTGAAAATTCAATACGAGTAAAACGAAAGGAGTTACAGCTAGTTTAAGTAGAAAATATGATGAAAACAAGTTTTTATACACTATTTCAGGATGGCAGAGTCTGTTTGATTACTCCTGTAGTGTACATAGCCTTCCTTTGACCTTCTTAAATGCTGCTGCATCAAGATAAGGCTCACTATAGTTAGGTACATAGAGGCAGAAAACAATTCAATTCCCACCGCTCGTTCGGTCATGACTGGCCGATCAAAATCTTCACTACTGACTCTGCTGTAACCGGTGCCAATGGCTATGGAAGTGATTTATTTTCATTAAAAAATGTAATGCAGTACTTTTATTGCAGTGTCAAGCTCCATCAAGAGGACATGATAGCTATCAGTAACCCGCGTATACTCCTACACACGACACGTTACCCCGTAAGGAACACATATAGTCTTAACGTCCACGAATATTCTTGTAATGACTGTTACAGCTCAAAGCAGTTCATAACTAAGCCTTACGACACGTTTAACCATCTTACAGACCCTCGTGGATGTGTAGAATTGATCTCAACATATGGTGTATTTTTGTCATATTTTCTCCTCCGGGAAATTTTTTGCAAAATTTCCTCTTCGATTTTGTTCTTTTTAAACTATGTTATACACAGGAATAATGTAAGACTTTCAACTTAGTTTCAGTTAATTTCACCAGAAACTTTTATTGCTATAAATGAATTTATTTAGGTTAAAACAAAGGATAAAATCAGTATGGTGGATCTAATACTTTACCAATGTTGATGGAAAAGATATCAGATATTCCTGATGAAATTACCAACTAATAAACAAAGCACTTTGTTCAATTGGTATCTTAGCTTAGAAGCTAATATTGTTTGTTTAATGATATCAATATTTTAGCAAATAACTATTTTTCATGAGATAGATACCGATCAAATATAACAAAGAGTTATGTTGTGAAATCATAAATATTTTTCTCTTTTTTTTAAACCCTATCCCATTCCAATCCTGCGTCTAGTTTCTTTTTTCATCATTTATAATCTACGTAATTGACGTGAGGACGTAATATATATTTTCTTAATATTGTGTTTATCAGTACTTGTTACATACCATAAGGATCGGAAAAATGTGCAGATTTTGAAGCATTGCTTGAAAATTCAATACGAGTAAAACGAAAGGAGTTACAGCTAGTTTAAGTAGAAAATATGATGAAAACAAGTTTTTATACACTATTTCAGGATGGCAGAGTCTGTTTGATTACTCCTGTAGTGTACATAGCCTTCCTTTGACCTTCTTAAATGCTGCTGCATCAAGATAAGGCTCACTATAGTTAGGTACATAGAGGCAGAAAACAATTCAATTCCCACCGCTCGTTCGGTCATGACTGGCCGATCAAAATCTTCACTACTGACTCTGCTTGTCACCGGTGCCAATGGCTATGGAAGTGATTTATTTTCATTAAAAAATGTAATGCAGTACTTTTATTGCAGTGTCAAGCTCCATCAAGAGGATATGATAGCTATCAGTAACCCGCGTATACTCCTACACACGACACGTTACCCCGTAAGGAACACATATAGTCTTAACGTCCACGAATATTCTTGTAATGACTGTTACAGCTCAAAGCAGTTCATAACTAAGCCTTACGACACGTTTAACCATCTTACAGACCCTCGTGGATGTGTAGAATTGATCTCAACATATGGTGTATTTTTGTCATTTTTTCTCCTCCGGGAAATTTTTTGCAAAATTTCCTCTTCGATTTTGTTCTTTTTAAACTATGTTGTACACAGGAATAATGTAAGACTTTCAGCTTAGTTTCAGTTAATTTCACCAGAAACTTTTATTGCTATAAATGAATTTATTTGGGTTAAAACAAATGATAAAATCAGTATGGTGGATCTAATACTTTACCAATGTTGATGGAAAAGATATCAGATATTCCTGATGAAATTACCAACTAATAAACAAAGCACTTTGTTCAATTGGTATCTTAGCTTAGAAGCTAATATTGTTTGTTTAATGATATCAATATTTTAGCAAATAACTATTTTTCATGAGATAGATACCGATCAAATATAACAAAGAGTTATGTTGTGAAATCATAAATATTTTTCTCTTTTTTTTAAACCCTATCCCATTCCAATCCTGCGTCTAGTTTCTTTTTTCATCATTTATAATCTACGTAATTTACGTGAGGACGTAATATATATTTTCTTAATATTGTGTTTATCAGTACTTGTTACATACCATAAGGATCGGAAAAATGTGCAGATTTTGAAGCATTTCTTGAAAATTCAATACGAGTAAAACGAAAGGAGTTACAGCTAGTTTAAGTAGAAAATATGATGAAAACAAGTTTTTATACACTATTTCAGGATGGCAGAGTCTGTTTGATTACTCCTGTAGTGTACATAGCCTTCCTTTGACCTTCTTAAATGCTGCTGCATCAAGATAAGGCTCACTATAGTTAGGTACATAGAGGCAGAAAACAATTCAATTCCCACCGCTCGTTCGGTCATGACTGGCCGATCAAAATCTTCACGACTGACTCTGCTGTAACCGGTGCCAATGGCTATGGAAGTGATTTATTTTCATTAAAAAATGTAATGCAGTACTTTTATTGCAGTGTCAAGCTCCATCAAGAGGACATGATAGCTATCAGTAACCCGCGTATACTCCTACACACGACACGTTACCCCGTAAGGAACACATATAGTCTTAACCTCCACGAATATTCTTGTAATGACTGTTACAGCTCAAAGCAGTTCATAACTAAGCCTTACGACACGTTTAACCATCTTACAGACCCTCGTGGATGTGTAGAATTGATCTCAACATATGGTGTATTTTTGTCATATTTTTCTCCTCCGGGAAATTTTTTGCAAAATTTCCTCTTCGATTTTGTTCTTTTTAAACTATGTTGTACACAGGAATAATGTAAGACTTTCAGCTTAGTTTCAGTTAATTTCACCAGAAACTTTTATTGCTATAAATTAATTTATTTAGGTTAAAACAAAGGATAAAATCAGTATGGTGGATCTAATACTTTACCAATGTTGATGGAAAAGATATCAGATATTCCTGATAAAATTACCAACTAATAAACAAAGCACTTTGTTCGATTGGTATCTTAGCTTAGAAGCTAATATTGTTTGTTTAATGATATCAATATTTTAGCAAATAACTATTTTTCATGAGATAGATACCGATCAAATATAACAAAGAGTTATGTTGTGAAATCATAAATATTTTTCTCTTTTTTTTAAACCCTATCCCATTCCAATCCTGCGTCTAGTTTCTTTTTTCATCATTTATAATCTACGTAATTTACGTGAGGACGTAATATATATTTTCTTAATATTGTGTTTATCAGTACTTGTTACATACCATAAGGATCGGAAAAATGTGCAGATTTTGAAGCATTTCTTGAAAATTCAATACGAGTAAAACGAAAGGAGTTACAGCTAGTTTAAGTAGAAAATATGATGAAAACAAGTTTTTATACACTATTTCAGGATGGCAGAGTCTGTTTGATTACTCCTGTAGTGTACATAGCCTTCCTTTGACCTTCTTAAATGCTGCTGCATCAAGATAAGGCTCACTATAGTTAGGTACATAGAGGCAGAAAACAATTCAATTCCCACCGCTCGTTCGGTCATGACTGGCCGATCAAAATCTTCACGACTGACTCTGCTGTAACCGGTGCCAATGGCTATGGAAGTGATTTATTTTCATTAAAAAATGTAATGCAGTACTTTTATTGCAGTGTCAAGCTCCATCAAGAGGACATGATAGCTATCAGTAACCCGCGTATACTCCTACACACGACACGTTACCCCGTAAGGAACACATATAGTCTTAACCTCCACGAATATTCTTGTAATGACTGTTACAGCTCAAAGCAGTTCATAACTAAGCCTTACGACACGTTTAACCATCTTACAGACCCTCGTGGATGTGTAGAATTGATCTCAACATATGGTGTATTTTTGTCATTTTTGCTACTTCGGGAAATTTTTTGCAAAATTTCCTCTTCGATTTTGTTCTTTTTAAACTATGTTGTACATAGGAATAATGTAAGACTTTCAAGCTTAGTTTCAGTTAATTTCGCCAGAAACTTTTATTGCTATAAATTAATTTATTTGGGTTAAAACAAATGATAAAATCAGTATGGTGGATCTAATACTGTACCAATGTTGATGGAAAAGATATCAGATATTCCTGATGAAATTACCAACTAATAAACAAAGCACTTTGTTCAATTGGTATCTTAGCTTAGAAGCTAATATGGTTTGTTTAATGATATCAATATTTTAGCAAATAATTATTTTTCATGAGATAGATACCGATCAAATATAACAAAGAGTTATGTTGTGAAATCATAAATATTTTTCTCTTTTTTTTAAACCCTATCCCATTCCAATCCTGCGTCTAGTTTCTTTTTTCATCATTTATAATCTACGTAATTTACGTGAGGACGTAATATTTATTTTCTTAATATTGTGTTTATCAGTACTTGTTACATACCATAAGGATCGGAGAAATGTGCACATTTTGAAGCACTGCTTGAAAATTCAATACGAGTAAAACGAAAGGAGTTACAGCTAGTTTAAGTAGAAAATATGATGAAAACAAGTTTTTATACACTATTTCAGGATGGCAGAGTCTGTTTGATTACTCCTGTAGTGTACATAGCCTTCCTTTGACCTTCTTAAATGCTGCTGCATCAAGATAAGGCTCACTATAGTTAGGTACATAGAGGCAGAAAACAATTCAATTCCCACCGCTCGTTCGGTCATGACTGGCCGATCAAAATCTTCACGACTGACTCTGCTGTAACCGGTGCCAATGGCTATGGAAGTGATTTATTTTCATTAAAAAATGTAATGCAGTACTTTTATTGCAGTGTCAAGCTCCATCAAGAGGACATGATAGCTATCAGTAACCCGCGTATACTCCTACACACGACACGTTACCCCGTAAGGAACACATATAGTCTTAACCTCCACGAATATTCTTGTAATGACTGTTACAGCTCAAAGCAGTTCATAACTAAGCCTTACGACACGTTTAACCATCTTACAGACCCTCGTGGATGTGTAGAATTGATCTCAACATATGGTGTATTTTTGTCATTTTTTCTCCTCCGGGAAATTTTTTGCAAAATTTCCTCTTCGATTTTGTTCTTTTTAAACTATGTTGTGCACAGGAATAATGTAAGACTTTCAGCTTAGTTTCAGTTAATTTCACCAGAAACTTTTATTGCTATAAATTAATTTATTTAGGTTAAAACAAAGGATAAAATCAGTATGGTGGATCTAATACTTTACCAATGTTGATGGAAAAGATATCAGATATTCCTGATAAAATTACCAACTAATAAACAAAGCACTTTGTTCGATTGGTATCTTAGCTTAGAAGCTAATATTGTTTGTTTAATGATATCAATATTTTAGCAAATAACTATTTTTCATGAGATAGATACCGATCAAATATAACAAAGAGTTATGTTGTGAAATCATAAATATTTTTCTCTTTTTTTTAAACCCTATCCCATTCCAATCCTGCGTCTAGTTTCTTTTTTCATCATTTATAATCTACGTAATTTACGTGAGGACGTAATATATATTTTCTTAATATTGTGTTTATCAGTACTTGTTACATACCATAAGGATCGGAAAAATGTGCAGATTTTGAAGCATTGCTTGAAAATTCAATACGAGTAAAACGAAAGGAGTTACAGCTAGTTTAAGTAGAAAATATGATGAAAACAAGTTTTTATACACTATTTCAGGATGGCAGAGTCTGTTTGATTACTCCTGTAGTGTACATAGCCTTCCTTTGACCTTCTTAAATGCTGCTGCATCAAGATAAGGCTCACTATAGTTAGGTACATAGAGGCAGAAAACAATTCAATTCCCACCGCTCGTTCGGTCATGACTGGCCGATCAAAATCTTCACTACTGACTCTGCTTGTCACCGGTGCCAATGGCTATGGAAGTGATTTATTTTCATTAAAAAATGTAATGCAGTACTTTTATTGCAGTGTCAAGCTCCATCAAGAGGATATGATAGCTATCAGTAACCCGCGTATACTCCTACACACGACACGTTACCCCGTAAGGAACACATATAGTCTTAACGTCCACGAATATTCTTGTAATGACTGTTACAGCTCAAAGCAGTTCATAACTAAGCCTTACGACACGTTTAACCATCTTACAGACCCTCGTGGATGTGTAGAATTGATCTCAACATATGGTGTATTTTTGTCATTTTTTCTACTCCGGGAAATTTTTTGCAAAATTTCCTCTTCGATTTTGTTCTTTTTAAACTATGTTGTACATAGGAATAATGTAAGACTTTCAAGCTTAGTTTCAGTTAATTTCGCCAGAAACTTTTATTGCTATAAATTAATTTATTTGGGTTAAAACAAATGATAAAATCAGTATGGTGGATCTAATACTTTACCAATGTTGATGGAAAAGATATCAGATATTCCTGATGAAATTACCAACTAATAAACAAAGCACTTTGTTCAATTGGTATCTTAGCTTAGAAGCTAATATTGTTTGTTTAATGATATCAATATTTTAGCAAATAACTATTTTTCATGAGATAGATACCGATCAAATATAACAAAGAGTTATGTTGTGAAATCATAAATATTTTTCTCTTTTTTTTAAACCCTATCCCATTCCAATCCTGCGTCTAGTTTCTTTTTTCATCATTTATAATCTACGTAATTTACGTGAGGACGTAATATATATTTTCTTAATATTGTGTTTATCAGTACTTGTTACATACCATAAGGATCGGAGAAATGTGCAGATTTTGAAGCACTGCTTGAAAATTCAATACGAGTAAAACGAAAGGAGTTACAGCTAGTTTAAGTAGAAAATATGATGAAAACAAGTTTTTATACACTATTTCAGGATGGCAGAGTCTGTTTGATTACTCCTGTAGTGTACATAGCCTTCCTTTGACCTTCTTAAATGCTGCTGCATCAAGATAAGGCTCACTATAGTTAGGTACATAGAGGCAGAAAACAATTCAATTCCCACCGCTCGTTCGGTCATGACTGGCCGATCAAAATCTTCACTACTGACTCTGCTTGTCACCGGTGCCAATGGCTATGGAAGTGATTTATTTTCATTAAAAAATGTAATGCAGTACTTTTATTGCAGTGTCAAGCTCCATCAAGAGGATATGATAGCTATCAGTAACCCGCGTATACTCCTACACACGACACGTTACCCCGTAAGGAACACATATAGTCTTAACGTCCACGAATATTCTTGTAATGACTGTTACAGCTCAAAGCAGTTCATAACTAAGCCTTACGACACGTTTAACCATCTTACAGACCCTCGTGGATGTGTAGAATTGATCTCAACATATGGTGTATTTTTGTCATTTTTTCTACTCCGGGAAATTTTTTGCAAAATTTCCTCTTCGATTTTGTTCTTTTTAAACTATGTTGTACATAGGAATAATGTAAGACTTTCAGCTTAGTTTCAGTTCATTTCACCAGAAACTTTTATTGCTATAAATGAATTTATTTGGGTTAAAACAAATGATAAAATCAGTATGGTGGATCTAATACTTTACCAATGTTGATGGAAAAGATATCAGATATTCCAGATGAAATTACCCACTAATAAACAAAGCACTTTGTTCAATTGGTATCTTAGCTTAGAAGCTAATATTGTTTGTTTAATGATATCAATATTTTAGCAAATAACTATTTTTCATGAGATAGATACCGATCAAATATAACAAAGAGTTATGTTGTGAAATCATAAATATTTTTCTCTTTTTTTAAACCCTATCCCATTCCAATCCTGCGTCTAGTTTCTTTTTTCATCATTTATAATCTACGTAATTTACGTGAGGACGTAATATATATTTTCTTAATATTGTGTTTATCAGTACTTGTTACATACCATAAGGATCGGAGAAATGTGCAGATTTTGAAGCACTGCTTGAAAATTCAATACGAGTAAAACGAAAGGAGTTACAGCTAGTTTAAGTAGAAAATATGATGAAAACAAGTTTTTATACACTATTTCAGGATGGCAGAGTCTGTTTGATTACTCCTGTAGTGTACATAGCCTTCCTTTGACCTTCTTAAATGCTGCTGCATCAAGATAAGGCTCACTATAGTTAGGTACATAGAGGCAGAAAACAATTCAATTCCCACCGCTCGTTCGGTCATGACTGGCCGATCAAAATCTTCACTACTGACTCTGCTTGTCACCGGTGCCAATGGCTATGGAAGTGATTTATTTTCATTAAAAAATGTAATGCAGTACTTTTATTGCAGTGTCAAGCTCCATCAAGAGGATATGATAGCTATCAGTAACCCGCGTATACTCCTACACACGACACGTTACCCCGTAAGGAACACATATAGTCTTAACGTCCACGAATATTCTTGTAATGACTGTTACAGCTCAAAGCAGTTCATAACTAAGCCTTACGACACGTTTAACCATCTTACAGACCCTCGTGGATGTGTAGAATTGATCTCAACATATGGTGTATTTTTGTCATTTTTCTCCTCCGGGAAATTTTTTGCAAAATTTCCTCTTCGATTTTGTTCTTTTTAAACTATGTTGTACACAGGAATAATGTAAGACTTTCAGCTTAGTTTCAGTTCATTTCACCAGAAACTTTTATTGCTATAAATGAATTTATTTGGGTTAAAACAAATGATAAAATCAGTATGGTGGATCTAATACTTTACCAATGTTGATGGAAAAGATATCAGATATTCCTGATGAAATTACCAACTAATAAACAAAGCACTTTGTTCAATTGGTATCTTAGCTTAGAAGCTAATATTGTTTGTTTAATGATATCAATATTTTAGCAAATAACTATTTTTCATGAGATAGATACCGATCAAATATAACAAAGAGTTATGTTGTGAAATCATAAATATTTTTCTCTTTTTTTTAAACCCTATCCCATTCCAATCCTGCGTCTAGTTTCTTTTTTCATCATTTATAATCTACGTAATTTACGTGAGGACGTAATATATATTTTCTTAATATTGTGTTTATCAGTACTTGTTACATACCATAAGGATCGGAGAAATGTGCAGATTTTGAAGCACTGCTTGAAAATTCAATACGAGTAAAACGAAAGGAGTTACAGCTAGTTTAAGTAGAAAATATGATGAAAACAAGTTTTTATACACTATTTCAGGATGGCAGAGTCTGTTTGATTACTCCTGTAGTGTACATAGCCTTCCTTTGACCTTCTTAAATGCTGCTGCATCAAGATAAGGCTCACTATAGTTAGGTACATAGAGGCAGAAAACAATTCAATTCCCACCGCTCGTTCGGTCATGACTGGCCGATCAAAATCTTCACTACTGACTCTGCTGTCACCGGTGCCAATGGCTATGGAAGTGATTTATTTTCATTAAAAAATGTAATGCAGTACTTTTATTGCAGTGTCAAGCTCCATCAAGAGGATATGATAGCTATCAGTAACCCGCGTATACTCCTACACACGACACGTTACCCCGTAAGGAACACATATAGTCTTAACGTCCACGAATATTCTTGTAATGACTGTTACAGCTCAAAGCAGTTCATAACTAAGCCTTACGACACGTTTAACCATCTTACAGACCCTCGTGGATGTGTAGAATTGATCTCAACATATGGTGTATTTTTGTCATATTTTCTCCTCCGGGAAATTTTTTGCAAAATTTCCTCTTCGATTTTGTTCTTTTTAAACTATGTTGTACACAGGAATAATGTAAGACTTTCAGCTTAGTTTCAGTTAATTTCACCAGAAACTTTTATTGCTATAAATGAATTTATTTGGGTTAAAACAAATGATAAAATCAGTATGGTGGATCTAATACTTTACCAATGTTGATGGAAAAGATATCAGATATTCCAGATGAAATTACCCACTAATAAACAAAGCACTTTGTTCAATTGGTATCTTAGCTTAGAAGCTAATATTGTTTGTTTAATGATATCAATATTTTAGCAAATAACTATTTTTCATGAGATAGATACCGATCAAATATAACAAAGAGTTATGTTGTGAAATCATAAATATTTTTCTCTTTTTTTTAAACCCTATCCCATTCCAATCCTGCGTCTAGTTTCTTTTTTCATCATTTATAATCTACTTAATTTACGTGAGGACGTAATATATATTTTCTTAATATTGTGTTTATCAGTACTTGTTACATACCATAAGGATCGGAGAAATGTGCAGATTTTGAAGCACTGCTTGAAAATTCAATACGAGTAAAACGAAAGGAGTTACAGCTAGTTTAAGTAGAAAATATGATGAAAACAAGTTTTTATACACTATTTCAGGATGGCAGAGTCTGTTTGATTACTCCTGTAGTGTACATAGCCTTCCTTTGACCTTCTTAAATGCTGCTGCATCAAGATAAGGCTCACTATAGTTAGGTACATAGAGGCAGAAAACAATTCAATTCCCACCGCTCGTTCGGTCATGACTGGCCGATCAAAATCTTCACTACTGACTCTGCTTGTCACCGGTGCCAATGGCTATGGAAGTGATTTATTTTCATTAAAAAATGTAATGCAGTACTTTTATTGCAGTGTCAAGCTCCATCAAGAGGATATGATAGCTATCAGTAACCCGCGTATACTCCTACACACGACACGTTACCCCGTAAGGAACACATATAGTCTTAACGTCCACGAATATTCTTGTAATGACTGTTACAGCTCAAAGCAGTTCATAACTAAGCCTTACGACACGTTTAACCATCTTACAGACCCTCGTGGATGTGTAGAATTGATCTCAACATATGGTGTATTTTTGTCATTTTTTCTACTCCGGGAAATTTTTTGCAAAATTTCCTCTTCGATTTTGTTCTTTTTAAACTATGTTGTACATAGGAATAATGTAAGACTTTCAGCTTAGTTTCAGTTCATTTCACCAGAAACTTTTATTGCTATAAATGAATTTATTTGGGTTAAAACAAATGATAAAATCAGTATGGTGGATCTAATACTTTACCAATGTTGATGGAAAAGATATCAGATATTCCAGATGAAATTACCCACTAATAAACAAAGCACTTTGTTCAATTGGTATCTTAGCTTAGAAGCTAATATTGTTTGTTTAATGATATCAATATTTTAGCAAATAACTATTTTTCATGAGATAGATACCGATCAAATATAACAAAGAGTTATGTTGTGAAATCATAAATATTTTTCTCTTTTTTTAAACCCTATCCCATTCCAATCCTGCGTCTAGTTTCTTTTTTCATCATTTATAATCTACGTAATTTACGTGAGGACGTAATATATATTTTCTTAATATTGTGTTTATCAGTACTTGTTACATACCATAAGGATCGGAAAAATGTGCAGATTTTGAAGCATTGCTTGAAAATTCAATACGAGTAAAACGAAAGGAGTTACAGCTAGTTTAAGTAGAAAATATGATGAAAACAAGTTTTTATACACTATTTCAGGATGGCAGAGTCTGTTTGATTACTCCTGTAGTGTACATAGCCTTCCTTTGACCTTCTTAAATGCTGCTGCATCAAGATAAGGCTCACTATAGTTAGGTACATAGAGGCAGAAAACAATTCAATTCCCACCGCTCGTTCGGTCATGACTGGCCGATCAAAATCTTCACTACTGACTCTGCTTGTCACCGGTGCCAATGGCTATGGAAGTGATTTATTTTCATTAAAAAATGTAATGCAGTACTTTTATTGCAGTGTCAAGCTCCATCAAGAGGATATGATAGCTATCAGTAACCCGCGTATACTCCTACACACGACACGTTACCCCGTAAGGAACACATATAGTCTTAACGTCCACGAATATTCTTGTAATGACTGTTACAGCTCAAAGCAGTTCATAACTAAGCCTTACGACACGTTTAACCATCTTACAGACCCTCGTGGATGTGTAGAATTGATCTCAACATATGGTGTATTTTTGTCATTTTTTCTCCTCCGGGAAATTTTTTGCAAAATTTCCTCTTCGATTTTGTTCTTTTTAAACTATGTTGTACACAGGAATGATGTAAGACTTTCAGCTTAGTTTCAGTTAATTTCACCAGAAACTTTTATTGCTATAAATGAATTTATTTGGGTTAAAACAAATGATAAAATCAGTATGGTGGATCTAATACTTTACCAATGTTGATGGAAAAGATATCAGATATTCCTGATGAAATTACCAACTAATAAACAAAGCACTTTGTTCAATTGGTATCTTAGCTTAGAAGCTAATATTGTTTGTTTAATGATATCAATATTTTAGCAAATAACTATTTTTCATGAGATAGATACCGATCAAATATAACAAAGAGTTATGTTGTGAAATCATAAATATTTTTCTCTTTTTTTTAAACCCTATCCCATTCCAATCCTGCGTCTAGTTTCTTTTTTCATCATTTATAATCTACGTAATTTACGTGAGGACGTAATATATATTTTCTTAATATTGTGTTTATCAGTACTTGTTACATACCATAAGGATCGGAAAAATGTGCAGATTTTGAAGCATTTCTTGAAAATTCAATACGAGTAAAACGAAAGGAGTTACAGCTAGTTTAAGTAGAAAATATGATGAAAACAAGTTTTTATACACTATTTCAGGATGGCAGAGTCTGTTTGATTACTCCTGTAGTGTACATAGCCTTCCTTTGACCTTCTTAAATGCTGCTGCATCAAGATAAGGCTCACTATAGTTAGGTACATAGAGGCAGAAAACAATTCAATTCCCACCGCTCGTTCGGTCATGACTGGCCGATCAAAATCTTCACGACTGACTCTGCTGTAACCGGTGCCAATGGCTATGGAAGTGATTTATTTTCATTAAAAAATGTAATGCAGTACTTTTATTGCAGTGTCAAGCTCCATCAAGAGGACATGATAGCTATCAGTAACCCGCGTATACTCCTACACACGACACGTTACCCCGTAAGGAACACATATAGTCTTAACGTCCACGAATATTCTTGTAATGACTGTTACAGCTCAAAGCAGTTCATAACTAAGCCTTACGACACGTTTAACCATCTTACAGACCCTCGTGGATGTGTAGAATTGATCTCAACATATGGTGTATTTTTGTCATATTTTCTCCTCCGGGAAATTTTTTGCAAAATTTCCTCTTCGATTTTGTTCTTTTTAAACTATGTTGTACACAGGAATAATGTAAGACTTTCAACTTAGTTTCAGTTAATTTCACCAGAAACTTTTATTGCTATAAATTAATTTATTTAGGTTAAAACAAAGGATAAAATCAGTATGGTGGATCTAATACTTTACCAATGTTGATGGAAAAGATATCAGATATTCCTGATAAAATTACCAACTAATAAACAAAGCACTTTGTTCGATTGGTATCTTAGCTTAGAAGCTAATATTGTTTGTTTAATGATATCAATATTTTAGCAAATAACTATTTTTCATGAGATAGATACCGATCAAATATAACAAAGAGTTATGTTGTGAAATCATAAATATTTTTCTCTTTTTTTAAACCCTATCCCATTCCAATCCTGCGTCTAGTTTCTTTTTTCATCATTTATAATCTACGTAATTTACGTGAGGACGTAATACATATTTTCTTAATATTGTCTTTATCAGTACTTGTTACATACCATAAGGATCGGAAAAATGTGCAGATTTTGAAGCATTTCTTGAAAATTCAATACGAGTAAAACGAAAGGAGTTACAGCTAGTTTAAGTAGAAAATATGATGAAAACAAGTTTTTATACACTATTTCAGGATGGCAGAGTCTGTTTGATTACTCCTGTAGTGTACATAGCCTTCCTTTGACCTTCTTAAATGCTGCTGCATCAAGATAAGGCTCACTATAGTTAGGTACATAGAGGCAGAAAACAATTCAATTCCCACCGCTCGTTCGGTCATGACTGGCCGATCAAAATCTTCACTACTGACTCTGCTGTCACCGGTGCCAATGGCTATGGAAGTGATTTATTTTCATTAAAAAATGTAATGCAGTACTTTTATTGCAGTGTCAAGCTCCATCAAGAGGATATGATAGCTATCAGTAACCCGCGTATACTCCTACACACGACACGTTACCCCGTAAGGAACACATATAGTCTTAACGTCCACGAATATTCTTGTAATGACTGTTACAGCTCAAAGCAGTTCATAACTAAGCCTTACGACACGTTTAACCATCTTACAGACCCTCGTGGATGTGTAGAATTGATCTCAACATATGGTGTATTTTTGTCATATTTTTCTCCTCCGGGAAATTTTTTGCAAAATTTCCTCTTCGATTTTGTTCTTTTTAAACTATGTTGTACACAGGAATAATGTAAGACTTTCAACTTAGTTTCAGTTAATTTCACCAGAAACTTTTATTGCTATAAATTAATTTATTTAGGTTAAAACAAAGGATAAAATCAGTATGGTGGATCTAATACTTTACCAATGTTGATGGAAAAGATATCAGATATTCCTGATAAAATTACCAACTAATAAACAAAGCACTTTGTTCGATTGGTATCTTAGCTTAGAAGCTAATATTGTTTGTTTAATGATATCAATATTTTAGCAAATAACTATTTTTCATGAGATAGATACCGATCAAATATAACAAAGAGTTATGTTGTGAAATCATAAATATTTTTCTCTTTTTTTTAAACCCTATCCCATTCCAATCCTGCGTCTAGTTTCTTTTTTCATCATTTATAATCTACGTAATTTACGTGAGGACGTAATACATATTTTCTTAATATTGTCTTTATCAGTACTTGTTACATACCATAAGGATCGGAAAAATGTGCAGGTTTTGAAGCATTTCTTGAAAATTCAATACGAGTAAAACGAAAGGAGTTACAGCTAGTTTAAGTAGAAAATATGATGAAAACAAGTTTTTATACACTATTTCAGGATGGCAG
>JAPQNM010000022.1:11542076-11552076 GCA_029783475.1 Metacarcinus magister
TAATGAATGATCCTCTTCCCTTTGCCTTCCAGAATAAAACATTTCTCTTCCTCCTCCTCCTCCTCCTCCTCCTCCTCCCCCTCCTCCTCCTCCTCCTCCTCCTCCTCCTCCTCCTCCTCCTCCTCCTCCTCCTCCCCTTTGCATCCTACAAATACTACATTGACCTTTTCCTCCTTCTATGCTGCTGCTGCCTCCTCCTCCTCCTCCTCCTCCTCCTCCTCCTCCTCCTCCTCCTCCTCCTCCTCCTCCTCCACCATCCGGGGAGTATATAAAATAAATGAACGCCAAAAATATTGATGGAGATTGTTCTACTTTTTGAATTTGTTTTTTTCTCTATGGTCTAAATATTTTTTTTATGTGTTTGTGTGTTCTCTCTCTCTCTCTCTCTCTCTCTCTCTCTCTCTCTCTCTCTCTCTCTCTCTCTCTCCTCTCTCTCTCTCTCTCTCTCTCTCTCTCTCTCTCTTTCTGTGCATCTCTCTTTATGTGCATTTGTGTGTGTGTGTGTGTGTGTGTGTGTGTGTGTGTGTGTGTGTGTGTGTGTGTGTGTGTGTGTGTGTGTGTGTGTGTGTGTGTGTGTGACGGAGTTAAGGGTGGTCCTCCCTCACCCTCTCCCTCCAACCCCTTCCTTCTCCCTTCTGCCAGTTAGCACGTGACTCCCTGATACCATTCCTCCGCCCCACCTCCCCCCAATCCCCCATGCCAGACTGACCGTGCCCCTTCCTCTGGTTGTTGTTGTTGTTGTTGTTGTTGTTGCTGTTGTTTTTGGGTGGTGGTGATGCGCAGTAGCGAAAAAAAAATCGAGAGAGGGAGAGAGAGAAAAAAAAAGACATATCTACAAATACCAATTACAAAAACCTCACATACAGATTTCACCCCAATGCACATCTTCCTTTAGCAACCATTTCAAACACAACACACCCTATTAAACACACCCAAATCCTACATGTCCATTATTTCACACCCATTTATGCAGCTCATTCCCCTCGCCTACTCACACCTCACCCCAAACACACACCAAATCCCCATTGTATAAACTCACTGTTAAGGTGGGGAGGGTGTAGCGTGTAGGGTGAGGATAGGGAGGGTGTAAGGGGTGTGTGGGGAGGGTGTAAGGGGTGTGTGGGGAGGGTGACACCGAGTGAGGCTAAAATGATTAGGAGGCAAGACAAGACTCAGACGTTCCCCTTCCCCCCCAATCAGTGAGATGATTAGGCTCGATTGTGGGGTGGTCTGCGTGATCTGAGTGAGGGAGTGTGGACGGGAGTGAGGGAGGGAGTGGGAAGGGAGTGAGGGAGGTTAGTTGAAAGGGAATGAGGGAGGTAGGGTAATGAGGAGGGAGATGTGAGGGAAATTTGTAAATGAGAGGATTGAGGCAAGTATGAGAGAGAGAAGAACGTAAGGGTGAAAGAGGAAAGAAGAGGAAATAGGAGAAAGGGAGATTGAGGAATGGAAAGAAGGTGAAAGAGCAACGAAGGTGATAGAATTAATAAAGAAAAAATGAGGTATAAATGTTTGGGATGACAAGAATGAAACAAGAATGTGAGTTAGTAGTAGTGAGGAGTGAGGGAGAGATGAGGTGGAGGAAGATGTGGAGTGGAGGGTGGAAAGGTGAGGAGTAGGTACACAAGGTAATGAGTGAGGTGAGATGAGTGAGGTGAGTGTGAGGTGTAAATATGATGGATAATTATGAAAACTTAAAGGTAATGAAAGTGTATAATAAAGAGAGGAGGAACAGGTAATATTGATAAAGTAAAGAAATACAAGACAAAATGTGAAGAATATAAGAAAAACGAAAATATACGTCAAAAGAACAAGTAAGTGTTACTGAAATATATAAAAAAATAAATAAATAAAAAAATATATAAAAAAATGTTAAAAAGATGAAAACAACAGAAACATGTAAAGAGAAAAAATAATGGAGGAGAAAAATTTGATCAAAAACCAATTCCAATCTTCTCTTTATTTATTTCCCTTCAATCCAGTTTGGTGTCGATCTATTTCACTGGAAAGTAAGATTAACATACACACCCCTTACATAAAACAGTTTAAATACCTCCTCCTCCTCCTCCTCCTCCTCCTCCTCCTCCTCCTCCTCCTCCTCCTCCTCCTCCTCCTCCTTCTCCTCCATGGATTTCATATTCATTGGTAAACATGAGGAAAATGATTAACTTAAGAGTGACATAAATAATTCCATTCTGTCATCTTACTTAATGATACTAATGATAAGTGTCCTCCCGCTCCACTTAAGGTTCAAGAAATGAGGGGAAAGAAGAAATAAGGGCGGGAAGAGAAGGAGGAAGGGGGGGGAGGGAGGGGAAGTTATAAGATGTCCCTTCCTCTAATCACGTACGAACATATGGTGATGTTTATACAGAGGAAGGGAGTAAGTATTGTTCCTCTCCCTCCATCTTCCTCTCCATTCACACCTCCCCTTCCTCTACCCCCTCTCCCTTTGCCATCTCATCCTGCTCGCCCTTCCATCACCGCCCTCATCTCCACCCGCACACCCTCACCCTCCCATCACGTGTATCCTCCCTCTCCTCCCTATCCTCTCTCCCACTCCTTCCTCCAGCATTCTAACTCCCTCCCACACACCATTATTCTTAACCATCCCCTTCCTTCTCTTTCTTTGGTAATTTCACCTATGCGCCTCACCCTCCACCTCCCCTTACCCCTTGTGTGTCCTTGGGCAAACCTATTCACAAGCAAAGGGGTGACAGAAAAGGGGAAAGGGCTGTAAGGGGGTAAAAAGAGGGGGGAAAGGGCTGAAAGGGGGTAAAAAGAAGGGAAATGGGCGAAGGAAATATTTGCATATATGTGTGAATACCCCTTTGAAGAGCCTCTACCCTCACCCTTTTCCCCTTTACATCCCCAATTAACCCTTGCCTTCAATCTTTGCGTTTTCCTTTCTTTTTCTTTTCTTTTTTTTTTTGCAGCATTTCCTTTCACGTAGCAGTGTTTACCCGCGATTACCGACGAGGATAATGAAAGGAATATTAAATCAGGTTCCTCAATCATGGGCGGACGGGCGGTGTTAGCTCAGCGGCCTTCCTCGCGGTCCTCAAGGGATGGGTGTTGTCCACTGTTGACCCAGTGAGCAATTTGCACCATCGCCAGAGGGAGGGAAGGAAGGCGGGGAAAGGAGGGAGAGGAGGGAAGGACGGATGAGTGTGTGTGGGAAGGAGACAAGACTCGAGGAAGAGAGAGGAAGTGAAGTATACAAGAAAAAAGAAGAGTGATGAGGAGGCAAGGGAAGATGACTAAGGAAGGTAAAGAGGAAGGAGAATAATGAGAACGGAGACAGGAATGAATAAGAGAAAGGAGAAGAAAGGACTTGAGAAGGGAAGGAGAGAGGAAAGGAGACAATGGAGGAAGGACACTGCTGAGGGAGAGAGATATATATGGAGGAAACTGTACATTATTATTATTATTATTATTATTATTATTATTATTATTATTATTATTATTATTATTATTATTATTATTATTATTATCATTTACTAAAAAAAATGGATGAAAACTGAATAGAGTGAAGGAGGAAAAGGTAAAATAAAAAGTAATAATGAAACGAAAAGAAAATGAAGGGGAATTTTTTTAGAGGGTGTAAGATTTTATAAACAATGAAGCAGAATAAACACCAAAATATTAATATATACATAAACTAAGACTGAGAAAACAATGAAAAACAAAAACAAAAAACATACTAAAAAAAAGGGATACAAATATTACACAACAAAAAATAAAAAATATGAAGGTACGGCAACAAAAGATTAATTAAAACCAAATATAAAAGAAGAAAACATGAAACAAAAACAAATAACGCATGAAAGAATAATTAAATGGTGAGGGCTCGTGGGAATAGAAGGTGAGGGAAGCGAGGGGACGTGAATATTTTGAGGGGAAAAAGAGGACGAAGACTGCACATACAACCCACACACACACACACACACACACACACACACACACACACACACACACACACACACACACACACACATATAAAAGAGGGGAAAAAATGGAAAGCTTTCATATTCAGTGATTGATAGTGAAGAGAGGAAGAAAATGAGACAATAAATAATAATAATAATAATAATAATAATAATAATAATAATAATAATAATAATAATAATAATAATAATAATAGTAATAATAATAAAAATGACACCACAACAACAACAAAAATCTAAAGAAAGACACCGATAAGACAATAATTTTAAAGACACAAATAAATAAGACGATAAAAAAAAAACAAGCTTGATAAAAAAAAAAAAAATATCTAAAAACACAAACTAATAAAAACTATAAAAAAAAATCAAGCAACTACGTGTTTTAGAAAACCTTCCCATTTCTGTTAGACTGAATTCACTGCGTATCAATCAGGTTAGAAATAGGAAAGATAAACACTGCTTCCTCAGCTGACCTTGAGTGGCTACAAGATTAGTCCCTCAAACCAGGCTCAGGGTGAGAGTTTGCCGGGAGCGAGATTGGAAAAAAGGAAGGAAGGAAGTGAAGGTTACGAGGGAAAAAATATAGGAGTAAGAGGAAGTAGGAAGCAGAACGAGAAACAAGGATGAGGTAGGAAGGAGAGAAAGAAATGGACATAGGTGGAATAGAAGAAATGTGAGGGAGGGAATGAAGGGTATGGAAGAGAGGAAGGGATGGTGGTAAAGAATGGAAAGTAGGAAAGGTGGGGAGGCAGGTGTAGTGAAAAAAAAATGTGAAAACAATTGTGGGATGGACGATGGAGTGAAGGCAGGAATAAAGGAAGGATGTGAAGCATAAAGGAGAGAAAAAAAAAAGGGAATAGGGTTTGAGAGAGAGAGAGAGAGAGAGAGAGAGAGAGAGAGAGAGAGAGAGAGAGAGAGAGAGAGAGAGAGAGAGAGAGAGAGAGAGAGAGAGAGTTAACAATATATTCAATTAATGTAGATTATAGTTTTCTTGCGCATATTTTTGTTTGAGTGTTTAAAAAATAGTTCTGGTAAGCAATTATTTTTTTCTTCTCCTCCTCCTCCTCCTCCTCCTCCTCCTCCTCCACCTCCACCTCCACCTCCTCCTCCTCCTCCTCCTCCTCCTCCTCTCTTCTCTTCCTTCTCTCATCACGCACTGTTGGACTTACAATTAGCAACAATCTAATTTCGTCTATCCCGACCTGGCTGCTAAAACTCATTCACACACACACTTTTTTTTTCTTTTTCCTTCTGTCTCTTTCTATTCGCTGTTCCTCTCGTCCTCATTGACCTCGCGGTAGCCTGTCAGTCTTCCTTTTTCCTTGTTAACGTGAGGTAGAGAAAATAAGAGAAAGGAATAAAAATCTGATCCTCATTTTTCTTTTCATCAGTTTCATTTTAAGGCGAATCCAATTTTGGTATATTTTGACATGTAAAAAATGTATCTGTTTTACGGTGACTCGTTCTCTGTGTGACCTTTGTCTTTATTTTTTTAATACCTAACCTAACCTAACCTAACCTAACCAAACCTAACCTAACCTAACCTAACCAAACCTAACCAAACCTAACCTAACCTAACCAAGCCACGTATACTGAACACCTGATCAGTTTTGTAGGAAAATCGCATTAGGGTGATTGACGTTCGTGGAAAAAAGAAGACAAGGAAAAAAAAAAATCAGTGTTGGTTTTCCCCTTGAACAATAAACAGGAGGGGGAAATCGACCCTCTTATTGGAAAACTAAAGAAAAACTAGTATTGTTTACCCTCGTTCATTTTACATGTGTGTTTACTCCATTCCCTTGTCTTTGTCTCACCCGCATTGCTACTCCGTTTCATTACTTCATTCAATTTCTACAAACTTTGATTTCACTTTCGTCCTCTCTTCTTTTTCTTTTTTTCATCTCCATCGCAAGTTTGGTTCAGGAAGTGTATAGAAAATTTCGGCACCATCCCTGACCTCGTTTTCTTTCAGTATGACCTTCAGGTAACCTCAGCCACCCTCACCTTGACCCTCCTTGGCTAACCTGACCCCTCCCCACTCCCCCCTCTCCCTTTCTCGCAGTCTAACACACACCACCTAATTACGTATTCCAGTTATCTCAGTAGTAATTGCATCACCCGCCAGAGGGGACAGCTGACATTCCCCTCCAGTCTCTCTCTCTCTCTCTCTCTCTCTCTCTCTCTCTCTCTCTCTCTCTCTCTCTCTCTCTCTCTCTCTCTCTCTCTCTCTCTCTCTCTCTTTTGTACCGTTTCACCTTAAAAAATTTCGACATAAACAATTAACTTCTAAAAACTTTCTTTCATAAAAATCCACACACTAAAAATTTCTGCTACTTTGCCACATCAAAACTTTATTAATGCATTTTTTCTTTACATCAGCCATGCATTTTTCTTTTTTTCTTTAAGTCAAATATTCATATTTTTCTTTTTATTTACCTTGCTGTTCTTCCTAGGTATTGTTCCCTAATAAAGATATACGTTGTCCTTTAATATTCCTTGTCATTTATTATCGTGGCAGGGGTTGTGGGGGAGGGAGGAGCAAGGGTTGAGAGGATGTGAATGGAGGGTCTTGTACTGTGCAATCTTTTCATCTATCATCCTGTATCATTAATCTCCCGCAGACTATAACCTCGCTACTAGTGGGGACCCTTTCTATTCCAGGCTTGACGTATCTATTACTGTGTACTGCTACCTCTCTTTCTCTCTCTCTCTCTCTCTCTCTCTCTCTCTCTCTCTCTCCTCTCTTCTCTCTCTCTCTCTCTCTCTCTCTCTCTCTCTCTCTCTCTCTCTCTCATTAGCGTTTTTTTCTCATTCCCTTTGTTATTTTCTCCTGACTTTTTTTTCTTTTCTTTCCTATTCCTTTCAACTTTTTTGGATTTTATAATTCCTCTTCCTACTTTTTTCTTTTCAATTATATCACTCCTTTTCAATTAATTCAGTACTTTTTTTTTCTTTAGTTTTCAACCTGACGCTAATTTCTTGCGTATTCCATTCCGTCTCACTTCCATTACTATTTATTTTTTTCTTTCGTTTCCATTTCTTTTCACAATATTTACAATGGTTTCTTTTTTTACTTTCTCTTTTCTTCTTCCATACCTCCTTCTTCCCCTAACTGCAAACTCAACCCTCCTATGGCACTCATTACTAATTCTCTCTTATTCCTACATCTTTTCATCCCTCCCAGTCGTAATTTCTTCTCCCCTCTTACTCCTCCTTCTCCTTCCGAGTCATCTTTCCTACTCATCACCTTCCCCCCTTCCCCTCCTTGTCCCTCGTCGCCCCCCAACACGACACGCTCCTTTCCCAAATACTTCGTCAGAGGCTCCTCCCTAGGGGTCCCCGAGGCTCGTCCAGGTCACTCATTAGCCCCCTGCCAATCACACGCCCCCGGGGAGGTAGGCGGCACGGCACGGCACAGCAGGGCACGGCGCAGCGCCTCTAATGCTGAGTCACAAAGGTTAAACTTTCCACAACGCTCCCACCAGCCCTTTAAATCTAACTATTTTCGCCTCTATGACAATTGAGATGGATGAAACTCGTGTATATATAAAAGAAACTTGTAATTGTCAAGAAAATGTATAGATTGTAACTGAGAGTGACAAGTATATATACATACAAAAGAAGGTGACAATGCGTGCGAGGGAAGAGAAGAATGCCTTGAGGATGGAGTCGCGTCTCAAGGAAGGAGATGGAAGACACATGTAAAGAGAAGACCAAGAAATAGAAAAAAGAAGATAAATAGAAGAAAAGTGGGACGGTTAACAGCCAACTATAATGAGACGAAAAAGAAGTCGAAATGAAGAAAGAAACGCAGATAAGAAAAAAAAGAAAAAAGAAGATAGGACACGAGGCAAGATAAATTTAACAAGAGAGAAAGAAAAAGAATCTCTCTCCCTCTCCCCCTCCCTCCATCCTGCCAGGTAATTTCAACACACTCTCCACAGTCCAAGAGAAGCTATATTCAACTACCTCGCTGTTTTATCAACTCTCGCAACGACTAAGACATCAGTACAGTAAGTCAATTCTTTGTCGTCGTCGTTGTCGGAAACTGCACGAATATTAAATACAAAACGAGAATTTGTCAGAAGGAAAGTAAAGTTGATGTGATGGTAATGGCAGTAAGTAAAACAATATATTCAGACGTAGCATTAGACTCCGTGTTTCTCTGGTTTACCTTTCATTTTTTTCTTCTTCCTCCTAAGACCGTGTACGTAACTAAAAGGCCATTACTGCGGGGAACTGCTCCCGTTTGCATGCTTATCCTTGCAAACAGAGACATTAATTCTATTTTTATCTAAAGCAAGGCATAAGGGAAACTTGGGTAAAGGCAGGTTAAGGGAAGGCTGCTACATGGACGGGGAGGGAAGGGGAGGGAAGGGGAGGGAAGGGATGGGTTGGGTAGGTAGAAGGAGACGCGAGTTTGGAGGCTCATTTGACTGTTTTATTCCCACGTCGCTGATTGGCTGCCAAAGTTTCCCGCCAAAAGTCTAATGACAGGTGTGATTATGCTCAGGCTAATGAGATGAAACCACAAAAACACCTGAGGCTTGATTATCATTGGAGTAATAATTAGAGCAAAGAGGAAGGTGAGATAATGTTTACGATAATCAAAGGGAAATTAAGGGAAGAAAAAAAATTAGTAGCAAAGAGAAAAGAGAAGGAAAAGTATGAACTAAATCCCTGCATATAGAACAGCAAAAAAGGTGAACAAAAAAGAGAGCGAAGGAGAGAGAAGATCAGAGGAAGAAGGGCAATGAAAAGAAAAGACAAGAAGGGAAAGGAACAAAGGAAATCTATGTCACTGCAAAGACGTTACAGCGGAAATAAAAGACAAATACAGCTACACATCAGCTACGTGTATATGTATGTAGATAAGTATGTATGTATGTACGTATTTATATATGCAAAATGTATGTTTATAATTTACCAGCCAACATATTCTAAAGAGGTATATCTTTCCATAGTCCTCAATTTCCCCCTTCCCTCCCATCCTAAGCCACGTCCCCCTCCCCCTTATCCCCTTCAACCCCCTCCAATAATCCCTCCCCCGCCTTCCCCCTCCCCCAGGATCACAGAGGCTTTGTAATTCAATCATAATACCTATTAATAGCATAATACGGAATCACGCGGAACAGATGTAGGGGCTTCAAGGCAATGGGGGGCAGGGTGAAGGTGGGGGGGAGGAGATGAGGATGACAAGGAAGGGAGGGGATGGAAGGGGAAGAATGGGGAGGAGAGGAAGGAGGAGGCTCATGTTAAGCATTAGAGAGAAAATGCTATAGTGTGGAAAAAATATCTCGTGAGTGAAAGGACTTTATGTAGGGTGAAATATAAACACACACATACATACATACATACATACATACATACACACACACACACACACACACACACACACACACACACACACACACACACACACACAGTCTCCTTCACCTCAATCTACACATCACAAATAAAGGACAAAAGCTATAACAGAAAGACTTATAGAAAATTCAATTAGGGGAGTGATATCAAGGACAAAGAAATAACAAGGACGGGAACAAGGACCGAGATGAAAACAAGGACACGTGCAAAATATAAACCAGAAAATGAGGATACGAAGTGACAAAAAATATGAAAAATCAACATGATGAGCAATAGAAAGAGAAGGACGAGACATGACAAATAAATAAAATAAAAATACATAATATAAATAAAACAGTCTTGCAGCACCGCCCCTTCCCTCCAGGTGCTCGGCCTTGATGCACACACCTGGAGGCACACACCTGCAGAATACACCTGATGGAAGACCGCTTCAGGTGTGCCAATAACACCTTTTTAAGACATTCACACACACACCTTTAGAGGAAAAAATAGACCCAAACATTTTATTGTTGACTCTTCTTTGAGCTTCAACCTGAATACGATGGATTTATGAGAAAAGTTGAATGATACATGAAAACTAAGCTTGTATGTAGCCTCCAGTTCAACATTAGTCAAGAAAGGAAAATAATCAGTGGGAATAATTCACTAACAAAAAAATATATATACAAATGATTTTCAACTTTTAT
>JAPQNM010000022.1:11559576-11562076 GCA_029783475.1 Metacarcinus magister
AGGCAAAAAGGTGAGTGATGATGAAAAAAAAGCACGCCACCCGCCTTAACAACACCCGCCTCTCTCTCTCTCTCTCTCTCTCTCTCTCTCTCTCTCTCTCTCTCTCTCTCTCTCTCTCTCTCTCTCTCTCTCTCTCTCTCTCTCTCTCTCTCTCTCTCTCTCGTCGCATGGTAAAAATTACATTATTTTTCCTTCCCATCATATATTCCTGTTCTTTGTCCACACCTCCTCCTCTTGTTTCCTATTTTTTTCCTTGCCTTGCCTTGCCTTGCCTTGCCTTGCCTTGCCTTGCCTTGCCTTGCCTTGCCTTGCCTTGCCTTGCCTTGCCTTGCCTTGCCTTGCCTTGCCTTGCCTTGCCTTGCCTCTGCCTTGCCTTGCCTGCCTCCTGCCTTCCTCTCCTCTGCCTCTCCTCTCCTCTCCTCTCCTCTCCTCTCCTCTCCTCTCCTCTCCTCTCCTCTCCTCTCCTCTCCTCTCCTCTCCTCTCCTCTCCTCTCCTCTTCCTCCTCAATCTTCCTCTTCCTTGCCCTTCCATCTCCTTTACGCTTCAGCCAGACATCCTCCAGCACACCCTATGCCCCAGACACCCACTCCGCCAACACACCCTTAGCTGGATCCCAGGCAATGGCACCAAATCCAGAGTCACAACATAGAGTCGAAAAATTGAAAGGGAAAGAGACGAGGTAATGGACACGTCCCCTCCGACCACCATCCCTGGATCACTCGGGGATATTCCAGGAGGGAGAGAGGGGAGGGAGAGAGGTAAGGGAAGGATGGGAGGCAAGGAGAGGACGAGGGGAGGTAAGGGCAGGCAATCAACGAATTTATCCACTTTTCATCTTTTCTTTCCCAGTTTTTCTCTCTCTCTTCTCTCTTTTTCGTTATTTGGGATTCGTTTGCATCCTTGACATGAGCAAAAATAGATCACTGCAAGAGGAAAACAAACAGTCGATCTCCACGGAAACAAATTGTATCTCATTATATATATATATATATATATATATATATATATATATATATATATATATATATATATATATATATATAAATAAAACTCCATTCAGACCACATACCATTATATCCCGATACAATACTGGGCAAAAGGTAAATATTGAGAACTCTTGGTAAAATAAAAAAGAAAAGAAAAACTGAAGTCAATTTATGTGTGGATACAAAACTTTTATTCTATTGTGGACACTGAAAGCGAAAAAAAAAAAGAATCAGAGGACATTTTCTATTTTTCTCTTTAGTTTGGGTCAAGGAAAATTGCAAAGAAAACTAAGCTGATCATTCTACTTTGCTAAAAACGACTTATTACTCTTATGTATGTGTAGTTATGGTTTGTATAGTCTTCATGAGTGTATAGTGTCATGTGCAGGTGTGTGTATACCTATCTAATTTACTTCACAGGTGGAGAAGGAGGATAGAAAACGAAGAACAAGTAGTACTTAGGTTAGCTTAGGTTAGGTTAGGTTACATTTCCAGTCTACAGGATCCTTATAAGCATGTTTTTGGATCCCATCTTCACGCACCTGCACACCTGACCATCTCTGAGCCCTTTGAACACCTGCTCCCTTACCTGTACATGAAAAGGAAGTGAGTTTCGCAAGGTTTCCCTACCAGATGATGTGGAAAAGTGGCAATATTCGTAACGGGAGGAAAATTATGGATAACTTTTTTTTTCCGTGGCTGCTAAAAATAAATGAGAATGAATGAAATAATATATGTTCTG
This sequence comes from Metacarcinus magister, assembly GCA_029783475.1. Lineage (NCBI taxonomy): Eukaryota > Metazoa > Arthropoda > Malacostraca > Decapoda > Cancridae > Metacarcinus > Metacarcinus magister. Next base: position 11,561,306 of record JAPQNM010000022.1, read on the forward strand.
TGGCTGCAAAGGGAAAGGTGAGTGCGAGGCTAAAATCCGCTTACTGAGAGAGAGAGAGAGAGAGAGAGAGAGAGAGAGAGAGAGAGAGAGAGAGAGAGAGAGAGAGAGAGAGAGAGAGAGAGAGAGAGAGAGAGAGAGAGAGACCAGCGTGGGATAATTGAGACTCATGTAAATGCACACACACCACAACGCTGACAAAAATGATGATATAAATTTGCAAAACTAGGTTACTAAGTGTTATTTAAGGTTCTTTTTATACACTCTCTCTCTCTCTCTCTCTCTCTCTCTCTCTCTCTCTCTCTCTCTCTCTCCTCTCTCTCTCTCTCTCTCTCTCTCTCTCTCTCTCGTTTGCATTAACTCGTGATCCGTGGAATAAAGTGGGAGATGAGCAGTGTTCCGGAGCCTTTGGTGGCGCGGTAAGTGAGGCGGAGCGCAGTGCCCTTGGTGGTGCAGGGGACGAAGAAAGGAAATGAGGGGACACAGGACAAAGACGGAAGAAGAGAGGACAATAAGCAGAATAAACAAAAGGAATATTCATGGTAGAGATCTAGTAAACATAGGTACCTGTGCCTGTCTGTGTGTGTGTGTGTGTGTGTGTGTGTGTGTGTGTGTGTGTGTGTGTGTGTGTGTGTGTGTGTGTGTGTGTGTGTGTGTGTGTGTGTTTAGACAGATAGACAGATGGGTAGCTACACACACACACACACACACACACACACACACACACACACACACACACACATACACACACACACACACACACACACACACACA
>JAPQNM010000022.1:11564576-11574576 GCA_029783475.1 Metacarcinus magister
AACTATCTGACTTGTGCCTTTTATCTCCCTCCTTCCTTCCACTCCTCCTCCTTCCCTTCTTCACTTTCTACCCCTGAGAATGATTTACATGCATCTTCTTACCTCCCCCTCTCTGGCTCTTTGCCTCACGCCCTCACTCCCTCCCGCCCCCGTTCGCATGTTGCCTTGAAATAATGGCAGTGTGGTGAAGCCCATTTTTCCCTCCAACTACCAGAGGGGGAAGCAGGGTAAGGGAGTACGGAGTTGGGGACAAACTGGGGAGTCTGGAAACAATGAAGGAGGAGGAGGAGGAGGAGAACAATGATAAGATGAAGAGCCAAGCATCGAGGCCAGTGAAGAGGGAAGCATCACATAATTTAACTCTCCCTGTCATAAGTCTGTCGTGTGCTCCCTCTTCCCTTCCCTCCTCTTTGCCAGGTACGTAAAGGGGCGGCATAGGTGACCCTGTGGCAATTATATTGAATGAAACAAATACTCAAATCGAGAGACGTATATGATAAAAAAAAAAAAAAACTTCTTCCTTATGGTTGGTGAGGAATTGTTTTCATATGACCGGATGTATAAACAAAGGTCCGCTGTTAGTCAAGGTTACTCATGCTTCCCACAGTGAGGTGAGGTGAGGTGCGTCAACAGGCCTGACTCACTGGCTTCGTGTCTACTGCACTGAGTCAGGATACACACGAGTACAGGCCACGCGAGGACGACCCAAGTGCAGGCTTCCACTATTACAACCTTACACCATTACAACCAACAGTCCTACTTATAAATCAATGAGTAAGCCTTTGTACTGTGTGTGTGTGTGTGTGTGTGTGTGTGTGGTGTGGTGTGTGTGTGTGTGTGTGTGTGTGTGTGAAATAAAGTGTATAGTCTCTTCACTGAGTATACTTGATAAATATATTTGCGCAGTGACCTTTCATTATATATCACTTTGATACTAATTTCCACGAACTCGAGGCACAGACAAAACCTTTGTTATGCACGAGGCGACGCATTGCGCTTATAGATCGTTTGCTCGTGTATTTCAACATTAATTAAGGTGTTGCAGCTTGTGGTGGCCTTGGCAGCGGCAAGACCCCAGCTGTCCACCCTGTTGACACACCAAGCTCGAGAAGTGCTTACTCGTACATCAAGAACTTTCCTTTTGCAATACAGAACACGAGAATTAAAGTTGTGCAACACTCTTATGTTTCTGAAATGATTTTATTGCATGATGAAGGCCAATTTCCACCTCTGGCGATCCGGTGAATATCAGTTATGTGTTGTGATATAAAGACCTTGAAAGTCTTGAAGGTGAAACTAGAAATTATTCCACAATTTGCAAGTCCATCAGTGGAATTAAAGAGTTTTATTTCAATCAAACTCCTAAAACCAATTGTGGATTTTTAGAAACGATCAAGTAATTCCTTCCTGCAAGTGTTTATGTGACAGGAAACAGTAAAGGGCAAGCTGGTCTGTTTCATGATTCACGTTACAAATATTTTCTTGATGCATTATGAAATCTGAACATGTCTGACAGGGAAGGAATTAATATTGATAAAGAGACATACATGTTGCAGGTGACTACACGATAGAAGATAAATGTTTCAATATCTCTATTCTTATTTGGCAACAATGCACAAGACAATGGGACAGGGAGAAGCAGCGGCTATAATAACAGTGGCGCATTTATGTGTCATTGTTTGCTTTGAAGCGTCGTCACTGAGTCAATCACATTAAACACAGGAGTCAGGACTCTAACACTAAAATAGCTGCACCAATTCAACACTGATGGCAAGGCAAGGCAAGGCAAGGCAAGGCAAGGCAAGGCAAGGCAAGGCAAAGTAAGGCAAGGCAAGGCAAGGCAAGGCAAGGCATGGCAAGGCAAGGCAAGGCAAGGCAAGGCAAGGCAAGGCAAAGTAAGGCAAGGCAAGGCAAGGCAAGGCAAGGCAAGGCAAGGCAAGGCAAGGCAAGGCAAGCAAGGCAAGGCAAGGCAAGGCAAGGCAAAGCAAGGCACGGCAAGGCAAGGCAAGGCAAGGCAAGGCAAGGCAAGGCAAGGCAAGGTAAGGTAAGGCAAGGTAAGGCAAGGCAAGGCAAGGCAAGGCAAGGCAAGGCAAGGCAAGGCAAGGCAAGGCAAGGCAAGGCAAGGCAAGGCAAGGCAAGGCAAGGCAAGGCAAGGCAAGGCAAGGCAAGGCAAGGCAAGGCAAGGCAAGGCAAGGCAAGGCAAGGCAAGGCAAGGCAAGGCAAGGCAAGGCAAGGTAAGGCAAGGCAAGGCAAGGTAAGGTAAGGTAAGGTAAGGTAAGGCAAGGCAAGGCAAGGCAGGCAAGGCAAGGCAAGGCAAGGCAAGGCAAGGCAAGGCAAGGCAAGGCAAGGCAAGGCAAAGCAAGGCAAGGCAAAGCAAGGCAAGGCAAGGCAAGGCAAGGCAAGGTAAGGCAAAACCTATGATTAATATGAACCGTTGAAATATATTGAAAGAATGTTCCTTTTTTTTTCAATATATTCATCTTTATATTTTATCTTCATTTTTTCTACCTCTATCTGGACCATTAGATAACCTTGCAGTGTTTTCCTCCCTCTCTCTCTTCTTTCCCTTCTTTCCTCCCTCCTCCCCTTCGGCACTGGCTAGAAGGTCTTTCCCTCCTCCTCCTCCTCAAGTCCGTGCACGTCCCTCCAGGATCAGAATCGACTCTATAAGACTGGCCAACACAATGTGGCCTTGATTCTTATTGTGGCCGATACTCTGGCGGGAGGGGGAGGGCGAGGGAACAAGAGGGAGAGAGGAAAGGAAAGAGGGAAGGGAGGGAGGGAGAGAGGAAAGGAGGGATGAAAGGGGGGGAGGGTGGCGCACTCCATCATAACGGCATGAGGTGAGGAAGGGAAAAGGAGGAAACGAGTGGATGAAGGAGAAAATATATGAAAAAAATGCCAGAGAGAGAGAGAGAGAGAGAGAGAGAGAGAGAGAGAGAGAGAGAGAGAGAGAGAGAGAGAGAGAGAGAGAGAGAGAGAGAGAGAGAGAGAGAGAGAGAGAGAGAGAGAAATATGAACATAAGGAGACTGTAAAATGCTAGTCACCTCCTGTACATATAACACCATTTGTCATCCTTTTCCATCCAACTTTCTCCTTAAGCTTTCTATCGTACCAGCACTTACTACGTGACTGCTGAGGCCGTTCCGCGCAACTACTAACCTATATGAGAACCAATGCCTACTTATGCCTTTAAACTACACACTATCTCACTTGAATCCATTGTTACGAGTCCTAACCTAATTATTTGCCATTACAGAACCAACTCGTACGGTAGGATCTATATTTCCTTACAACCGAAAGCAAGGAAACGAAGAGAGCTTATAACAATTTGCCATTAAAGCTTTGTAGCAGAAAAACAGCAACGGACCCAGTTAAGGATTAGAAATAAATATTGCATTTCTATAGTAATTTCAGTACGTATATAGAGTTTCCACCGCCTCTACATCGACCGTCCTGTTGTGCTCTATGTTAATACTGACCATGGGAAAAGAACCGCTATTTGATCCTCAAGAAAATATATACATATCTTAGATTAATGTTCTTGTTTAATTCTTGAGTGAAAGAAATATTTGGTACTTATGTTTATTTTTATCAGACGTTTTTTTTTCCCTTTTCATTACATTACAACATAAATCCGCACAAACAAGACACACATTGTTAAGAGGTTACATGTAACACCACCACTATCACTCTTCTTTACACCTTCACCTGTGTTGGAAATATCACGAAAAAGATTACAGTTAGATTGTACATGAGGTGCATTGGAAAGCAGACGAGGAGCCAGATCACTAAGACAATACCGAACCTGCAACATTCTCTCTCTCTTCCAATACCCACGATTAATTTGCAACAAGTTTACAAAGTCTCTGCATTGTATTCCCTCACTTTACCTTCCAAGCGGCTCGTCCAGCATTTCATATTCCTAACTATTATTCTACAAATGCATGACTTTGGTGTTCCTTTTTTTTTATCTCTCTCTTCCACTGACGTTCATATACCATTTCGCACATCGCTGTTGGAATCTATCAAAATATTATCATTGCATTGCTTCATAGTCATCTCGAAGGGAGGGGTGGGTGGGTTAGGTTAGGTTAGGTTAGGTTAGGTTCAGTCACCCTCGGTTTTAAAATTTAAGAAGCAATTTATTCTTACATGGGTAACACCTAATATGCCAGAGGGAAAAAGGAAAGGGAGGGAAATTAGAAAGGGTGTAGAGATGAAGGAAATTACATCTGTGTTACCCCTCATCTATAAGGCTTCTACCATAGCACCCCTGAACCTAACCTCACCCCAATATCCCTTACACTACATCCCTATTTCACCCCATTTCAAATATACCATCTCCCTTCACCCTAGTATACCTATCACATTCCCCCTCCCATTTATTTCACCCCCATTACATTACCTTCATCCCTCCCTCATTTCCCCCTTCATATTACAAACTAAACTAGCACATTACACCCCAATATCATCACCCTTACTATTATACTCCCCCATTACCTTACAGCAAGACCCCCACAATGTAATCAATCCTCCGTTTCACTTCACTAAACGCCCATTACATTCCCCTTCATTACACTTCAACACCAACACTGCAATACACTACCATTCACCCCATTTCAGTAAACACACCATATCAAACCCATTGCAGTTTTCCTTCAACACCATTACATTACATCTCCCTCATTAATCCTACCACACATCCCCCTTACACAAACTGCAACCTTTAACACCCTCCCATTACAGCTTAATAACTCCCCTTGCACGCAACCTCACCGCTCTACACTCACTTTCCTTCCACCCAAGCAATGTTACCCACTACCATTACCCTCACTCTCATCCCACCCTCCCCACATTGCCCCACCACACACTCCACCACACCATACCACACCACCCTGTCTGCCATGCTTGCTGCTGGAATTAATTTGACACTCACAATATATCACCCATGAAAATTCATCAGCATTAATGTCTTTTTCACAGCTCCCATAAATCTTGCCCAATGCCAGAATTTAATGTTTTCCGGCCACAATGTCCACCATGACGGCTTTGTTGTCCTCGTCACCCCAACCACCCTACCCCTACCACCCTCACCACCCTGTTTTTAGTGTGACTTTAGTGTGCCTTGACTTGACTCCCGCCCCTGCTAATGCCTCGGCCTTCTGCCAGTAAACTGCTTATATGTCCTTTGTAAACACTTTCCTGATCTGCTACACTATTGTATTTTCTTGCTCTCTCACAAATGTTTTCCTATTATGTTTTTTTTTCTCATATATATTGTCTTTTAATCTATTAGTAACGCCTAACTTTATTGTGTTTCATGTCTTCGTCCATGTTGCTAATTGAATCTTCATCCTTTCCTAGTGACTCTTTTTCTTCCTTCCTTTGTAGATTATCTGTAACTCCTGTTTGTAATCTCTTTGCTCCAATTAGTAGTACTTTAAGATATGTTTTAATACAACCCTTACTTACATCCTACACTGATACTCCGTTATCTTATACACTGCTACTACTACTACTCCTAATCTCGCCTAGTAATACCCCTCACTACCACTGCCACATTTTCTACACTAGACGATAAACCCTTTTAATCCTCTTGCTGGAAAAAGAATATAAGAAAAAAAATCTTCCCTTGTCAGAACATTTCACCTTTTGCTACCAGAGTCACCTTTTTACCACTGCCACGCCCAGCCAATAGCATCTTTACGCCCCTTCAGAAGCACTCTTGTACCCTGCCACTAACGCCTTCACCCCTTTTTCAATCATCTCCACCACGTCAGCGTTGCACCATTAGGTTGTGGAGGGACAGTTACACATACACAACGAAATAAATGTTTGTGTGTAAGAGTAAAATCAAATTATGTGTAAAACTTGATTTCTGCTCAAAAAAAATGTTTAATGATCGTGTGAGTTGTGTGTGTGTGTGTGTGTGTGTGTGTGTGTGTGTGTGTGTGTGTGTGTGTGTGTTTGTGTGTGAGTGTGCCAAATAAGCACACACACACACACACACACACACACACACACACACACACACACACACACACACACACACACACACACACAGAGTCAGTTAACATGCTAGCTTTAAGTAAAACGTTTCTGAAACATCGAACATTTAAAGGGAAGCAGAGAAGCGGCAGGTGCTGGACTTAAATAGAGCAACACCTGTACCCTTCACGCGGATCAGGTGAGGAAAGGTGAGGAAAGGTGAGGGAAGGTGAGGAAAGGTGAGGGAAGGTGAGGGCGGAAAGGCAGTGACGTGATACCATCCATATGAATCACTAAACACACACACACACACACACACACACACACACACACACACACACACACACACACACACACACACACACACACACCCTAATACGTATTAAATTATTCAGAAAAATAGGATTAGAGGAAGGAAATGTAATGAGATTCCCCAGAGACAGAATTAGACCCGTGTGTTGATATGGAAGTTAATAATTAGTACTAGGAAGCTTGAGTACTTTTGGGGCTCAGCAAAACATGTCATTTACGTGCATATCTCTCTTCTTTTTTTCTCTCTCTCTCTCTCTCTTTCTCTCTTCCTTATTTCCTTTCTTTCTTTCCTTCTTTTTATTATTTATTTCCTTCTGTTTTTTTCTTTTAATTTCTTTTTTTCATTCCTTCTTTCTATCTTTCTTTCATTCTTCTTTCCATTTTACCTCTACTCTCTCTCTCTCTCTCTCTCTCTCTCTCTCTCTCTCTCTCTCTCTCTCTCTCTCTCTCTCTCTCTCTCTCTCTCTCTCTCTCTCTCTCTCTCTCTCTCACACACACACAAATACACCTTGCACAATGCACGATTATTCTGATACCAGCGTACAATTACTAGGTATATTCATATTTTAAGCGATACGTATTACTGGTGAAGACGTGAATGGCTGCATGCATTACAAAAGCGAACTAGTGGTCTTACCGGTAATCCTGGCTCACACTACCTTGCAATACAATAGCCATTAAGGTTATCGAGGTAAATTCTATAGATATTGGCATTGTGTTCGCTGCCGTAATATCCAAAGCGCTAGGTGGAAGGGAGAACCAAAACACACACACACACACACACACACACACACACACACACACACACACACACACACACACACACACACACACACACACACAGTCTCACAAACCTGGAAGTGTATATCATGTGACAGGAACAGAAAATTGCGATACTCTTAAAACTAATAACACTGATTCGTGGTTATAACTCATATTTCTTAGTGATGTGTTAGTCTATTTCTTAGTGTGACTTCTTGCAATGTTAAATACTTGGAAAGAAAAACAACTTTTGAAACCAGGGCAAAATAGTGTTAATCTGCGAAATTTCCTCTTTGTTTTTACTTCTTTTTCAATTTGTTAATGTATTTTGCTCCTCTATTTTCTCGTGTGACTTCTTGCAACGTTAAGTAATTTGAGAAACTCTGGAAACAGGGGGAAAATATATACTAATATGTGAAATTTCCTCCTTGTTTTCCTCTTGTTCAATTAGTTAATGTATCCTGATCTGATTGACGGATATGTCTGACCTAAATACCTGGTGTGTTTGTTACTTTACCTGTCCTTCCGTGCAGTCAGAGGCAGGACCAACTCTTACCTGGGGAGAGGAAAGATATTTTAAGCAAGTGTTGACGAGGCAATCATTAGAGGTATTGTGTTGTCCCCACCACCATAACCACCACCACAATCACCACCACAACCATCACCACCAACCATCGCCATCACCACTACTGTCACCATCACGAAGGAGAAAGAGAATAGGAGGAAAATGAGGAAAAGGAGGACAATAGAAAACGATAACGAACACGACAGCGATGATGAAGATAATGAAATAGACTACGAATATAATGATGACTACTACTATTACAATGATGATATAAACAACAAAACAACACCACCACCACCACCACCACCACCACCACTAACAGTACCACCGCTGGAGCAGGACAAAGCAAACTCAATGTCAACCTAATCATGCGTTTCCTTGTCTGTCTTCCGTCTAATTATTGGGAACTGTTGTGGATGGAAGGACACTTGGGGGACGTCCTCGGAACACGGCCGGGGCACCGAGACGAGGCTCAAGCTGGTTGAGGACATTAATCAAAGTTGTGTGGCGGCGGACCATAAACTTGAACAACGCTAAATGCAAATACTTAAAAGAGGCTTCAAAGTTGCTGACGCCTATTGAGCCCTGGGAAGAGGAGGAGGAGAAGGAGGAGGAGAGAGTAAGAAAGAGGAGGGAGTAAGGAAGGGAGAAGGGACGGACGGAAGCAGGTTAACAGGTAGATAAATGTAAAGGAGGAAAAGAAGAATGAAGAGAGAATAGGAGAGGAGGGAGGGAAGGAGGGAGGAAGAAATGTTGTATTCGTCGGTAAGAAAAATTAGGCCTAGAGAAGAAAGAGAGAGAGAGAGAGAGAGAGAGAGAGAGAGAGAGAGAGAGAGAGAGAGAGAGAGAGAGAGAGAGAGAGAGAGAGAGAGAGAGAGAGAGAGAGAGATTCATTTTTACATAGTTTCCTATCATGCCGTCAGAAAGTATAAAAGTGAGGCAAATTGTTCATTTTGACACACTCGCCTGAACCTGAGGAGGAAGAGGCGATGGGGAAAGGAGGAAGAAGGATGAGATGAAAAGGAGAGAAAGCGGAAGAACGAAGGAATAGGCGGAATATACGAGTAATTCCTTGGATAATAATAATGATAATAATAATAATATAATAATAATAATAATAATAATAATAATAATAATAATAATAATAATAATAATAATAATAATCATAATAACAATAAAAATAATAACAAGGGTAGATGACGGTCAGGAGATATGAAAAATAAAATCAAAGTGGATAAATAAAAAAAAGAAAAAAAGTTGTATAGGTACGAATTAATAATAATAAAAATAAAAATCCATATAACATAGAGAAAAAAAAGACACAAAAATCAATAACAACAACAACAACAACAACAATGACGATAATGAACAAGGAGAGAAGATAAAACAAGGAACAAGAAACGAAAGTGAATACAAAAGTGAATACAAAAGTGAGAAGTGAGAAGCAAGAAGAAGAAGAAGAAGAAAAAGAAGAAGAGGAAGAAGAGGAGGATGAAGAAGAGGAAGAAAAGGAAGAGGAAGAGGAGGAGATGCCGGTCCTAGAGCACAAATCCTTTTATCCTGATTAAAAAAAAAGTGTCGTATTAAAAGACTCCTAAAAGCTACCTGGCGAGTAATTGTATGTTACCTGAGGGAGGAAGAATGGCGAGGAGAGAGAGAGAGAGAGAGAGAGAGAGAGAGAGAGAGAGAGAGAGAGAGAGAGAGAGAGAGAGAGAGAGAGAGAGAGAGAGAGAGAGAGAGAAACACACACACACACACACAAACTAATACACTAATACACATAAAAACCAACATACAAATATATAAAAAACCAACACAAAATACATCACTACGTACACAAGAAAAAAGAAGAAAAGAAAAGAAGAAAGAAGAAGAAGAAGAAGAAGAAGAAAAAGCAGCACGTGTAATAAGAAGCAAGTGAATAGCAGCAAATCAGTCATAAATGTAGGGGAATGGAGGCGAAAGGGAAATGAAACAGAGGGGAAAGAGAAGAGGGCGATGATGAAAGGCAAAGCAATGCAAGGTGGACTAAAGAAAGAAAAAATACTCCTGAGGGACCACTATACCATGACCCTTTTAGAGGAAGAGAGAAGAGAGAGGAGAGGAATGAGGAAGGGTGCGAGGTAGGAAGAGGAAGAGGAAGAGGAAGAGGAGAAGGAGGAGGAGGAGGAGGAGGAGGAGGAGGAGGAGGAGGAGGAGGAGGAGGAGGAGGAGGAGGAGGAGGAAGGGGAATCTGTTTATGACTTAATTTTCTCCCACAAAGTCTCGATTAAATAGGAAGAGATGAGTGCAATATTTATGGTTAATTTAACGCCACTTTATTTTATCTTACATGAAGAAGAAAAAAGAAGCAAGTGAATTGATTGAAC
>JAPQNM010000022.1:11579576-11584576 GCA_029783475.1 Metacarcinus magister
CCGTCGAAACTAACTGCCAAACCCGTCAACAAGAAAGTTCCATAAGATGCTAATCCCATGGTGATAATGCGCCGGGGTGGACACGTCTACACGTCTGGCAGCCCGGGAGGTGTGAGCGATGACTTGTTGGACACCACCACGACCAGACGTAATGGCCGACGCATTAGGGGCGGCCCGCTGTTTTCTTGCCGTAAACTGGCCCCAGAACTGCCGGCTCTAATGGCCTACAGGAGCACTGGCTCTTGTAATGCGCTAAATTATGGTGCCTTACCCTCCACCCTTCTTTCCTTACCATTTTTCTTCACGCCTCTCTCTCTCTCTCTCTCTCTCTCTCTCTCTCTCTCTCTCTCTCTCTCTCTCTCTCTCTCTCTCTCTCTCTCTCTCTCTCTCTCTCTCTCTCTCTCTTTTTTCCTTTGCGTGTGGCGTGAGTAGGGTACAGCGAGGTATGGTAAGGTGTGTTGAGGCGACCAAGAATCTAAGGCTGTATAGAGTGTGTTTATGCTGTCAGTAAGGAAGAAGTATTGCTGCGATGGCACGCTGTAGGGATGAACACGTTGGGCTTGAGGGATGATTGCAGGCCACCGCACACAAACCCCAACAAAAAACCACGACATGTTCTTTATTCCAGTTTTTTGGGGATTACTAAGCGAAAAGAAGAAGAAGAAGAAGAGCGATGTACTGGAAAAGTAGTGAGGAAAAGGTGAAAATGAATGCCTGTTTCTATATTTGTTACTCTCTCTCTCTCTCTCTCTCTCTCTCTCTCTCTCTCTCTCTCTCTCTCTCTCTCTCTCTCTCTCTCTCTCTCTCTCTCTCTCCGGCCGCACCACACACACACCCCTAATTTCCGTTCGTTCGTAAATCTGCGCTTAATATTCGCACCATATGCAGCTACGTGTTCTGCTTGAGTTACGAGCCGTGAAGAGGTGATTTACGCGGTGTGTGTTGTGTAGCGAGGAGGAGGAGGAGGAGGAGGAGGAGGAGGAGGAGGAGGAGGAGGAGGAGGAGGAGGAGGAGGAGGAGGTAAACAATTGGTGAAGAATAGGTAGCGAGGAGGAACAGAATAGCAAATCAACTTTAATGAAATAGTGTGTGTTCATGTTTTATGTTCATATCCTCTTTTTTTGACGTAAATATATTGGTATTCATCACCATTATATATAAATATTGATGGTAGATAAAGATAATAAGTATATAGATAGATAGATAGCCAGACAGAGAGAAACAGAAAGAAAAAGAGGGAATAATAATGATACAGTATCCAAAATACAGAAATACTATAAACTCTGCGGTGAATGCAACTCAAATTTCACTACTCATTCCGTGGAGAAGATACTCAGATTGCGAGAGATAAATAGATAGGCAGATGAGGTGATAAAATATAGATAAACATAAATTGTGTAAACTCTGCGGAAAGCACTCTCCTAATTTCACTGTCCTTTGTTTTTGGCAGATGGACGGGCAATGTCCGGGAGTGCAGAGGTGAGCTCCCTTATTAACTTCAACAGGCTCGCAAATATTAATACGGCTTCGATTTCAGGATAAACTCGGTCGTAATTAAAAAATGCTTATTGCAAAAAACAAAACAAAAACTGAATGGTGGTGACGATCCATTGTTATGAAATCAGGAGGAAAAAATAAAACAATGATCATTATAAATAAGATGATTAGAAGTGAATAAATAAAGTGTGTTGATGATACAGAAACAAAAAATAATAGAAAAAAATGTAGAATGTATACTTAACATTCATAAACCTGTGGACTAAGTAAATTAAATAATAATAATGAAACGCAAACACACACGTCACGAATAAAACGAAAATAAACCAAAACTCTCCGTTCATAATAAAACAAATAAAGCAAGCTAATAAACATAACTAGCGTCCACAACACCACCTCGTCTGCATGACAACACAACCTGTAATTAAGTAACGACGCAACCACACAAACCAGGCAACTATCTGGACAATCAACGCACACACACACACACACACACACACACACACACACACACACACACACACACACACACACACACACACACACACACACGCAAACATACACACACCCAAGCACACCACAATTATACCTGTCTATATTTTCTCTTCTACCTGTCTGCCGGAGTTCACCTGACGTCCAAACAGGTAGGTTCGGGCGAGACTCAAACACTTTCTGCTACTACTACTACTACATCTCTCTCTCTCTCTCTCTCTCTCTCTCTCTCTCTCTCTCTCTCTCTCTCTCTCTCTCTCTCTCTCTCTCTCTCTCTCTCTCTCTCTCTCTCTCTCTCTCGCTCTAAGTATGCGGTGGTAGTGGTGGTGGTGGTGTTATACGTAATTATGATGATGAAAAGTGAGGGTGGAAGTAATTTCAGTAGATCATCCGATATATATTAAATCAAATGTTTATGAAAATTATGAAAATCCTTATTTTTTCACGCATACACACACACACACACACACACACACACACACACACACACACACACACACACACACACACACACACACACACACACACACACATACAGCAACAGGTTAAGGCTGAGGTGTTGTCATAGTATAAATTATAAAGGAGAGACTGTTTGAACTGCTTTCACAATGACGGCCAGTGGAGACGAAAGGAGCGATGTGAAGAAAGGAGGAAGGGAGGGGAAGGGATGCACTTAGAGGGGAACAGAATGAGGGGAAGAATGGAAAGGAAGGAGGGATAAAGGAAAGAAGAGATTAAGAAGGATTAAATGGTGATGAAACAGGTTGAATAGTGAAGAAAGTATGAGTGATTTTTATGGAAATAATGGAATTAAATAAAACAAAGGAAGATAGAAAGACAAGAAAAAATATATAAAAGTTATTTTGAAATACAAAAGACACACATACACACAAAAAAATGTTAAAAGACCATATGGAATATTGTATCACAAATGCATGCAGTGACGCACACATAACCAAACACACACACACACACACACACACACACACACACACACACACACACACACACACACACACACACACACACACACACACTCAAACAAACACACAATTAAAACACGCAAACACACATATTTACACACATACACCCCCACATTCAGATCTCTATGTATAATCCCAAACAAGTCTGCGTTTGTCCTAGCATCAGAGAGACAAAAGCTGCATCCTGACAAAAGGTATAATTCCTCACATCATGTTTGTCCGTCTTGTGGAAATGGTTGGTCGAGAAAGCCAATCAGTATCCCAGGTAATTAATAGGGAATATAATTAGTGTGGCTTGTACCTTCATTAGCGAGGGAGAGGTAGTTGTACTGGCAGTGAGGGGGGAAGGGAAATAATTGAAGGGGAATGCAGGGTAAAAATCCATATAAAATGGTGAGTACTGTTACATGTGATGGATAGAGAAAAAAAAAGAATTATTATTTGTTATCACCATACTGACAGATTTATGACAATTTTTTTTTTTTTTTCCCCATTAACTAACAATATCAAAATCAATATCACCCATACTCCGCATTTAAATATATATTGATTATGCAACAATGATACACTTATTTATTTATTTTTTTTACATAGCTTTCGAAAATATCCATCCCATGCATTCATTTGGGTGTTATTATTAACATTCGATTCTGTGTTCATTGTGAAATACTCGACTGTTTCAGCCGCTTTGTTTGCAAGCTTTTTTTTTTCTTCACTTTCCGGATGACATTAGACTTTAATGTTTGTATACGAGCCTGGTCACAATGGCATAATGTGTGTGTGTGTCTGTGTGTGTGTGTGTGTGTGTGTGTGTGTGTGTGTGTGTGTGTGTGTGTGTGTGTGTGTGTGTGTGTGTGTGTATGTGTGTTTTAGAAAGGGAGAGAGGGGCGAAAAAAAGTGATCGAGACAGAAAAAAACATACAGACAGACACAGACAAACAGACAGAGACAGACATACATACAGACAATTAATCAGCAAGCCAGCCAGACATACAGACAGATAGACAGACAAACATATATATATATATATATATATATATATATATATATATATATATATATATATATAGATAGAGAGAGAGAGAGAGAGAGAGAGAGAGAGAGAGAGAGAGAGAGAGAGAGAGAGAGAGAGAAGAAAAGAAAAAAAAATGTATGCTAGAAAAGTTTAAATATATTCATGATTTCTAAAGCAAAGAAACCATTTAACTCAACTTCTAAACAATATCTAAAAACTTCATCATACAATGCAAGGAATGAAGAGGCACTGCCAAGCCACAAACAAACACACGTAAACCTCAACACTTCTCAAAACAATAAAAAATAAATAAATAAATAAATAAATAAATAAACCAATAAATCAATAAACAATATAAATACCATCAAACCCTTTTCTTTTTTTTAATCACACTAACGTTACAAAAAATATTTATCTATAGTTTCCTTTTGTTACGCATATTGTTTTCTTTCAGTGTGAGGCGTTGAAAAGTGTCACACCTCCCTAGCCTAGCAGGGCACCACCAGCCACTCCACGCCTATTCATTTGTAAGGCTACGCAGGGGTGTGGACGAGCAGTGATCCTTTATAATCCAGAATCCTCATATATTTTCTATTATACTATTATTTATTCTATCATTGAGGATTACTTTTGTCTGGGTATTAATGTTCACTTTTTCGGTTTCCTCTCTCTCTCTCTCTCTCTCTCTCTCTCTCTCTCTCTCTCTCTCTCTCTCTCTCTCTCTCTCTCTCTCTCTCTCTCTCTCTCTCTCTCTCTCTCTCTCACAACATAAAAGTGCGATGGCCCATTTCACTCAGGCCGCCATCAAATTTCAATAGCCTCAAGCACATTCCTCTACCTATTACCTCCCCCTCCTCCTCCTCCTCCTCCTCCTCCTCTTCCTCCTCCTCCTCCTCCTCCTCCTCCTCCTCCTCCTCCTCCTCCTCCTCCTCCTCCTCCTGCTTTTTCTTCTTCCTCCTTCTTCCATGGATCATTAGTTGGCCATTCAATCAGTTGATAATGGGATGGGATAT
>JAPQNM010000022.1:11589576-11592076 GCA_029783475.1 Metacarcinus magister
CTTTCCTGGTTACAGCCGGTCGAAGGGCTTTCATTGAGGAGGCACCCGAGCGTCCAGTGTCCCCGAGAGGACGGGAGGGTGAGGCCATAGAGGTTCCCATCAGATATTCACTACACAAGGCCTCGCGTTTTCCCTTCGAGGTGTCCAAATGGTTCCTGTTGCAGGAGCACCGGGTAGGAGGCGTGAGAGGGAAGGAGGAAGGAGCGGCGAGGCGGCCTGCCTCAGGGGCCTCCTGTAGCAGGGGATCCTGAGAGTCCTGCGGCGCCATGCTGCTGCTTCCTTCAGGGCGCGCGGCTACGGTGCACGGCGGCCATCTTCGTACACCGGCCGTAGCCTCGTGCGCCCCCTGAGCCTCTCCTCAACACCGCGGCAGCCTCCCCCGCCCCACCCTGGCGCTCATCACCTCCACCGCACGACGACTGCTGCTGCTGCTGCTGCTGATCAGGGTCAGGGTTGAACACTGGACTTGACGCTTCTTCGTTCTTCCAACTTCAGTATTTCAGTTTTGTCTCGTGTTCCTCTGTATTCTTCCCTATTGACACTTTCAGCTTTTCAATCCTTTTACAATTACTATTCGATGTGTTGCGTGAGTAACGTTGTTTAACGAAAAATTACTTCATTCCATCCACTGTTAAAACACTTTCATTCTTTTCCTTCACGTGTTGTGTAGCACCGCCCCTTGGCAGCCACATCTGCCACCACGACCAGGAAGAACACCTGCAATAAAGAAAACCATAGTTAATTTTCACATACATGGAATGAATAATTAATTACCTCTCTTTCAACACACCTTCTTTTATCCCCACACCAACACTCACACACGCGCACACACACACACACACACACACACACACACACACACACACACACACACACACACACGCACACACATACATACAAACACACTTACCCACCTACCATCTACAAAAAACAAATTATGTTGCTTCGTTACCGATTCCGACGCGAGAAAACAAACTTTGCGCAAGAACTTTATGTGGACGAGGCAGATACATAATGGAGGAAGGCGAGCCCAGACTGTAATTGTTGTCGACACCACCACCACCACTACCACCACCACCACCACCCTCAACACTACACTCGGACACCCGCCACAGAATTATCGTAGGAACTTTTACATAAACAGAAAGGCTCGCGCGACACGGCATGTGTGTGTTAGGGTGGGAGGGTGAAGGGGGGGGAGGGTGGTAAGGGTGACGCTGGAAACACTGTCGTTATAGAAGTTCTTGTTATATTTTATTCAGTTATTTAGTTATCTGTTTATTAAATTATTTGTTTGTTTATTTATGTATTTCGTATTCATTTTATTTATGGATCTAGTTTTCATGAGGATGACGTGTAATCATTTTTATACAAAGAACCACACACACACACACACATACACACACACACACACACACACACACACACACACACACACACACACACACACACACACACACACACGTTAAGGAAGTAGTGTAGACAATGTGGCTCCGTGTGACTAGTGCGGGAATGACACATAAATAAAAGGCTTTGTTACAGAGAAAAATGTGACACAGATCTTATATTAGAGAACAAAAACTCCAACTGTCATAGATGTGTGTGTGTGTGTGTGTGTGTGTGTGTGTGTGTGTGTGTGTGTGTGTGTGTGTGTGTGTGTGTGTGTGTGTGTGTGTGGGTGTGTCTGTGTGTGCGCACGCGTCGCTGGGAGTGTGATAAAAGGCTATAATAAATTCCCATATAAAAGAAATAATCGAGGCTCGTCCTTCACTCGGCAGCCTCCATTCTTCTCTGGGAGGCGGCGAGTAATGAATAAACTTCACACGAGGGATCATTAAAAACACGGGAGGCGGGAGGCAGGTGACCACTAACTGCACACTTCGTCTATCTAAATCAACATCCTAATTTACGGCAGGCTACAGCGTCGAGGGAGTATGAGCCTTAAGACTTGGGCACTTAAAGGTGATAGTGCTTCTCTTCTAAAACTCCTGGTTAGTCCTCTCGTGCTCTGATTGGTTAGTTTGTTTATTGGTGATGCGTAGGTGTGTTAGAAGGAATGTCTGGTGTCGTTAATCATTTTCATTTGCTGCTTGTGTTATGTTTGTATCAGTCCGCGATCGTGTACTCACCCGTTTTCTTTACATTTTTTTTTCCTCATCCTCGTTTTTTTATCATCTTTTTAACTTCCTATTTCTTCTTTATTCATTTATTTTACTTCCCTACTCTACTATCTAATTATTACGTTTCTCAGTTAGTGATCATGTCATATACAATTGTTTTATATTATTTTTTTCTCGTATCTCCCTTCCTTCCTTCTTTCCTTCCTTCATTACCCTTATTCCTTGCTTTACCTCCCTGTGCCAGCCACCACTCACGCCACAGCGCCATTAACGAGCTGAAAAAAGAGTGTATCTCGCTCTTTTCCTCGTAATCACTGGGTCTCGACTAGCTACTCCGGGGAGGCGGGAGGAAAGGAGTGGGTGGAGGAGGAGGCAAAGGT
>JAPQNM010000022.1:11599576-11604576 GCA_029783475.1 Metacarcinus magister
TCCTGGAGTACTTCTACGGAAATGAAAAGAAAATATCCGTGGCAGTAACATCAACAACAAATAAGATCAACAACAGCACACTCTCACTAGTTGTTGTTATTGTGGTAGTAGTGGTAGTAGTAGTAGTAGTAGTAGTAGTAGTAGTAGTAGTAGGTAGTAGTAGTAGTAGTAGTAGTAGTAGTAGTAGTAGTAGTAGTAGTATATAGTTGTTTGGTGTTGGTGATGTAATTGTCAGTGCTATTCCTACTACTACTACTACTATTACTACTACAACTACTACTACTACTACTATATGTATGCTAGATCATCCCTCTAACACGCAGGTGATATATATTCTTGGTGTCGCCACAATATACATCTTTTTGTCATACAGTATATAAGGCTTTTTCTTATCATTTTCTTTATCACTTTATATGCTTCACCCCTAACAAAAAATATATAATCTCTTTTCCATTACTACTACTACTACTACTACTACTACTATTACTACTATTACTACTACTACTACTACTACTACTAAAACTACTACTACTACTACTACTACTACTACTACTACTACTACTACTACTACTACTACTAAAACAACAAAAACGTCACTACAGTCCACAGATCAAACCTGAAAGTAGTACTATTTGAAGGAAAAAGAAGAAGAAGAAGAAGAAAACGCAGAAGCAGAAGAAGAAGAAGAAGAAGAAGAAGAAGAAGAAGAAGAAGAAGAAGAAGAAGAAGAAGAAGAAGAAGAAGGGCGTCACAGTACTCTCCCACGCTATTGCGACACAACGGTGAACTATTAATATTTGATTCCTGTCGACGTCCTAGAGCCACGGGAACCGATAAAACATTCTACTATACTTGCCCCTAATCCCTCTGGCGGCCGTACCGGGAAGCGACCAGACTTATGATTCCCTTCCCAGTAGCGGACCGGCGTACTGTACACTACACTATACTATACCTGTCCACCTGCCTCCCTCCCTGCCTCCCTGCCTCCCTGCCTGCCTCCTTTCTTGCCTCCCTCCTTCCCTGCCTCCCTGTCTGCTTTTTTGCCCCCCTGATTGCCTCCCTGCCTCACTGCCAGCCTCCCTGCCTTCCTCACTCCCTCCCTACCTGCCTGCCTGCCTCGCCCGGTAACTTAGTGCAGAAAAACTTACTTGGTATACAATTTTATATTTTGTGTTGGTATGTGTGTGCGAGTTTCTGTAGAGTTACGCTTACTGTTTGTGTATGGATTTATTTTATGTCCCCCATTGACTTCTTTGTAGGTTTGGTTCTGTTATTCATTTATTCAATTTTAAGTTTGTCTGTTTTGACTGATGCATTCACGTATCGATGTGTGTTTGTGTATTGACTTAAACTGTAGTATTATGTGTTACTTGAGTGTATGTGTGTTGCTAGATCTGTTAATCAGTTATCTATAAGGTTATGTATCTTAGTTTGTGTTACTGTGTGTCGTTAGGTTAGGTTAGGTTAGGTTAGGTTAAGTTAGGTTAATAGCACTGCAGACACTGTATCAAGTTAGTTATGCAAAGGTACTTGTCCAGTCAGTGGGTGAAAAGTTAGTATTATTATCAAGTGTTGGAAGTTATATAATCAGGTAAGTTAGTATTAAGTTAGTCCCGGTGTTGTTGTTGGTGTTGTGAGGGTTGTTGTGTACACTTGTCAACACTGTGATGCGTCAAGGATGTGCAGTGAATGTGTTCTGTACTTGTTGAAGGTGTGTTTTCATAGTTTTACTTTGTTTGTTTTTTTGCCTCAAGTCTGTTGGTGTTTCTTTACTCAGGTGCCTCAGAATGCAGGTGGTATGTGTGTGTGTGTGTGTGTGTGTGTGTGTGTGTGTGTGTGTGTGTGTGTGTGTGTGTGTGTGTGTGTGTGTGTGTGTTTCGAGTTCTGGTGTGTATTGGCGTGGTAACATATACACACACCTACGCATGCGCACACAAACACACACACACACACACACACACACACACACACACACACACACACACACACACACACACACACACACACACACACACATTACTTATCAATTATTACTATGGCTGAGTGACTGAGGGCGACAGGAGGCATGGAAGGGGGAAGAGAGGGGAAGGGAAGACAAGAAGGAAGGGACAAAGAAGGGGAGAATACAGTAAGAAAGGAGAGGAATGATGGGAAGGAAGCGACAGAGATAAGAAAATAATAGAGAAGGAAGAAGAAAGGAAGAGAGGGAATGAATGGAAAAGGGAGAATGCTGGGTGGTATGGGAGAGGAAGGAAGGGAGGGAAAGGGAAGGGAGGGGAGGAGAGAGAGGAGGAAGGGAGGGAAAGGGAGGAAGGGAGGGAGAGGAAGAGAAGGACAAGGGAAGTTAAGATCGTGTGGGATTATTGACCGGATTATTGTTGTTGTTGTTGTTGTTGTTGTTGTTGTTGTTGTTGTTGTTGTTGTTGTTGTTGTTGTTGTTGTTGTTGTTGTTTTGTTGTTGTTGTTGCTGTTGTTGTTGTCAATAACGTTGAATTGACAATGGGAGCTCGTGTTGGGCGTACACACACACACACAAACATAAACACACATACAAACAAACACATGAAAAACAAACAAAAAAACATACACACATCAAAAAACATACAAACAAACAAACACACACACACAAGAACAAACAAAAACAACAACTTGTATACACACCTATAGACTACCTTACTGTTTGTCTCCACCACCACCACCACCACCACCACCACCACCACCACCACCACCACCACCACCACCACCAGTACCACAACAATACCCGTCCTCCTCCCTGTCTTTGTCCGCCGAACACGCACACGCACACGCACACCTAAGGCCCACACTCCCTTCCCAGCACTGTGGCACTCTCAGCCCTGCGTGGTGCCTTCCATGTGGCGTGGCACCCTCACGCCCCCACCTGGAGATTATAAGCTGGGAGAGGCAGTGCATCGGGCGAGTAACAAAGGGCAGGGCGGCGTGATAGCAAGGTAGAGAAGGTTAAAAACAATGCCCCGCTGAGTCTTCGTTAGGGTGCTACTGCTGCCTTGTCCTCCACCTCCCTCATGCTACCAAGGAGGACAAGGGGAGGGAAGGCATGGGTGAGGGTGGGAAGGGATGGGGGAAAGGGTGATGAGGAAGGTAGGTTGAGGGAGAGGATTGGGGTGTTAAAGCAATACTACCGTCTCCCCTTCGTCAGTGTTAGTGCATCTCTACTTGTGTTGGGATGACGAAAAGGAATAGGAAGGGGAGAACAGGGAAGGGAAGGGAAGGGAGGGGAGGGGAGGGGAGGGAATTGATGGGAAGGGAAGGGAAGGGAAGGGAAGGGAAGGGAAGGGAAGGGAAGGGAAGGGAAGGGAATTAATGGGAAAAGGAAGAGAAGAAATGGGAAGGAAAGGGAAGATAAGAGAAGAGAAAACAAAAGAACACAAGGGAATATGAAGAATATTTCGAAGATTGGAACAGAGGAAAAGGTGAGAGGAAGAAACGGATTAAATAAGGAAAAAGAACAAAGAAAACCCATCCACTCATCTATCCTCTACTCTACCTTCTTTCTCCTTACCACGGTTCGTCAAGACTTGGCGAGGTAATAGTACTTTGAGGGTAAACTTTCCTAAAATCATTTCCACGGATACCATTCTATATATCGAGTGGCTTTAATATTCTTCTTAATTTCTTCCACCTATTGTCCCCCCTAACCCCCCCCCCTCCTCCTCCTACTCCTCCTCCTCCACCCCATCCACCTTATCTACCCCAACCTGCGTCCACCACAAGGAAGAAGAAATACGGGTTCGTTCCACACCAATTCCACGTAGAGTCGATGACACAATGTTATGCTCCCGAGAACTCTTCCGTTACGTCTCCTATAATCAGGCAAAACCGTGAAACCTTGGAGATTATACATTTTGTAGATATATTAGATAAATTAACTCTCTCTCTGTCTGTATCTATCTGTCTATTTATCTGTCTATTTATCTATTTATCTATCTATCTATCTATCTATTTATCTATTTATGTGTCTGTCTATTTAACTCACTAAATATTTTTCCAACTAACACTCTCTCTCTCTCTCTCTCTCTCTCTCTCTCTCTCTCTCTCTCTCTCTCTCTCTCTCTCTCTCTCTCTCTCTCTCTCTCTCTCTCTCGTTAATGTTAGTCAAACCTTCATAAAACGTAACAGCATGAAACATTACAGCCATTTTCCCACCTTCTGCCTTGCCTTCCTCTGGTCCTTCCTTTCATTCATCTATAAATAGGATCTACGGAGACGTGTAATTAGTCAAGGTGAACTGTAATCAAGCGGAACTAACACACGTACGCCTATGTGTGTGTGTGTGTGCGTGTGTGCGTGTGCGTGTGCGTGTGCGTGTGCGTGTGTGTGTGTGTTGTCTATCATATGGTTTTCCTCTATAATCACGTAAAGTATATGGGTACAGCAATTAACCATGACGTGAGGTTACTATCTTATCCTACTGCATATCATAGTAACGCCACCCACCCCCAGCCCAAGCCCAAGGCCGTCGTCACCCTCCCCTCACCCTTCCCTCACCCAAATACCCACCTACCCACTACCTCCCCCCGCCCGGCCGCCCTGTAGAAATAAACAGACCGCCGTTGTAATCTTTTCCTCTAATTCTCCTTAATTACACTTTATAATTACGCCACGTGTCCCCAGAACCACCGTAAAAATGATACACCTCTGGCATACTTTGTACTATTTTCTGATTACCAAATTGTTTTTTATTGTTTGTATACTCGTCCCTTCACGCCACCACCTCCACACCCCCCTCCTCCTACTCCTATTACTACTCCTCCTCCTCCTCCCTCACGTACAGGTAAACGCCGGCCAGGTACACAAAACCAACAGCCGTGACTACTTATGTGCTATGAAAGGTGTTGGACAGGAGGCACGGACTGTAAGGAACACAGAGTCAACGCGTACAGACCAAGAATTACCTCTAGTCTCGAAGGATGGCCATTTCCAGGGAATAAAAAAGAGAAAAAAAACATAAAGAACGAAAC
>JAPQNM010000022.1:11609576-11617076 GCA_029783475.1 Metacarcinus magister
GATGGGTAAATAGATATGATGAAGAGCTGCTGTAGGTGAAGATGCAGGGTGAAGGTGAAGGGCAAAGGTGAAGGTGAAGGGTGAAAGTGAAGGATGTAGTGAAGATGCGGCCTTGGTGTGAAGCAGGTGGTAGTGACGTGGCCTGTCGACCTTCTGCCCTAGAGACACACAACACGTCAAGTCAAAGGGCGGCAAAGGCTGCTTCAGGCTCTTCAAAAGGGTGATGACCTACCAGATGGTTTGTATGCGAGTCCAACTCTTTCCTTGCTTCCGTACACCTATTCCTGCTCCTCCTCCTCCTCCACCTCTTCTACGTCGTCGTCATCATCATCATCATCATTATCATCATCATCATTATTGTATCCTTTCGGTTTTCTTTTCTTTCTACTACCTGTTCCTCTTCCTCCTCTCCATCATCATCATCATCATCATCATCATCATCATCATCATCATCATCATCATCATCATCAACGTATCCTTTCGCTTTTCTTTTCTCTCAACTATCTATACCTCTACCTCTACCTCTACCTCCTCCTCTTCTTCTTCCTCCTCCTCCTCCTCCTCCTCCTCCTCCTCCTCCTCCTCCTCCTCCTCCTCCTCCTCCTCCTCCTCTTCCTCCTCCTGCTGCTGCTGCTGTCACACACGGAACAACAGCACGTAGCAAGGAAGGAGATTTTCCCGTCCTCTCAAACCATGTCACAGCAACTTTCATTTCTTTTCTCCGCGTGTTCGTCAGTGTTGTACGAGGACAGCGTCGAGCAGTAGCACCGGCAATGGGGGAACTCGAGGACCCAGACGCGCCGGCGGGAAACTGTAGGTCCTCCCATGATAGCAGTCAAAATGCCCGCACCGTCGGGTAAACAACAATGAATAACAGTAATAGTCAGGCGGCTGCAAATCGAGCGAGCGTGCAAGGTTTACGGTCCGTGGGCACCAGACGGCAGCACCAGCGGGACACCAAGACAATATGCTTTGCCCTGCGTTGTTTACATACAGAGCAGCGCAGGGAAACAAAAATACAGGTGACAATATACACTCCAAGGAAACTACTGAGCCTGTCTCGTCTCCCTCCACATATCTCCTTCCTTCCTTCCTTCCTTCCCACCCTCCCCTTAATACTACTCTTCCTCCTCCTCCTCCTCCTCCTCCTCCTCCTCCTCCTCCTCCTCCTCTTCCTCCTCCTCCTCCTCTTCCACACTAACACTCGGACATGTGATATCAAAAGGGACTGTTCTCTTCACCTCCATTGAAATGCAAAACAGAGACCGGCTATTCCACGGCGTCCATTCGTAAATCCCTTATATACCTCACACCACCCATCCCTTGCCACCTCTCCTCCCCATCTCTTCCGGCACCTCGCCCATAACTCCGCCGAATAGAATAAAATGGACACAGCGTTGTTTATTTTCCGTGCTGGAGACTCGCGCGCTCTGTGATGACGCCCTCGCCTCTACCACCGCCCCCTCCACCCCCCCACACACTCTACATCGTCGGCCTGCCTCATCCACGCACCTGTCACGATCAAATAACCTTGTGGAGTGACTGTAGGAAAGAGATACATCGTTGCCCTTCCACTCATCTCCCTTCTCCTTACCCATCAAGCACCTCCCGTCCCCTCCCTTCCCCTCTAGTCTCCCTCCCGTCGGCCCTAACGCCCAGAGTGAAGTATTAACACCTCCAGAGGCTTCACGACACGCCATCAACAAAGCCCGAGGGAGTTAAGCCCGAGGGAGGAAAACACCCACCAGGTAAGACAGGGGAAAAAAGAGAACCAAAATTAGACAGGTGACGAGTGAGAGGAGGAGAAAAAAAACCGGGAAATATGGTAAAAGAAAGGAATTAAAAGGGAATGTGAAATATAAAGGGATAAATAAGAGAGGGAAAAAAAGTAGAGCTAAGAATAAAGAATGCATGACAAAAGGAGAGGAAGTGGTAGAAAAAATATAGAAAAAGGAGGACAAGCAAGACGAGGACGAGGACGAGGACGAGGACAAGGATGAGGACGAGGATGAGAACGAAGGGGACAAGAACAAGGAAGGAAAAGGACAACTGAGGCAACATGTCCTGAATAACAGCTGTGGTCTTCCCTTCAATCCTCCCTACAAGCTCTCTCACATTCCCCTTACATTCTCTCCCTTGCATCAGCCTCCCTCACTGCATCTTCATCCCTCCCTCCTTCCCTCCTTCCCTCCTTCCCTCCATCCTCCCCCCCCCCTTGCACCTCTTCCATATGTAACACCTCCAGGCTATTAATCTCAGCCACATAATTTTTTCCCCACAAGATCTCCGCTGAGGGAGCATTCTGATAGGAGCGAGCGAGAGAGAGAGAGAGAGAGAGAGAGAGAGAGAGAGAGAGAGAGAGAGAGAGAGAGAGAGAGAGAGAGAGAGAGAGAGAGAGAGAGAGAGAGAGAGAGAGAGAGCATTTTGAAGCCACTTTATAAGCACTCTTGGAGCATTTACAGAATATCCTCTACCGTTGTGGCAAGCATTTTTATTCCCCAACACACTAGTACGAAGGAAAAAACAGAGGGAAAAGTTCATCTGGAAAACACAACACAGCATTTTTAGGCCAGGAAGGGGAAGGCAAGGCAAGGGAAGGAGAGGGAGAGGGAGAGGGAGAGGGGGAGAGGAGGAGAAGGAAGGCAGGAAGGGAGGAAGGAAGTGTAATGAAAAGTTGACAACAGAGAACATCCATTTTTTAAAGTCGCTTTTTGTGCAGTTCTTAAGACATTTATTTGAAGGATAAAATGTCCTCGACAGGAAAGGGGAAGGTTCTTAAGGTGAGATTAGGCCATTTTTCCGGTGATCCTAGCGAGAGAGAGAGAGAGAGAGAGAGAGAGAGAGAGAGAGAGAGAGAGAGAGAGAGAGAGAGAGAGAGAGAGAGAGAGAGAGAGAGAGAGAGAGAAAGGGACGAGTTCTTATTTACAGAGATTCAAGGAGAGCACTTTGCGAAATGAGAGCGGGCATTTTCAGCATTGGAGGACATCTTTTTAGAGAGTGAAAAGAGAGAAAAGAAAGAAAAAAAGAAAGAAAGGGGAAAGTGAAAATCTGCCTCAAACACGGAAGATAAGGATTACAAAAGAGGGGAAGAAAAGGATGAAGAAAAAGTAGGAAACCCTTTTTACAAACCTGACACAAAAGTGAAAAGGTCTTCATTTAACCTCATTTCCTCTCCATTTATACTTTGTTAAGTCACATCATTAAGCTCAGGAAGAAAACCTCACCTTAAGAAAGTGTGAGAGAGAGAGAGAGAGAGAGAGAGAGAGAGAGAGAGAGAGAGAGAGAGAGAGAGAGAGAGAGAGAGAGAGAGAGAGAGAGAGAGAGAGAGAGAGACGTAGCTTACCCTCCACAGTTCATTTATATATATACTAGGGACACTCCTTCTTCTTCTTCCTCTTTCTCCTCCTCCTCTTCCTCTTCCTCTTCCTCCTCCTTCTCCTCCTCCTCCTCCTCCTGACAGCCACACCACGTATATTACAAGGGTGTATTTAGCACATTCGCTTACATTTCCTATCTTCCGGGCCCATTCCTGGCTTTTCTACCCGCAGATATATTCCCTGGACATATTTTGTGGTGGTAGTGGCGGCCTTTCCCGTTGTGCAAAAATAAAAAGAGGAAACAGGGCAAGGAGAAAAGAGGGAAGAGGAAGATGGAAACTAGGATGAAAAGGAGATGTAGGAGGAGGAGGAGGAGGAGGATGTAGAAGAGGTATAGGAGGGGACAGAAGTGATAAATAAGGAGAAGGAGAGGATAATGAATAGGAGAGGAGGACGAGGACGAGGACAAAGATGAGGAAGAAGAGTAAGACGAGGACGAGGACGACTAGAAAACGACATAAAGACAACAACAACAAAACTACCTAGACTAATACAAAAATAGGAAGACGCGAGGAAGATCTTGTAGATGAGAAGGAGGAGAAGAAGGAGGAGGAAGGGAAGAAAATAGAATGTGAGGGGAAAAAATAAAGAGGAATGGAGCAGTTTCCCCTCACAGGCTACGAAACTCCTACTGAGAATGTGTATATGTGGAAGGTGGTGCTGGAAGGCATTTCAACTCTACTAAGGAGAGAAGGAAAGGGAGGAAAAGGAGAAGAGCAAGAGAGAGTCGAAAGGTGGGAAGGGGAAGGATAAGAAAATATGGCTCCAGAGAGGGAGAGGGAAGCAGGTTGGGAAAAGTAGTTGAAGGAGTGTGGTGAGGAATGACGAGAAGGAGGAGGAGGAGGAGGAGGAGGAGGAGGAGGAGGAGGAGGAGGAGGAGGAGGAGGAGGAGGAGGAGGAGGAGGAGGAGGAGGAGGAGGAGGAACAGGAGGAGGAGGTAAAAGAATATTAATGGTGCAGCAGTTTAACTAAGAGGAAGAGACGAAGAGAAAAAATAGTTAGGATAATGAAGTTAGACAAAGGTGAGGTGTTTGAAAATGAAATGAGGGTGTCGTAAAACTTAAGTAAAGGACGGTGAAGAAAAACACCTAAATAGGGAGGAGAAGGGGAAGGAAAGGGAAGAAGGAAAAAGGGAACCAACCAAATCAATGAGAAAAAAGGCAAGGAAAACATCTGAGGAAGAAAGAGAGATTAGAGGGAATGGGAGAAGGATGGGAGGTAAGTAAGTAAAGTAGCAAAGAGGTGATCAAAAAAAAAGTAGGGAGTAGTGTGATAAGGGATGTGTAGATGGGTAGGATAGGGTGAAAAATAAGGTGTAAGGAGCTCATCTGCTAACACTTCAAACTTCTAATCACCACACAAAGTTGGTAAAAAAAAACTTGCTGATTACTTCAAGCTTTTGGGCGGTCGAGGCTGATTAGTTACTAATTCTTCACGCGAACCAAGACGCCTCGAGACACGTTAATCTTGAGCCAATTTTCCCTTAATTCCATCTTAAAGCATTAGCGTAACGGATCCCAACTTGAGTCCCGCAGCGGCAGGGCGGGAAGCACCACGGAACTACTGTGTGTATTTCCTCTTCGTTCAGACACGCGTGGAAAGTATTTAGAGCATCGTTAAGAGCGGGAGGAAAAAAAAGAGAGGAGACTCGTGTTACTGTTGGCTTGGATGGAAGGGAAAAGGCTGTTGGATGTGTTGTTGTTGTTGGTAGTGGTGGTGGTGGTGGTGGTGGTGGTGGTGGTGGTGGTGGTGGTGGTGGTGGTGGTGGTGGTGGTGGTGGTGGTAAGGGAAAGGGATGGTTTATAAAGACGGACTTTGATCATTTTGTTTTCATAGGTTTACTCTTGAAAGTGTCGTTCATTAACCCGTAGACTTTAATTTGCTGATGAACAAAAAAAACTAACCTGAGGCGTTAAATCAGTTTCAAGACTTAAGATACAAGAAAATACACTTGCTAGTTAATATTCAACTCCTACAAACTTATGATTACCTTTAAAAATAACGTCCAAATAAGAGCCTAATAGAGCCTATGAATACTAAAATGGATGTGTGTGTGTGTGTGTGTGTGTGTGTGTGTGTGTGTGTGTGTGTGTGTGTGTGTGTGTGTGTGTGTGTGTGTGTGTGTGTGAGGGAAGATGTCAAGGGAGTGTAACGACTTCCTCACCTTTAATGAACAACACAAGAGCAGATGGGTTACAAAAAACACATGATAAATAAACATCACAACAGATCCTAACACAAAACTAACACAAATCATATACATAATTAATACCAATGATAATAAAAAAAAAACCAATGATGATATAGAATAGGAGGGAAAAAAAAGAGTATGGGTTTAATTAAGAGTAACCTAATACATCGCTACAAAGAAGTATTTATAACTCTAAGAATATAAGGTTGAGAGGAGGAAAAAAAATAAAACATCATTAAGCAGGTATGGAGAAAAGACAAGAAAGAGTAGAAGAAAATACCAAACAAGATATATGAAAGTAAAGCCTGAAAGTAAACCTGAAGAAGGAAACCATAACATTGCCTTTAAAAATGTCAACAAAAAAAATGTGTTATTCACTATGGACGGCTAACACTAATGATTTTAATTAGTACTCAGGTAAGACTCCACCCATCTCACCTGTAAACAAAACTCACCTTTATAGACAATCACCTCTCTCTCTCTCTCTCTCTCTCTCTCTCTCTCTCTCTCTCTCTCTCTCTCTCTCTCTCTCTCTCTCTCTCTCTCTCTCTCTCTCATTACCTATGCAGGCTCATCACAACACTATCTATAACCTATGATCTACAGCCTTCACCTCCCACCCATCCATTTGCTGCCCCTCACCCCATTAGCTCTAACATCTGCACTACCTACCTACTCAATTATCACTCCCCATCCCTACTTCTCCCCTTCCTCTCCCCTTCCTCCTTCCTCTCCCCTTCCTCCTTCCCCTTTCCTCCTCCCCCTTCCCCCTTCCTCTCTCTCCTCCACACCTCACTCCCACTATCCACTTACACCTCCATCTCTCTCTCACTCATAATGTATCACCTTACCTGCTTCCCTTAAAGTTAGACGTAGAGCGATCTTCTTGGTCTCTCTCTCTCTCTCTCTCTCTCTCTCTCTCTCTCTCTCTCTCTCTCTCTCTCTCTCTCTCTCTCTCTCTCTCTCTCTCTCTCTCTCTCTCCATTACCTATGCTACCCTTCTCCTTTGCTCCCTTTATTTCCTCTGTTTCCCTATTCTACACCTCATTTCCTTCCCTCTCCACTTTTCCCTTTTTCACTTTTCCTACTCTTCTTTCTCTTGCTCTCCCTCTCCTACCCTTTCTCTTATCCCTGTAAAACATTTAGGTCACCCCTCGACCCCTGTCTGCTATTTCCCATCCTCTTCTCTCCCTCTTTCCATGTTATTATTAGCAAATTCACCGCTATTTCTTTTGCAGTAATTCTTCCCTTTTATGGTCATACATTGGGTGATATTTTTTGCTATTTTTTACCATCCAATTACACGAGTGCCCCCTTTCGTTTCTTATTTTCTTTTCTTTTTCTTTATCTTTTCTTTTTCTTTTTTTTTCTACCTGTCCCTCACCCCTGTTTATCTTTTTTTTTCTTCTTCTTCTGTTTCTTCTTTGCTTTGCTTTGCTTTGCTTTGCTTTAACACATTAATTTTTTTTTTTTTCCTTTTTTTCCCCTACTTTTCTTTGGTTTTATGTTTACATGGCATTGCTTTTTCCACTTTTTTTTTAATATTGTTTTGTAATATTTTCTCATAGTTATTTTTTGGTCGTCTATTCTACGTAACATTTTAATTGACTTTTATTTTTTACTTTGTCTTTCAACATTCAACCTTTTAGCATATCGTGTATTGATAAGGACGAAATATTCTCTCTCTCTCTCTCTCTCTCTCTCTCTCTCTCTCTCTCTCTCTCTCTCTCTCTCTCTCTCTCTCTCTCTCTCTCTCTCTCTCTCTAGATGCTTCAGCGATATTGTGAAACGAAATGAACAGCATCGATCAATCTATTTTTTAAAACTATTGATCTATTTCTTCTATTTCTTTACCATTCTTCTCTATTTCCTCTTGTTTCCTCTGTTCCATTCACGGTGATTTAATTCCGTAGGTTTTGATAGCGAGTTCAA
>JAPQNM010000022.1:11619576-11624576 GCA_029783475.1 Metacarcinus magister
ATCTTTGTCGTCTCGTTCCATGCACTGACAACACTTCCATGAGAGGTGTATTCGAACACACTCACAAATGCACCAAACTATCAACGACTTTTTTTATTATTTTCTTTTCCTTTACACGTCCTGGTCCTCGCCGAGACTCAGCCGCCGTGTCGGGGTGACGAGAGGAGCGCCGCGCCACCGTTGCTTCGGGAGGACCATTTGCTGATGAATTTCACTGCAGATCAGAGCCATGAACCGTCCCGCAATTTGCAGTTAATCAGGCGACTGTGTAGACCTGCTTCACTTGCTCTCTCTCCCCTGGCGCAACACACACACACACACACACACACACACACACACACACACACACACACACACACACACACACACCACACACACACACACACACACACACACACACACACACTACTTTAATGAACGCATGTGGTAATGAGAGATATTACTCCCTGGAAAGGTGAGCTGCTCTATTCATCTGATAAGCCCGGGTGAAGGCATTATGGGGGAAGGGTTATGGGGAACGAGGTTGTTAGGGGAAAATGTAAGCTTTTTATGGGGGCAGGTGGGGAGTTTATGGGGAGGGGCGGTGGAGGGAATACGAAGAAAGGTGGATGGGTTACAGGAAGAGTTGGAAGAGGAGGAGAAAGTGGAAGGAGGAATAGTTTATAGGAGAGGGTGGAGAGGTAGAGGGTGTGGGTGGAAGGAGGATGTGGAGGCAGGATGTAGGTGGAAGATGTAGGTGGTAGGTGGAGGTGGAGAGTGTAGGTGGATGGTCGTATACATAATGGTGAGTGCAGGTTATGAAGAAAAAAGAAAAGTTAAAAAAAAAGATAAATCAATGTTTGTATGAGATGTCGCGTTGAACCGAAATTGTTGGGGCAGTGAAGGGAAGATGGGGAACTAAACTACTCAAGAAGGGGCGATTGAAGGGGTAACTGAAGGGCGCACGTATATGGTAACTAAAAATGGTAGTGGAGAAGTTACTCAAGTGGAGGGAGGGAATGTGAAGTGTGGTGGAAGGAATGACAAGGGTGGAGCAGGATATATATATACAGTGGAAGTGAAGTGGTAATGTGGAAGCAGACTTGAGGGGAGACTTAAGGATATTCTAAAGGGGAGAGAAATTCTATGGTAGTGTAGAGGAGCAAAGGGAAATTTAAAGGGTGAGGGTATGGTAAGGTGAAGGGAGTGTTGCAAGGGTGTTAAGGGGGGGAAGGGGTGTAAAGGGGTTGAGTGTTGTGCTAATAAGTCAGTTTGTGGTGTTAAGTTCTCAAGTGTTGTGTTAAAAGGAGTGTTATGTTAGAGGGAAGCGCCGTGGTGGAGAGTACTTAAAATTTTTTTTTTCTCTCTCTCTCTCTCTCTCTCTCTCTCTCTCTCTCTCTCTCTCTCTCTCTCTCTCTCTCTCTCTCTCTCTCTCTCTCTCTCTCTCTCTCTCTCTCTCTCTCTCTCTCTCTCCATAGACTTTCCCTCTATATTTATTAGTATGCCTATTCCTCCCTTTATTTTCATCCTCCATTTCCTTTTTCTATTCATCCTCCTGCGCTCCACCTCCTTGATCTGTGTGTGTGTGTGTGTGTGTGTGTCTGTGTGTGTGTGTGTGTGTGTGTGTGTGTGTGTGTGTGTGTGTGTGTGTGTGTGTGTGTGTGTGTGTGTGTGTGTGTGTATACAAATCAATCCCACAATAAATGCAAACTGAAGCCATGTATGTATGTACAATGCTGGCGGCTTCAAACTTTTCTGCCATTCATTCATACATTCATTTATTCATTCATACATTCATTCCAACCCACCCACCCTCTCTCTCTCTCTCTCTCTCTCTCTCTCTCTCTCTCTCTCTCTCTCTCTCTCTCTCTCTCTCTCTCTCTCTCTCTCTCTCTCTCTCTCTCTCTCTCTCTTTCAAATATATGCTCAAAAATCACTTTGATTATAGCACTTTATTACCTCCCAGACCTTACTTATCACTGCATTTTTTTCTCGTTGCCAAAGAAGGAAATGAATACATGTTGGTGTTGTTGTTATGGTGATGGTGGTGGTGGTGGTGGTGGTGGTGGTGGTGGTGGTGGTGGTGGTGGTGGTGGTGGTGGTGGTGTTTACATTTTATATTTTTCTGTCTGTTTCCATGACCAGTATAAGGACAGGCAAGACCCTCGAGGATTCTTTCTTTCTTTCTTTTTTTTCTTTTTTCTTTTTTTCTTTCTTTCTCTCTCTCTCTCTTTCTTTCTTTCGTATCGTTTTGCAGTATATTTCTGAACCCTTCAATCACTCGCGCTTAGAAAAGACAGAACTAGACTAAATATTTACTTTTTTCTTCCTCCTCCTCCTCCTCCTCCTCCTCTTCCTCCTCTTCTTCCCTCTCTCTCTCTCTCTCTCTCTCTCTATTCGTACCCCTTATCTCAACTCCTCACTTCCTTTTCCACGGTTATAATCAGTTTCTCTTCTTCCTTTCTTCTCTACACTTTTATTTTTTATTCTCTTTTTCCGCGATTTTTCATCCTTCTCTCTTCATTTCGTCTCTTTTTGGTATAGCATTTTTTGCATTTATTACTATTATTATTTAAGGCATTCCTTCCGGTTGTAATCTATATTTTGGTCACAACACAAAGAAAAAGCATATTTTAACTATTTATGTGTGTCATTGTGCGTGTGTATGTGTGCATGTGTGTGTGTGAATGCGTTTTTTTTCTTTTTTTTTCTCTCTCTCTCTCTCTCTCTCTCTCTCTCTCTCTCTCTCTCTCTCTCTCTCTCTCTCTCTCTCTCTCTCTCTCTCTCTCTCTCTCTCTCTCTCACACACACACACACACACACACACACACACACAGATTCCCGCGCCACGCTCCCCAACAAAGCCAGCCCATGTATGCTTCTATGTATACCAAACAACCAATAACTGTAGACCCTGCCAGGCGCTCCCCTCCACACACACACACACACACACACACACACACACACACACACACACACACACACACACACACACACACACACACACACACACACACACGGGTTATAGGTATAGGTATGTATGTATGTATGTGTGTACTGAAAGCTCTAGGAAAGAAAGGTATGTTCTGTTATAGGTTATAGACTCCTTTTTTCCTCCCCTAAGACGCCCGTACGGAGCTCTGGCCGGGGCTTTGCATGTCAACGAAGGGAAAGAGGGAGAGGCAGGAGGCGTACTGTGGACAATCTTGGATTTTGTTGCATCCACCCTGAGCCCAAACACACACGCTGTTTTCCATGTTCTGGGGGGGGAAAGCGAGGAATACGAAGGCTAGTGGTGGTGGTGGTGGTGGTGGTGGTGGTTGGGTTAGGTTGGGTTGACGTGAGTTGGTTGTGTTCTCGTTCTCGTTCTTATTCTCGTTCTCTCTCTTTCTCTTTCTCTCTCTCACAAAAGAAAGAGAGACAAGAGATATATTACATAACTCAAGACAAACAGAGAAAAAGAAACACACGGAAACGTAAACAAACAAACACACACACAGAAAGACAGACAGAAACAGCGTACAGGTGTGTGTGTGTGTGTGTGTGTGTGTGTGTGTGTGTGTGTGTGTGTGTGTGTGTGTGTGTGTGTGTGTGTGTGTGTGTGTGTGTGTGTGGTATGGGGGCAAGGGTTCATGGTATATTGTTGACACGTACAGACTCTGATCACTGGGATTGTCCTCCAGAAACGGTCTGTATTGAGGAGGAGGAGGAGGAGGAGGAGGAGGAGGAGGAGGAGGAGGAGGAGGAGGAGGAGGAGGAGGAGGAGGAGGAGGAGGAGGAGGAAAACAAGGATATATATGCCTTCCAAAACATGAAGGGAAGTGAAATAGCGGCAGACTGCAGATGAGGCGTTGGATGAATAAATATTAAGAAAAAGGAGATAAGAAGGTCTTGTAGGATAGGAAAGGGAAAAAAAAATCGACGATGAACTATTCTCTCTCTCTCTCTCTCTCTCTCTCTCTCTCTCTCTCTCTCTCTCTCTCTCTCTCTCTCTCTCTCTCTCTCTCTCTCTCTCTCTCTCTCTCGCTCAGACCTCCACTCACATTACATAAAACATAGCAAACATTTACGTCTCCATCTGACCCTCACTCAACCTCTGCATCCTTATCATTACCCTTTATCTCTCTCTCATTTCACTTTTTATCTCCTTCATTCCCCTTTATTCCTCTGTTCCCTTTCAACTCTCCTGCCCTTCCTTCACTCCCCTACTCCCTGCTCAATGCCTGGCCAAGACACCGTGATCTCTCCTTTGCCAGAACCCAATCAAGTACATGCAGCTCGACTAACTTGAAGAAATATGAACAAAAATAGAGCACAAAGTCACCCTAATATCTGTAATTTCTCCTTATTTGATGGACTAAGAAGCTTAATGGATATTCACGTGTGTGTGTGTGTGTGTGTGTGTGTCTGTGTCTGTGTGTGTGTGTGTGTGTGTGTGTGTGTGTGTGTGTGTGTGTGTGTGTGTGTGTCGAGTTGCTTCACTGCGTCTCTTTGTCTCGTGTGTCGTGAATGAAGCATCGACTCTCAACGTTTCATGACCCGCGTCCAGTTTTTTTTTCTTTTTTCTCTTCACTTATTTGCATTCAAAATAATTCTGAACTTCCTATATGTTGTAGTAATCCAATAACGTACTCGTTTTTTTATCGTAATTTGTATAATATATGTCTGTACCATATATTGCTTCTCATCTAAACAATTATTAGTCTTATTTTCTTCTGTGTGACTAGAGAAGAAGTTAAGAATAATAGTTTTTTTTCAGTAAAGCATTGCAGTCTATTCTTTCTTATGATCTTCTAATTAAGACTTAAGTTGTGGGAGAGAATTAAAAACAACGACACCAACACACTGTCACGCACCACCAAGACGGAGATGTTCCCTCCTGCCTCCTCTTCCCTCGCTGCTTAATGTCTGACGAACACCTGACTCCACTTCCCTCTCCGCAGAACGTCAATTGCAGACTCACCTGGAAAATGCAAAACACTCATGAAAATATTAATAAGGCAAACACAAACTATTTGACA
>JAPQNM010000022.1:11632076-11649576 GCA_029783475.1 Metacarcinus magister
CTTACATTAAAGGGGAAAACAAAACAAAAACGAGCGAGCTAGAGTGGTTGAACTATTTCCAACATGAATATGCAGATGTGTGGCACCAGAGAACTAGACCCACACCAGTGCCGCGAGTTTATATTGCCCCATCCACCCTACCCCCCATTACCTTCCCCACTCCCCCTCACACTTCCCTCACACTCCCCTCATACTCCCCTCACACTTCCCTCATACTCCCCTTACACTCTCCTCGCACTCCCTCACATTCCTCCCTCACTTCCCTCAGTCTTCTCTTATACTCCCCACACACACACTCCCTCACATTCACAAAACCTTTACATAATGATCTTTTTGAAGCTTAAAGAACTTCTACGTCACCCCCACGCCCCCTCCACGCCAACACACACCCTCTCTGAGCTTTGCCACCACGCCTCTACTTTCAGCACTGTCCAACCACCTCCACGCGACTCTTTGCCATCCCACGCATCCTTTCCACGACTCACGACTTCTCTGACCTACCACAGCTATCCTACATACACCCTACGACAGTCCTATCCATACCACCTCCTTACAGCTCCCTCTCCTTCCTACTTATGCTGATATTAAAGGAAAAATGAGGATGAGTGGGATGCAGTGATAGTGAGAGTATAGAGAGGAGTGGAATGGTAGATTGATGAGTGGTATGACGGTGAGTGGGGATGGAAGGCTGAGTAGTGGAGGGGAAAGAGGAGTGGATAGCCGTAATAAGAGTGCTAGTGGAGTGATGTTAGAAAGTGGGTGGAGGTGAAGTTAGGTAAAGATGTAAAAATGAGCATGTACGTAATTTTCTCATCTTCTCATTCAGCATTTTGACGTCACTCGATCGGGGTTATTAACGAGTGCATTTGTTGCCGCTCAATGCAAAATTATGCTAATGGAGGTAATTACGAGTGTCTATATTTTAAATTATACACACAGCAATTAGCACGGTGTAAAATAGGAGTATAATTAATGAACAATCATTTGTTAAGGACTACAGAGTGAACATTTGCATTCCTGATGATGATGATTCTGATGATAATGACGGTATTAACAGCAACAACAACAACAACAACAACAACAACAACAACAACAACAACAATAATATTCATAGTAATAGTAGTAGTAGTAGTAGTAGTAGTAGTAGTAGTAGTAGTAGTAGAAGTAGAAGTAGAAGTAGAAGTAGAAGTAGAAGTAGTAGTAGTGATAATAGTAATAATAATAATAATAATAATAATAATAATAATAATAATAATAATAATAATAATGATAATAATAATAATAATTCAATGAGTAAATCAAAAAGCAACACAATACACACATTACCTCTTCTAAGAACCTCCTTCAGTAATGAGGGATGAGGAAAGGGGAAAGGGAGAGAAGAGAAGTAGAAAGGAAAAGTAGGAGAGAAGACGAAAGAGGGGAAAGAAAGTAAGGATGAGGATAAGAGGATATAAGAGGATAAGAGAGGAGAAGAGAGACAAAGAGTGGAAGAAGGAAGTAGGGAAAAGAAATTAAAAGAAGTGGGAGAGGAGAATAGAAAAGGGGAAGATGGGGAGGAGGAAGAGAAGAGGAATGATGCCACTACCCCTTTAACCCCTCTTTACCCTCTCCACTTTTATAGAACAAATTAAAAGTATATGAACAAATTGCTAAATAAAACAGCCAAAAAGAGGAGCTTTGGGGGATGAAAGTCGTTTTGATATCGAGTGAAAAAAAGAAGAAAAAAAATGCGCAAATAAAAAGAAAGGCAATACACAGGTTATAAAAAAATGAAAGAAAAAAAAAGATAAAAAAAAAAAAAGTGACGCACCTCAAAAATTCTGGCAGTTTTATTTATTTTTTTCTCTTTTAATACACGCGCCGGTTCATAACGTAACATGCATCTATCCTAATTGAACTTCATTAAAGGTAAACATTTCGGGCACACTTTCCCCGCTGGCAGTCACAGATCAGCGTTCATTAATGTGGACTTTATATGTGTTTCCATTGTAAAGCTAAACACCATCTTATTGATTTTTATTTTATTTTAGTAGTTATCTCGTGTCTCTAGAAAGAAAAAAAGAAAAAAAAAGGAAACATACATGAGCACACACACACACACACACACACACACACACACACACACACACACACACACACACACACACACACACACACACACACATACAAAGGAGAAAAAAAAAACTTATCAACTTTGCAAAACAACACAACAATGATCATAATATACACGAGAAAACACTAATATCTCTCTCTCTCTCTCTCTCTCTCTCTCTCTCTCTCTCTCTCTCTCTCTCTCTCTCTCTCTCTCTCTCTCTCTCTCTCTCTCTCTCTCTCTCTCTCTCTCTCTCTTCTTAGAAAGTTATTAAGAGCGGAGGCATAATCTTTGTCATCATCTCTTGCTGGTAAAAGAGGAAAGTCACTCATTAAACCGTCTTGGCTAACATTTCCTGCCGGTAACTGTGTCCCGGAGGAGGAGGAGGAGGAGGAGGAGGAGGAGGAGGAGAAGGAGAAGGAGAAGGAGGAGAGGAGGAGGAGGAGGAGGAGGAAGACGTGGTGAAGGAAAACGATGACAACATAATCAAGGAATAATAATGAAAATGTGAAAATATGGAAGAACAGACAGAGAGGGAGAGAGCAACACACACACACACACACACACACACACACACACACACACACACACACACACACACACACACACACACACACACACACACACAAGGGACAAGGTGAACCAGGAAGTAAAGTGAAGCAAACCTTTGATTTTCACTGTTGGTTTTTCACTCTATTTTATCTATATTTTCTTCAATTTTGTTTTATTCATATCTTCAGATTTATTATTCAAAAAGTATGCAATATTTTTTTTTCTCTCTGTCTCTCCATGCAAGGAAACAAAACAAAAAAACTCCTTTATGACACACACACACACACACACACACACACACACACACACACACACACACACACACACACACACCTGTCCATCCCAACCTTCCTCTTCTTTCTCCTGCCGATCCGGAAGTCCTGGTCGCCTTTAGGTTCTTAAAATAAGCCTGGAAATCAATCGCTATCCTACCACAAAGCGACACAGAGACCAGGAGGAGGAGGAGGAGGAGGAGGAGGAGGAGGAGGAGGAGGAGGAGGAGGAGGAGGAGGAGGAGGAGGAGGAGGAGGAGGAGGTGAAACGAAGCTGCGTGGAGGGACAAGACAATTCCCTCTAGACTATCCTTGTTTGCGAGGGAGGGAGGGAAGGAGGGAAGGAAGGAGAGTAGGAGGGAAGGAGGGAGAGTAGGAGGGAAGGAGGAAGGTATTGTATTGATGTAGACGAGAAGGGCACTGTGTCTTTGGTGGTGGTGGTGGTGGTGGTGGTGGTGGTGGTGGTGGTGGTGGTGGTGGTGGTGGTGGTGTTGGTGGGTTTAACCTTTCCTAATTCGTGCACAGGTTTCGTTCACCTGAGAAAAGTTGGTGGAGGGAAGGAGTAGTGGTGGTGGTGGTGGTGGTGGTGGTGGTGGTGGTGGTGGTGGTGGTGGTGTGGTGGTGGTGGTGGTGGTGGTGGTGGTGGTGGTGGAGAGGGTAAAGAATGCTGACGGTGACTTAACGTTAAAAAAAAAAAAAAAAAAAGTAGAGTAATAAAAACCGAGGAAAAGTTAGTGAGAAAATTGAGAATGTCAGTTTTTCTGTTCTTTATGTAAATGTTTCGACAATTGAGAAGCGACATGGCAGTATTTTTTTCATTCTTTTATTCACAGTGAGGTAAGACAAAATACATTTCCAGCCTTATTTATGGCGTCCTTTTTGGCACGTCGGGCGAGGGAGGAAGAAGTTGACGAAGAACACGAAGAAAAGTTACAGGGCGAGAAGGGAGTAAAATAAAATAAAAATAAAAACCAATATAGTTTCTTTGTAAAAATAGTTCAACTTAGTGAGGTAAGAGGAGGAGGAGGAGGAGGAGGTAATATTGACTTAGGTCCTAATCATCTTGACGTGACCTATTGTAAGTGTTCTGTTTCTCTTTTACAACTGTACTGGCCACCTTATTTTCCCTGAGTTTACCTGTCCAGGTGTTCAGCGGCGGTGCATCATTAATTAGGACGAATTCAACCTGTCTTAGTCTGTCTACACCTGACTCACTCTGCTTTACTTGAACTTTGAGAGAGAGAGAGAGAGAGAGAGAGAGAGAGAGAGAGAGAGAGAGAGAGAGAGAGAGAGAGAGAGAGAGAGAGAGAGAGAGAGAGAGAGAGAGAGAGAGAGAGAGAGATTGCATTACACATACACATCACCAGTTTTATAGACCATTAAACTTCTATACCTGATACACTATTTCTAAAAGCACGAATTATCCATGTGTATATACCTGTGTGTACCTGTGTGTACCTGCTGCATGTGTACCTGACCTGCAGCTTGGAGTGAGGCTGATCAGGAGGAGGCAAAAGGGAGTAGTTACGAGACTGGAGTGTTTGCTAGAAATAATTTACGAGTGAAAAAGAAAGGGAAGGAAGGGAAGAGGGAAGGGAAGAGGGAAGAAAGAAAAGGAATGGAGGGAAGTAGAGAGGGAAGGGGTAAGGAAGGTAGAGAAGAGAGGGAAGAGGAGAGGGAAGGGGGAAGAAAGATAGGGAAGGGAGGGAAGAGGAGAAGGCAAGGGGGAAGAAGGGTAGATATAAGAGGGAAGAAAAGTAGGGAAGGAGGGAAGAGGAGAGGGAAGGGGGAGGAAAGGTAGGTAGAGAAAGAGAGAGAAGAGCAAAGGTAGAGAAAAAAGTCATTGGGTTTGTGTCTACATCCGTAATGAGTCTAATTTATCTACCTCTCACCCTTTCTTTACATCACCCTTTCTACTCCCTCCCCTCTCTCTCTCCTCCCTCACCACAACCACCATCACTACTCTCTCACTCTCTCACTCCCTCACTCTCTCTACCACATTCATCACAACCTCACCACACCCCAATCTCTCTCTCTCTCTCTCTCTCTCTCTCTCTCTCTCTCTCTCTCTCTCTCTCTCTCTCTCTCTCTCTCTCTCTCTCTCTCTCTCTCTCTCCCCTTCCTCCCTTCCCCTCTCTTTCCTTCCCCTTTCATCCGCTTCTCTCCCCCTAAACGAATCGTGAGTCACGCATTGTTGTGGCGAACCAATGTTTCTTTCATTTGTTTGATATCATTCTCTCTCTCTCTCTCTCTCTCTCTCTCTCTCTCTCTCTCTCTCTCTCTCTCTCTCTCTCTCTCTCTCTCTCTCTCTCTCTCTCTCTCTCTCTCTTTACGTACCTACAAACACGAGATGGGGCTGTTGATGATGATGATGGAATGTACAGCAGGGAATGGAAGGATGGATGAGAGGGAGGAGAGAGGGAAGGATGGATGAGAGGGAGGGGAGAGGGAAGGATAGATGTAAGGGAGGAGAGAGGGAAGCAGCGTCTAACTGAGTGGTGGAATGCTAAGGGGAAGGAGTGACGTGGAGGAGAGACTCGTGGAATGCAGCGTGACGTGAGGAAGGAAGATACTGGACGGAAATTAGAGAAGGTATTTAAGAAAGAAATAAAAGTAACGGGGGAGAGGGAGGAAGGGAGGGAGAGAGAGAGAGGGGAACCTATTCTCGTCTTGAAGGCCAGTATGGAGGGGAGATAGAGGGAGGAAGGTATGAAGGAAGGGAAGGAGTATGGAGGGGAGATAAAATGAGGAAAGGAGGTAGAGGAAAGGAGGGAGGGAGGAAGGTATGAAGTCACAGGTAGACAGAGCATACCTGAACAAGTTTATTAGCTGTGTCTGGTGTTCTGTTTTTTGTTTACACCTGAAAATGTAATGCTGGTGAGGGTCTGACAAGGGAGGAATGAGGGAGATAAAGGAGGGAAGAATGAGGTTGAGGAGAGGAGGGAGGAATGAGGGAGAGAGATGAGGGAGGAATGAAGGAGGGAGAGGAGGAAAGAGGAATGAGGGAGAGAGTTAAGAAGGAAAGGAGAGACGAAGAAGGATTAGCCAAAGGAAGGAGAGACAAAAAGAAAGAAAGAAAAGAGTCAAATAATGCAAGAAGAAAAGAAATGTCAAGGAAAAGGAACAAAAAAACAAAGGATAATGTGCAAGACAACAACGTAAATTAAAAAAAAAAAAAGACAGACAGGAAGGAAAAGACAGAACAAAGAAAACTGAGACAGACGAAATTTTTCAAACGGGAAAATAAACAAAGAGAATGAAGGAAACATAACATAGCGAGGATTATTAGAATAGAGGAAGGAAGGAAAGAGATAAGAACACAAGGAAAAGAAAGAAAAAAACACAATACTTGGAAGTAAACAAAGATGGGAGGACAGTTACGGATGTATATGAGATAAAAAAAACATAAAAAAAGAGGAAAAAAAACAACATGAAGATTGATGGTTATAAAAAAAGACAGAGCAAGTAAAGAAAGATTCAAGTCTTTATGTAAATTTATCATTTACGTAAATCTTTAAAACTTCAAGATCAACTGAGCGAGAGAGATAGAGAAAAAGACGAGATAAGAAGAAGTGAGAATGAGGAAAAACCGCCAGATAAATAATAAACCAAAAAAATGGAGAAATAATCAAAGAAATAGTCGTTCCACCTGTCACATCATCACCATCATCACCACTATTATCATCACTATTATCATTCCACTTCTCATCACCACCACAACAACCTTCCACCTGCATCACCACTTTTTCACAACTTCTAACCTCATTCTCCCCCCACATCACCACCACCACCATCATCACCATCAACACCACACCACCTACACCTACACTATCGTCGTCGTCCTACTACTACTACTACTACTACTACTACTACTACTACTACTACTACTACCCTTCCTTCACAACATCCTTACAACCACTGCATCCCATCCCATCCTCTCCCATACCCACCACTCCCCATTCCATAACCCATACCTCAGTTTCCTTCAATTACTCTCCCCTATCCACTATGAATCTCTCCCCTCATTTGCATATTCAATTTATCCTCCTGGTTTTGTGTCCTATGATCTGGTAGTTTCCTTCAAATTATAACTTCATAAAGGTATATCGTTGTATAAGGTTGTATATCGCACTAAATCGCAGTATAACGTGTAATATCGTATAATAAGTGTAAATTAATCACCCTTGTATTTCATCTAGATATTTAGGTGCTTCCAGCGTATCTTCAGAAGCAATATTAAGAGTAAGGGGAAGAGTAGGAGGAAGGGAGAGAAGGGAGAAAGGAAAGAAGGAAGGATAGGAAGAGAGGAAAGGGAGAGGGAGAGAAGGGAAGGATGAGGCAGGAATATAGGACGGAGGAATTTAGGATTAAGGAAGAAAGAAATTTTTGAGATGTATAAAGGTGAAAGGAGTAAAAGAGGAAAGGAGTAAAAGGGGAAAGGAGGTGAGATGGGAAGTCATTAGGGAAGGAAAACCGAAAAAAATATATAGAAAAGAGGAGGTAAAAATATAGATAACAAGGTGTTTACGCATCATTTTTCCATTCTCTCTGTTTCTCTCTCTCTCTCTCTCTCTCTCTCTCTCTCTCTCTCTCTCTCTCTCTCTCTCTCTCTCTCTCTCTCTCTCTCTCTCTCTCTCTCTCTCAACTGAACACACGAACAGCACTAAATTAACGTCGATTAATGAGCAATATATAAAAACAAATGAAAACTTGAGGGGAAATAGAGAGAGGAAACCGATAACTTGGAAAACAAAATGAAAGCTTACATTAAAAACAAAAAGGTTCAGGTAAATTTTCTGTCCAAAAATAATATAATGATAAGGAAGAAGATGCAGGAAGGAAAAAACATCAGAAAATAAGAATATGGGAAGATAATGAAGAGAAAAATAGAATAATGAGAGAAAATATATGAAGACGGAGCGAATAACAGTGAAGATAAGAGATCTGATGAGAGAGAGAGAGAGAGAGAGAGAGAGAGAGAGAGAGAGAGAGAGAGAGAGAGAGAGAGAGAGAGAGAGAGAGAGAGAGAGGATGAAGACTGTGGGGGGAAGGAAGACGGAAGGAGAGACGGTGATATCAGGTCTGAGGAGATGAAGCGTCAGGGCGATGAGATAAAGGAGAGATAGAGGTTAGATAGGATAGAAAGGATATGGTGCTATTTAAAGATAAGGGCGACGGGCTGGATGAAATGGAAGGGCACAGAGAGAGAGAGAGAGAGAGAGAGAGAGAGAGAGAGAGAGAGAGAGAGAGAGAGAGAGAGAGAGAGAGAGAGAGAGAGAGAGAGAGAGAGAGAGAGAGAATAAAGAAAAGAGAGTAGTAATGTAATGGCGTGAGGATGAGGACGTGAGACTTGTGCATAAAGACCCGAAACAAATGGAAAGAAGAGGAGAGGTGGCGTGGAGGGGCGTGGTGAAGGGGGGGCGGGGGTGGTGGGGTGAGGTGGTTAGTTGTGG
This sequence comes from Metacarcinus magister, assembly GCA_029783475.1. Taxonomy (NCBI): domain Eukaryota; kingdom Metazoa; phylum Arthropoda; class Malacostraca; order Decapoda; family Cancridae; genus Metacarcinus; species Metacarcinus magister. Next base: position 11,640,449 of record JAPQNM010000022.1, read on the forward strand.
TCGAGTTATAGACACATGGTCACGCAGGAGGGGATGGGTGGATGGGGAGGAGGATGGGGAAGGAGGGGAAGGGTTAGAAAGACACGTAAGAGGAGGATGGAAGGGGAATGCCATACAGAGTGAAGGGCAGAAAGTATAGGATAGAGGAGAGGAAAAATTCTACCTCACTTTGGAACTGTGAAGGAAATATTCAATCTTTGTTTTTTTTCTTAATTATACATTATTTACACCATTCTAATCGTTTACCTGTTTACCTTTAGCACCAAGTTTACCTGTCCAAAATATGTATCCCGTCTCTTAAATCCATTTGCAAAACGAAAATAATAATATACTCGTGAGACTTGGTATAAAAAGAATCAATCTTAAAAACTTCCCCAAACATCACCTGTCCAAGAGTTTCTCCTGACCAAAACTTAGACGTGCAAAACTTCTCCCTGTCAGAGTCCACCTATTGAAAGGACCACGAGTCACAAAGTCTAACTGGAAAGCATCAAATCAAGCTCAAGGACACACAAGCTACCTACCTATTTACCTATCTACCTACCTACCTATCTACCTACCTACCTATCTACCCACCTGCTTGCCTGCCTGCCTGCCTCAGACCCCACCTGTACAAAACCTCACTTTCCAGCATTCCATCGCAGCAATTAGACATCTTAACGAATAATCCACAAAAAAATCTAGAAAAAGAAAACCAAAAAAATTCTATAAAATCTAAAATTAACCAGAACGCAAAAAAGTCCCCACAAAAAAGGCACATGACTAATTATCAAAAAGGTATAAAACATTTTTGTCCAAGAGCCATTCGGTCCTCCTGCTTACCTATCCAAAATTACATGAGTCCAAAAAGTTACCAAGTCCAAAACGTTACCAAGTCCAAAACGTTACCAAATCCAAAATTCCACCAAGTCTAAAACATTACCAAGTCCAAAACATTACCAAATCCAAAACTCCACCAGGTCAAAAAGTCCACCAGTCGTATAAAAGTCCAGCTGCCCATCCACGTAACAAGAGCCTAGAGGGGAAAGCAGTGAAGGGTCGACTATTAAATTACGAAGCATAAAATACCTGAGTTTCTTATGTGCCTAATTAGCAAGGTTCACGCAGGTAGAAGAACGAAATAAAATTCAATTAAAAAGTCACCACCCAAAAAACGCATAGCATAATAAACACTAAAATGAAGCCAAAGTTAGAGAGAGAGAGAGAGAGAGAGAGAGAGAGAGAGAGAGAGAGAGAGAGAGAGAGAGAGAGAGAGAGAGAGAGAGAGAGAGAGAGAGAGAGAGAGAGAGAGAGAGAATACCAATGTGGAAATTCATGTTGAGAGGGAGAGGTGAGAGGAGAGGGAAAGGGGAGATAAGACAGAAGGGGAGAATAGCGAAACAGAGAGAAGAAGAAAGATAACACTGGAGAAGGAAACCTAGAGGGAAGATAGCACAAGAGGGGAGAAGAGAGAGAGGAGAGAAAAGAGAAGAGAGAGAGAACTCAAAGGGACAAACAATAAAACTTAAGAATGGAGAAAATGAAGATGAAGAGTTGACGAATGTAAAGAAAATCTGAGGACACAAAGAGGAGTAAATAGGAACAAAATAGGAAGATAAAAATTAAGATCAAAGTAAAAAAAAAAAATGAAACAATAAAGAATATAATTAGAGGAATGGGTTAGAAAATGCATTAGAGTATATGAAAGTAATACTAAGTCTCTCTCTCTCTCTCTCTCTCTCTCTCTCTCTCTCTCTCTCTCTCTCTCTCTCTCTCTCTCTCTCTCTCTCTCTCTCTCTCTCTCTCTCTCTCTCTCCAAGCCTCACTCCCTCTTTCTTCATCCCTCCCCCTCTTACACTACCCCCCTTTAGCCCTCTTAAATTTGACCCACGGCGCTAGGAAGGAGAGAGAGAGAGAGAGAGAGAGAGAGAGAGAGAGAGAGAGAGAGAGAGAGAGAGAGAAAGAGAGAGAGAGGAAAGGAGGGATGAAAGGAGGGAAGGAAGAGAAGATGCCGCTACTTTCCCCTCCTTTCCCCTCGTCTCCACCCTCCGTAAAGTCGTTTGTCGTAGTCTGAAGCGAGAGGACATCGTCTTTACTGTCCCCTCGTTGCTTAAGCCGTTCTTGCCCCCGAACAGTCGCCTCGTGTACACCTCGGGAGTGATTATCAGCAAGGGGAAAAGGTGGGAGGGGAAGGGGGGGAGGGGGGGGGGGGGGAGGGAGATGGGCGTGCTTCCCCTCATTAAGCTGTTTTCTCCCCTCATTGTCCTCTCACTCATTTTCACCTTCCTGTTTCATGTCATTGTTTATTTATTTTTATTTTTTTTTTTTTGTATATATGTTCTTCTCAGTAATGTGTGTACTCATAATTTCTTACTTACTCTCCTACTCTTTTTTTATATATTTTTTTTCTACCTGTGTTTATCTTGTTTTTTTTTTATTTATGGTTATGGTTTCTATAACGTTAATGTGGGTTATTTTTTTCGTTTCTTTTATTCTAATTCTAATTTACGTATTGTTTACTAAAGGCAGTTGGATATTATGTTGCCTTATTTTTGTCTTTATTGTTCTCTCTCTCTCTCTCTCTCTCTCTCTCTCTCTCTCTCTCTCTCTCTCTCTCTCTCTCTCTCTCTCTCTCTCTCTCTCTCTCTCTCTCTCTCTCTCTCTCTCTCTCTTAATTCCTTCTCCGCTCTGTCTCCTTCCCTCAGCTATATATCTCCTTCGTTCCCTCCTTTCCATTTTTATAGACCTCCTCTCTCTCTTTCTCTCCCTCCTCTTCCTCCGGCGGCCTACCCCTCGTTACCTCCCATACACCTGCCTTCCCCCATTCATTCTATAGTCCCCTCTCTCTCCCCTCTCGATGGATACTACTTTCCCCTTTTTTAGAGTAGGTCTCTCCCCTCCCCTCACCCACAACATAATTTTCATCTTTCCCTACATTCCACAGACTTCCCTCCGTCATTTCCCCTCCCTCTTTACAGATCCTCTCCCCTCTCTCTTTCCCTCTCTCCCTCTCTCTCTCTCTCTCTCTCTCTCTCTCTCTCTCTCTCTCTCTCTCTCTCTCTCTCTCCACCTATACCTCTATTTCCTCCCCTATACACACCGCCCTTCACCCTCCACCCTCCACCCCTCAACAGGCCTTTCCTCCCTCAATATAACCATTTGGTCAAAGCGATGGGGAAGAGGGAGGAGGAGAGGAACCAACATATAAAAGCTGAGAAGTCCCCTCGGTCCCCTTAGCGGCCTAGATGAGCGCGAGGAGGGCGGGAGAGGGCGAGGGGAAGATGGGGAAGGATGGGACATGGGGGAGATATATGAGGAATGATGGCACAAGAAAGAGGAATGAGAGGATGAGGAATACGATACGAGGAGAGAAATGGATGGATTGATGAGAGAGTGAGAGAGTGAGAGAGTGAAAGAGAGCTAAAAAAAAAAAAAGAGAAAAAGAGAGAGAATGGAGGGTAAGAATAATAAAAGGAATATATGTAGCTTTTATTCTTCCTTCCTTCCTTTCCTTGCTTCCTTATTCACTGTTCCTTCATTTCACTTTTGCATCCTGCGGGTAATACATATCTCTAGGAGCTCCTCGTCTTCACTTCCTTCCTTATACGACAAACACTTCCTTGCCATAACTTTTCCCTTTTCCCTTTTTCCTTCCATTTCCCTCTAGCCTTATAACTCACCTGCTAAAACCTTCTTTCTTCCTCGTTTCCCCTTGATTCAGACACACAGAGAGAGAGAGAGAGAGAGAGAGAGAGAGAGAGAGAGAGAGAGAGAGAGAGAGAGAGAGAGAGAGAGAGAAAGAGAGAGAGAGTTAGAGAGAGAGAGAAGAAGGGGAAAAGGGGAAGCGTCCCTCTCAGTTTATGCTTTTTCGTCGCTTTTTACCGCCAACATAAAGGACAGACGGAGGCGGCGAAGACATCCTCTGGAACTACCCTCCTGAGCCTCGTTCCAGCTCCCTCCAGGCCATTGATCTCCACACACACACACACACACACACACACACACACACACACACACACACACACACACACACACACACACACACACACACACATTTCGAGGGCGGCTTCTCTACATCAGGGGTGAGGCAGCGGCTGTGGCTTAGGCTGTAGCAGACGTCACAAAGAGGCTCAAGAGGCTCTAAGACACGACGAAGAGGAGCAGGAGGAGGAGGAGGGAGGAGGAGGAGGAGGGGAAATAAGAAGAAAGAGAGAGAGATGGAAGAAGAAAAAAAAAGGCACGAGTGAAATAAACCAGGAAGCGAGGAACAGGAAATAGATCAGAAGGTTTTGAGAGAAGTGGAAAGGAAGGAGAGGGATGATATTGTGTGGAAAGAGAGAGAGAGAGAGAGAGAAAGAGGATGAAAAGAGAGAGAAGAAAGGAAGGAAGGAAGGAAAGCAGGAAGGAGAGGAAACGAGTAAAAGTATGCAAACAGGCAATAAAAGAGGAAGAAAAGTTAGGAAGAACACACATAAGGAAACGAAAACGAGGAAGGTAATGAAAAAAAGGAAAAAAGAAGGGAGATGAAAGGAAAGAGTAAAGGAAGGAAGGAAGGAAAGAATAAAGGAAGCAAGTAATATAATATAAGAAGGAAGGAAAGAAAGAATAAAGGAAGCAAATAATATAATATAGGAAGGGAGGAAAGAAAAATATAGCAAGGAAGGAAGTAAAAAAAATAATAAAAGAAGGAAGCAAGAGGGAAGGAAGGAAAGGAGGAAGGAAGGAAGGAAGGTAGGAGAGTTAGTTGGGCACGGGGTGGCAGGCCCCTGGAGAGGCATGTCAGGCCCTGGTTGTCAGCGTGTCAGGAAGGTAAGGAAGAGGAGGGAGAGCGCGGGAGGGGAGAGGAAGAGGGATGGAGATGGAAGGGAGGAGGGATTGAGGAAGGCAAGGCAAGGCATGGCAAAGGAGCAAGGGATGAGCCGCGTCCAGCACTGGTAAGGTGTGTGGCAGGAAGAGAGAGAAAAGCTTTACTAGTATTTTTCATGGTGAGGATATGCTACAGACACAGACACACACACACACACACACACACACACACACACACACACACACACACACACACACACACACACACACACACACGAAACACTCACGTCACTTCAGCAATACTTCTTTGTTACGCTTCCTTGGGGTCGAAGCTCACCTGAAAATAGAAAAATCACAAAAATAAGTCCAAGTCCAAGGCTACACACACACACACACACACACACACACACACACACACCACACACACACACACACACACACACACACACACACACATTTCAACTTTGATTCCTGCAATGTTTTCCAAGGCACTCCAAACCTCTTTTCTCCGTTCGTCTGGTGGATGTGACACAAAGCACGCGAGGCAACACAACACAACGCAACACTCGGACCAATGACGCGGAAACACCCACACGTAAACAAACACCAGAGTGAAAATTAACGCAGCTAAGCCAGTTTATCTTGCGTGTCCCTCAGGCGAACTTGTTACTATTTACTCGGCTCCTACTCACTGTTTGCCTCTGCTTTCCTCAGTTTTCCAAGGACAATACTGTGTGTGTGTGTGTGTCTGTGTGTGTGTGTGTGTGTGTGTGTGTGTGTGTGTGTGTGTGTGTGTGTGTGTGTGTCTAAAGTTTGATTATCTTTCCCCTTCCCAACGCTGATACCGATTAGATAAAAGTGCAAGTTTTGTACACACGAAAATACACAATATATTTCATCTTTACCAATTCAAGCTCATAAATACCCATACAAAACCTTAAACACAATCACCCACATCTTCGTATGGCATATATAAACTCGTGATCAAGAAAAAGAAAAATTAGAATGTGGAGTCTCCCCTTTCTTTCGCCTTCCAATTTCGGTCACATTGTTTTCAACGCAAACCCAATGTGTTCCCAAATGCCTGACAACTAGAATGGACGTGAACGGCAATGTGGTGGAAGGGAAGTTTGAATCGAGTGGGAGTAGATGTGTGAACTCTATGTCTCTGGCTAACTTGTCTCGGCCTCGTGTGTTTCTTTCCCCTCTGCCTCTTTGCCTTGTTGTAAATAGAACTTGGTGTGGATCGTAATGGTGGAGGATGATAGAAAACTTAAGCATTGACTGATGTATCAATAGAGGTGATTGTAGTGAAGGACTTAGCATAAACCTCATGTAGGTAAGAGAATACATTGAACATGAAAACGCTATCATTAAAAATCAATAAGTAAATAAATGAATAAATTAGAATTTATTCAAAACTAAAATAATAAGGATAACTTTTGTTTATGATTCTGGATGAAATTTAGTATGTTAAGGGATTTTTTTTTGTATATATAGTTCCTGTGGGAAGGATTACTACCACGTAATTGCTTCATGACTATATATTTTATTACAAAGTCATACCCAGAATACAGAGGTAAATAATTTATCAACAAACGCAATTAGTGCAGCACTCACACACACACACACACACACACACACACACACACACACACACACACACACACACACACCACTAAAACATATGAATTAATAAACAAACTAATGCATTAATTGAATAAATAAATAATCATAAATAAATAAAATATTGAAAACACAACCAATATATTAAAAAAAAAAAAAACACACACAAAACATTTACACATGAACACTAAAATTCTACCATGACTAACTCACCCAAGCCAATCCTTTAAAATCCTGGTCCACGAGTTACAGTTCCTTCGTCTTAAGCCCTGGAGCAGCGAGGCGCCGGTGGAGGCAAGGCAGACTCATGTGCCCGAGACGTCAAGTGAATTTTGGACTTAGCTCATAAAACACCATGACACAACGCAGGAAGGAATAAAGAAGGTGAATAACTCGTAGAAATAGTAAAGTGAACGCATAGTTGTCTTGTGTAATGGAATCTAAGAGAGCTGAGGAGCCCTGGAAGGATGGTGATCAAGGTAGTGTCTGCCTGTCTGCCGGCCAGCCACTGCCTCTCGTTTTGTTGTTTGTAGGTGGGTGGGTGATCCTCTCTCCCTCCCTCCTTCCCTCCCTCCCACGCATCGCCTCTCCCGGCTCACACACACTCCCTCCTTCCTTCCCTCCTGGTCGCCTCCAAGCGTATTAATTAACCGTATAAACTTTCCTACAATAGCTTAACTTGTCACCTGCAGACCTACGACGCAATTCCGCTGAGCAACGATGTAGTTTTGTAGGCGCGAAAAGACCCAGGCGCCGTGCAGTGTATTCAAGGGGACGCGACCCTATTTAGCTTAACGTTCACGCGAGGCTGCTGTAAATATGAGGCCAAACTTAACTAACTTAACCTATTACCATTTCCGCTGTATATTAACCCACGGCAGATAGCAACCCTTTACTCCCTCCTCCCCCCCTCAAGCCCTCTTATTTGACTCTCCAGACTCGCCTCAACTACACTTCTGGAATCCCCCCCTCCCCCCCTCATCTCTCCATTCTCTTCTCCCTCCCTATTCGTCCTCCTCTTTCCGTCTGATCTTCCTGAAACAACGTAGCCAAGCATAACAAACAGCGAGAGGGAGAGAGAGAGAGAGAGAGAGAGAGAGAGAGAGAGAGAGAGAGAGAGAGAGAGAGAGAGAGAGAGAGAGAGAGAGAGGTTGCGTAATAATTACCTCCACACTCCTCCCTCCCTCACTCCCTCCCTCCCTCCCCAACCAAGGACGTCCAATAAAGGTGTCCCGCTCATCCCTATATACACAGGTGTCTTCACAGGTGCGGAATTTACCCTCCCTCAACCCGCTCCACCCTCGTGCCTCCCGGAGAACCTTAGGGGCGTATCGAAGGAAAAGTCTCATCGTAGCATTCTTGTAGCGACCTCGTATCTCCTTCACTGCCGCATCAAGGCTTCCTCATAACTCTCACAGCCTTCTCATTATATGTTACGGGTGACACTGCCGGGGGTTTATGTGGGTGTGGTAGGTCGGTGGGTACTTTTCAGGGTAACTCCTTAGGATACCCAATAATTATGCCTTACAGATGTTATGTTATCTCTCTCTCTCTCTCTCTCTCTCTCTCTCTCTCTCTCTCTCTCTCTCTCTCTCTCTCTCTCTCTCTCTCTCTCTCTCTCGCGCCGTTCTATTTATCTTTCGCTACTCCAAGGGGTTCAAAAGCAGTTTACATAATAATTACCTTCAACTTTCCTGTCGCTAAGAGGACAAAAAGTTCCCTTCTAATCACTTTAAGGTGATCCTCTAGTGCCAATTTTTCTTCACTTTTATTTACAATCTTATATTTTCGGGAAATTAAGTGGCTTACCTTTATCTTTTTTTCTTTTTTTCCGGCGAGGAGACTTTTTTATATAGATTATTTGATGGATGAATGTGTACAGGCCTGAGGAGGAGGGGGAGGGGGAGAGAGAAAGAGAAAGAGAGAGAGAGAGAGAGAGAGAGAGAGAGAGAGAGAGAGAGAGAGAGAGAGAGAGAGATAATAGACATAATAGACATAATAGACATATAGATAGACATACAAAAATCCGATAGGAAAATAAACAGAGAGACAGATAGACAGAGATACACCCACCAAAAGACATACGGACAGACAGGCAGACATAACAAAGGATAAGGACTAGATAAAAGTCAGGAGGAGAATCTAAGAGGAATGTTTACGGGGTATACTTCCCATTGTAAATAAAGCAGGAGTAAGGGGAGACGAGGGGAGTGTAAGGGGGATGAATGTAAATGTGAGTGTCCCCCCTTCTCTCCGATGGATGTCGCGGCCAGTTTGGAAAAGATGTAAATGTAGAGGCTTTTGTGTTTGTATAATGCATGGAGCTGTAGGATCCTTGTAAATCAGGTGAGTCTACATAGTAAGTGTAAGTTAGGGGAGGCGAGGAAGCATAGAATAAAAAAGAAAAGAAAAAAAAATGAAGAAAGATATAGGAAGATAACCAAAGAGGAAGAAAAACAGATAATAGAACAAATAGAAACTACAGGAAGATGGTGACTCAGAACGTAGGAATGAAAATGACTTGAAAGTGAGTATAATAGTATCACCTCGCAATGGAATGTAAAAAAAAAAAAGTAAATGTGTAGAGAGAAAATGTCAACGTATTAGCTTGTAAAATGTTGAGCATAATAATTAGTTCTACCTTTAATGAAAAATGAAACTTCAAAATTTCCATGACATAAACAGCAGCAGCAGCAACAATATCTTTTCAAAAATTA
>JAPQNM010000022.1:11652076-11659576 GCA_029783475.1 Metacarcinus magister
GGGAGGGAGGGGGGAGGAGAAGGGAATGGAAAAGAGGATGAGGGAGATGGGGAAAAAGAGGAAGGGAAACAGCTGCAGACACTATGATGGCGTTCGGGGTGACGGGGGAAGGGGAGGAAAGAAAGAGGAGAGGGAGTAAAAGGGGAAAAAATTACACGAGGGAAAGAAAAGGAAAGAAGAAGAGGGGATAGGTATGAGCACTTCACTAACGATCTAGAGAGGAAACAGGGCAAAAAATAACAAATAAAAAACACCATGTATGTATATATGTGTGTATGTATGTATGTAAGTATATGTGTATGCATGTATGTATGTAAGTATTTGTAAGATAGAACAGATCAGCCTCTCACAATATAGAAATAAATAAAATAATAATAATAATAATAATAATGATAACAATAATAATGATAATAAAGTCGTATGCTATGAGTCCAAAAAGTACAATAAATCAATAAACAATGAATATATAGTTTAAAATAATAATGACAAATATTATCGATATACATAAGAAGAAATAAACCTACAAATTATTTCTAAATATGGAAATACAAGGTTAATGATATACTAAATGGAATGCAAAGTAACCACATGAGAGAGAGAGAGAGAGAGAGAGAGAGAGAGAGAGAGAGAGAGAGAGAGAGAGAGAGAGAGAGAGAGAGAGAGAGAGAGAGAGAGAATAAAAAAAGAGAGAGAGAAAGGATGCAAGAAGTGGAAGGAGATGAGGAATAATAAGAAGACAAAGCTTGATAAAGAGGGAGAGATAATGAGACTAAACACAAAATAAGATTAAAAAGGAACTAACAAAGAGAGAGAGAAAGGAAAAAAAAAGATAATATACAAACACAACCCAAATTAAAGTACTGTGGGAAACAAGGGGAAAGAGAGAGAAAGAAAAGGTAAAAATAAAGTAAAAGATTAAAAAAAGAAAAAAAGAAAAGTGAGGAAAGAAGAAGAGAGTAAATAAATCAAGGGAATAAGTATATAACATATTAATGAAAGATAATCAACAGTAATATAGAAACAATTAAATGTGTATTAATGAAAAGGGAAAAGGAACTAAACTGAAGGAAATAGAGGAGGAGGAGGACAACCAGGAGGAGGAAGAGATAGGGAAGGAGAGAGAGAGAGAGAGAGAGAGAGAGAGAGAGAGAGAGAGAGAGAGAGAGAGAGAGAGAGAGAGAGAGAGAGAGAGAGAGAGAGAGAAGAAAAAAAAAAATCAACATAACAAATGAAACAAACAATAAAAATAGATACATAAAAATCACACACACACACACACACACACACACACACACACACACACACACACACACACACACACACACACACACACACACACACAAGACCATAAAAACAATAAAACACAAAAAACAAAAACAAAATCACAATTACACCTAAAAATGAAAACAAAAAAATAATAATCACCTAGCATAAAAATAAATAAATAAATAAATAAATAAAAAATCAAATAAATCCAAACACAATACACAAGTACACCTGGAGGCACGTGTCCCCTCAATGCGTTCACCTGTTGGCTATTCACAGGTACAATTAATTTCAGTACATACCTGTCATGTCACAAGGGGTACTAAGCATATCAAACTTCAAAGGTAAATACAACAGAGGGGAAGGATCGCTTGCTGGGGAACGTGAAGGGAAGGGAAGGGAAGGGAAGGGAAGGGAAGGGAAGGGAAGGGAAGGGAAGGGAAGGGAAAGGAAGGGAAGGGAAGGGAAGGCAGGCAGGCAAGGCAAGGGAAGGGAAGGGAAGGGAAGGGAGGGAAGGGAAGGCAAGAGAAGGGAAGGGAAGGGAAGGGAAGGGAAGGGAAGGGAAGGGAAGGGAAGGGAAGGAAAGGGAAGGGAAAATGAAGGGGAAAGGAAGGTTAGAGAAAGATGAAGGGAAGGGCAGTAGAGCATAGAAGAAGAAGGTGAAGTAAATGAGATAAGAAACAGTAGAGAGAGAGGGAGAGGAGACAAAGGGAGAACAGAGAGAGGAAATAAGTAAAAGGGAGAGAGACGAGATGGGAATGTGATAGGAAAAGGCAGAATTATTATTATATGGCGAGGTATAGTGTGTGTGTGTGTGTGTGTGTGTGTGTGTGTGTGTGTGTGTGTGTGTGTGTGTGTGTGTGTGTGTGTGTGTGTGTGTGTGTGTGTGTGGTGAGGAGTCAGGTCATTTATAACGTCATAAAGACTCGAAATGGTATTGAAGATCATGTGAACCAAGAAAGAGAGAAAGAGAGAGAGAGAGAGAGAGAGAGAGAGAGAGAGAGAGAGAGAGAGAGAGAGAGAGAGAGAGAGAGAGAGAGAGAGAGAGAGAGAGAGAGAGAGAGATTAAGAACTGATAATGCGACAGTGTTAGACTTGAACAAGAGGGTACGAAGCCGGAGGAAGAGGAAGAGGAGTACAAAGGAGTACAAAGGAAGAACAGACAACAATAGTCCTACTGGACCTAACGAGGCTGTCTGTCCGTGTGGCTACACTACTACTATAATATTTACTTGATAGAGACAAAAGGACAGCAAAGTGGAGGTTTGATTGAAATTGTAGTTTATTGGCGGTTGTAGCTATCTTACTCGTGATTTTCGTATCGTCAGCAATCTTGTATAGTTTACAAGTGAGGCCTTTATCGATATCGTTGACATGAATTAGAAAACGAATACTGATCCCTGAGGCACACCACTTATAACGTCTCGCCACTTAGATGATTTACCGTTTATCACAAAGCGTTGTTTTTTTTACTCGGAAAGCCAGTCTTCAAGCCACTTAAAAGTTTTCCCAGCTATGCTATGTGATTCTAATTTCTTTAGTAATCATTTATGAGGAACTTTGGCGAGCGCTTTTTGGAAATCAAGATAAATTATATCTACCGCTTTTGTTCGTCATAGTAGTTGGATACGTCTTAATAAAAGTCAAACAGATTCGTTAGATATGAACGTTGTGACTAAAGCCATGTTGAATATTTTCAATCTAAATATTTTCTTGTAGGAAAAAATATTTCCCTCAAGGAAGGAGGAGGAGGAGGAAGGAATGCACCCTGTTAAGCCTCATTTAGATTAACATTAATGTAATCGTCACAGATTAACTTTTCAGGTAGAAGCCAAGAAGAAGAAGAAGAAGAAGAAGAAGAAGAAGAAGAAGAAGAAGAGAGAGTAAAACAAAATTGAGAACTAAAGAAAATGAAAAAATAAACAAAGAAGAAGAAAGAGAAAAACAAGAGGCATGACTGGAACGCAAAACACAAATAACAAAGAAATTATGAAGAACACTAAAAATACCTAATGAGGAGATGCAAGAACGCGATAATAAGGGAAGCAGGACAAAGGAAAGGGTTAATGAGGAGAGAGTGGGAAGTAGTAGAGGAGGAGGAGGAGGAGGAGGAGGAGGAGGAGGAGGAGGAGGAGGAGGAGGAGGAGGAGGAGGAGGAGGAGGAGGAAGAGAAGAACAAAAAGGGGGAGAGAAAAAGAGGAAGAGGAGGAGAGGACAGAAAAGGGTCACAATAAAATATAAAAAAGAGGAATGTATGATAATGAAAAAATAATAATGATAAACGGTAAGATAGCAATCAGACAAAAGGTAATGAAACAGAGACAAGAAAGATTAGCAAATGAGAGGGAGATGACGTAATGAGTTGTAAAATGAGAAAGAGAGAGAGAGAGAGAGAGAGAGAGAGAGAGAGAGAGAGAGAGAGAGAGAGAGAGAGAGAGAGAGAGAGAGAGAGAGAGAGAGAGAGAGAGAGAGAGCAACGCACTTCCTAAATGAATATCAGGTGACTGAAGTTAATGGTGTGAGAAAGAGGGAAGGGAAGGGAAGGGAAGAGAGAGAAGAGAGAAGAGAGAAGAGAGAGAGAGAGAGAGAGAGAGAGAGAGAGAGAGAGAGAGAGAGAGAGAGAGAGAGAGAGAGAGAGAGAGAGAGAAGTACAATAAGTAGAAAGAGGACAAGTTAAGACAAGGAAATACATACTGGATTATTATAAAAAAGTGGAAATAGAAAGGGAATAAATAAGATACTAGATAAAAAGAAAGAAAAATATATAAATAAAGAAAAATAACATTGAATTAAATAGTGACAAGGTGAGATACAAAGAGACAAAGACATAATAGAAAAATAAAGTTATATGTAAAGAGATAGCAAGTTTTCAACACACACACACACACACACACACACACACACACACACACACACACACACACACACACACACACACACACACACACACCAATGCTCTCCTGTGCTACCTGGTCTACTTAAAACAAAAATAAAATAAATAAAACAATTCAGATCCATTCTTATCCTATTCTCCCCATAACCAAACAATTAAGATTCAGTTACATATATCAACTTTCTTTCTTAACGACCGAATCAGGGCTTGCTGGAAACCCTTGAATTATCGCTGGTTCATTCGCTCGCTCGTTCGTTCGTTCGTGAGGTAAAGCAATGTGTTGAAACTTCTCTCATACACACAAATAAGTCCTACTAACTGCCCCGCCGGAGGGAAATAAACAACACTGCCGTCGAATGTAATGATGATGATGATGTAAGTTGTGTTGTGTTATGAATATGATTACCCAAGAGAGGGAGAGAGAGAGAGAGAGAGAGAGAGAGAGAGAGAGAGAGAGAGAGAGAGAGAGAGAGAGAGAGAGAGAGAGAGAGAGAGAGAGAGAGAGAGAGAGAGAGAGAGAGAGAGAGAGAGAGAGAGTCATATCAAAAGTTATTGTATACAGAGAGGTATAGAAAGAAATAATACAAGTAAAGAAAAAGGAAAACAATAAAACACACACACACATACACACACACAAACACGTACATACAACATACACTAAGATAAATCTTGTATTCTCCTCATACATTTCCGTGTTTCTGTCGTTTTTTTTCTTTTTTTTCTTTTTTTTTCTTTCTTTCTTTTTCTTTCTTTTTCTTTTTCTTTTTTTGCATCATTTCCTACGTACGTATATATTTTTATCTGTCATGCAAGGAAAAAGGGAAGAGAAATTGCATGATATATTTACGATGTTATTCAGGAGGAAACACACGACGGAGGACCACGCAGGAACAGGAAGAGGAAGAGGAGGAGGAGGAGGAGGAGGAGGAGGAGGAGGAGGAGGAAAAAGCAGCACAGGTGTATGTAGGATTCGAGATAGACATGGAGGTGGAAGAGAAGAATATGATAGAAGAGGAGGAGGAAGAGGAGGAGGAGGAGGAGGAGGAGGAGGAGGAGGAGGAGGAGGAGGAGGAGGAGGAGGAGGAGGAGGAGGAGGAAAGAAAGCGATGTAGGTAAAATGATTGTTCGTTTTCTTATTTCTTGCGTGATCTTATCTATTTTTTGTCCTTTCTTTTTTCTTCTTCTTCGTCTTTTTTTTTCATTTCATCCACTTCCTGTAATTGTTTTCCTTCATCGTATTCATTTCAACTTTCTGCTTCTTTTCTTTTGCTTCTTATTTCTTTCTTATTTTCCTATTTCTTCTTCTTCTTCGTCGTCCTCTTCTCCTTTCATTTCTAATTCATTTTTTTCTTCTTCTTGTCCTTCCCCTTACACATCTTTTTTTCTTTCCTTTTCTTTTTTTTCCTTCTTTCTTTCTTCTTCTTCCTGCACCTTCGCGTTATATCTTGACATTACCGTTTCCCTTCCCCCTTTGTGAAACAGCGTGGAAGGAAGAACAAATTGAAATTAATACACACACACACACACACACACACACACACACACACACACACACACACACACACACACACACACACACACACACACACACACACACACACACACACACACACACACAGCGACAACTAAAACCACCTTCACCAGAAACATCACAACTTTGCTATTCACTTGTTCCAGCGAGACTTAAATATTCCAGACAAGTTTTTCCAGAGTCCAGAACAGCCCGATGAAATTTAGAAGACCTCAGTGGAGTGATGAGGGAGAGAATGGGGAAAAGGGAGAGAAAGAGAGAGAGAGAGGGGAAGGGGGAAGGGGGAAGAGAGAGAGAGAAAGAGATAGAAAGACAGAGAGGATAAGGAAGTTTCACTCTCCCAATTCCGTTCATAATTTATCTTCTCCTTCGAAAGAAACGATCAACTCATAAGGTTATAAACAGCAATAACGTGGAGAGAGAGAGAGAGAGAGAGAGAGAGAGAGAGAGAGAGAGAGAGAGAGAGAGAGAGAGAGAGAGAGAGAGAGAGAGAGAGAGAGAGAGAGAGAGAGAGAGAGAGACTGGTGGTGGGGGTCGGGAAGATCAACAGTAGATCAGGATTGAGAGTTGATTTTTGGGAGTTGCTGTAATTGGCTTTTTGGTGGAGGGAGGGAGGAAGGGAGGAAGGGGGGGAGGAAGGAAGAGAGGGAAGAGGGAGGGAGGTAGATGAAAGTGGGAGGAGAATGGGAGGTGTGACAGATACCAATATATAAGTTAGTTAGTGTTAGGAGGAGGAGGAGGAGGAGGAGGAAGAGGAAAAAGTAGAGGTGATAAGACCAAGCAAGTGATGAAGGGAAAAAAAATATATGACGTGTGGAAAGAAATGTGATGAGGTTATTAAATGAAGAGGAATAACAGTGCATTTATATAGGAATTAAATCATAGAATCAACTTAAGAGGAAAAAAAAAAACTAAAAATTTAATCAACAGTATTTCTTTCCATACCTTCTTCATCTAATATTACATTTCCTTCCTATTCTTCCTTCCAATGTCTTTTATATCATTCCTCCCTTCCTTATTCTATTCCTAGTTCCTTTCTTCTCTTTCCCTCTCCCTTTCTCCTTTCCTCCCTTCCTTGCATACACGTAAGGTAACCTGATCATACGAAGGAGAGGAAGCGAGAAAAAATATGTTGAGGTGTTTTAGTACAAAATGAGTAACACGGAAGAAGAGAGGGAAGGCGAAGGAGTGAAGAGAAGAGTAAAGAGGGGAGAGATGAACACAGAATAGAGGAAAGGGAAATAAAGAGTAACAAAGATTCAAGAAGTGAGAGAGGGAAGAGTAGATAATGGACGGAAAGAGAAGGAAGGAAGGAAAGAAAGAGGAAAGGGGAGAAGGAAGAGAAGGAATGGAGAGAAGTCAAAAGGAAAGGGAAGTAGATAGTGATGAAAGGAAGAAAGAGGAAGAAAAAGGAAAAGAGAAGCTTAAGAAGGAAGGAAATGGTGGAGGAAGGAAATGATAAATGAAAAAGAGGAGAAAGAAAGAGAGAGAGGAAAGTTTAAGAGATTTTTTTATGGGCACAGGTAAAGAGAATATATGGGAAGGAGGAAGCCCCTTAAAAGGTTAAAGAGGTCACAGGAGGGAGAGAGGGAGAGAGGGAGAGAGAGAGAGAGAGAGAGAGAGAGAGAGAGAGAGAGAGAGAGAGAGAGAGAGAGAGAGAGAGAGGTAAAAAGGTAAGAAAGAAAGAAAGATAGATAGAAAGTGAGTGAGAATGGACAAACAAATATATGTAAGTATTATCTTACTGTGACACACACACACACACACACACACAGCGCTCTCTCTCTCTCTCTCTCTCTCTCTCTCTCTC
>JAPQNM010000022.1:11664576-11669576 GCA_029783475.1 Metacarcinus magister
AGAAGTAGAGTAGCTACACAGGCAACCTTGTAAGGCCCACCAGGGCTGTTGTTGCCTGTTATTCCTTTGTATTCCTTTGTATTCCTTTGTACCTCCCTCCCCTTTCCTCCATATACAATAACTACCTCCATCACCATCACCATCACCATCACAGCTATCACTATTCCTATCACCCCTACCACCCTCACCCCCCCCCACCACCACCACCACCACCACCGCCACCACCACCACCACCACCACCACCGCCTTCGCATCCAAGTCGACAAGCAATTATAACCAGATTCACGAAATTACCCAACCATATTTATGTTCGGCTGTACGACCAACACATCACATATATAAGAGATGATTTCCCTCTCTCCCTCCCTCCTTCCCTCCCTTCCCTCCCTCCCTCTTTCCCCTCTTTGTCCCTCTCCCCTCTTTCCATTCCCTCCCCTCACCCACTATCATCCAGTCCTTTTTTCCTCCTCCTACTCCTCTTTCATTCTCTCACTTAACTTCGCCCTCCCTCCCCACCCCTCCTCCCTATCTTTCTCTTCTCCCTCCTCCTCCTCCTCCTCCTTCCCGCCCCCGCCTTCCCCTGCCCCCCCGCCCCAAAACACTGCTTCTGTCCCTCGCAGTCCAAAACAATTACACAGATAACTGCAATAACTCAAGCTGTGATTAAATTATTAAGTGGTATTACCTGAGTTTGTGTGTGTGTGTGTGTGTGTGTGTGTTTTGGGTGGTAGGAGGGCAGGAAAGGCTGTATGGTCCCAAAGGTTTTATTGTCAATTATAACTGACTTGCATGTTTCCTTCACCTGCTGTCCTCCTCCTCCTCCTCCTCCTCCTCCTCCTCCTCCTCCTCCTCCTCCTCCTCCTCCTCCTCCTCCTCCTCCTCCTCCTCCTCCTGGACATAACTACCTTCTAATCCACGTGACATTAAACACTTAGAGGTCATGTCAAGTGTATGACCCGTCTGTCTATCCGTCTGTCTGTCCGTGGGTGTTGCAGGGATTAATAAAGGGTGAAGGACTACCACCCTCAGGTACGCCCCTCAACACACACACACACACACACACACACACACACACACACACACACACACACACACACACACACACACAAGCACACGTACTCGAGAGGAACATAAAACAGAATAGGCAAAATGGCAAAAATAAAAGGGAGGAAAGGGGAGGTAAATCTCGTGAAAGGAAATACATACATAAACGAATACAAATACACACATACATACCCACACGCGCACATACACACATAGGGGTGATTGTAGGATAAACGACCAAATAAATGCTAGTTCACTGGGGATCCACAATAAATACAAAGAGAGAGAGAGAGAGAGAGAGAGAGAGAGAGAGAGAGAGAGAGAGAGAGAGAGAGAGAGAGAGAGAGAGAGAGAGAGAGAGAGAGAGAGAGAGAGAGAGAGGAGAAAAATATACAGATCTAAAAAAGGAAAGAAAGAAAGAGAGAAAGAGTTAGAGAGAGAGAGAGGATAAAACAAACTACACCCTGGACAGTCAGACGAGGCTGATATAATGGTGGAAATGACCCAGCCCCAAAATTAACCTGGAAATTATCCTCTGCTGGAAAGAACCCTGGAGTGTTTAAGGCACCTGGAATACCTCTGGACTAAAAGTGGAGAGAGAGAGAGAGAGAGAGAGAGAGAGAGAGAGAGAGAGAGAGAGAGAGAGAGAGAGAGAGAGAGAGAGAGAGAGAGAGAGAGAGAGAGAGAGAGAGAGAGAGAGAGAGAGACGATGAACTGCCATGAAAAGGAGGAGAGAAAAAAAGATGGCAAGGTTTAAAAAAGATGAAAAAAATTAAGGTAGAACTGAAAAACTAGGTCCAAGGATGAAAAAAAAATGACATTGCTTAACAGTGATGAAAGGAAGAAGGAAAGAAAAAAATGGAAAGAAGTGTAAGGAAAAAAAAAAAGTTCGTACAGGCAAAGAAGGAAAATGTGTTCTAAAAGTAGATAGATAACAGATGATGAAAAGAAGGAATAGAGAGAGAAGAAGTAAGAACACAAAAAAATAATAATAACAATAAATAACAAAACAAATCAGAAAAATAAAAAAAAAAAACATGACGGAAAACATATGAAAAAGGTGGAAAACGAGATAAAAAAAACTCGTCAAAAAAAGAAAAAAAAAGAAAAAAAACATAAGCAAATTAACCCCAAAAATAGATGAACGAATGCAGCTGCCAGATAAAAGGGGGTAGGGGAATGGAGGGGAAGGGGAGGAGGGGAAGAGAGAGAATAGGAGGAGGAGAAGGGAGGGTAGGAGAGACAGGAAGGGAAGGGTTGGGAGGAGAGGACATAGGACAAAGGAGAACAAACAACAAAGGCGCTGGCCCTACGAGGCGTTTGGAGACACACGATCTACTCAGAGTGAAGGATACAGGATAGTAAGGGGAAGGTTCTCTCCCCAGCATGGTGGCAGGGAAAGGAAGGCAACAAGACCTACGCAACAATGCACCACTTCTGGAAGCGAGTCAGGCCATAGCAGTCTTTTGAACGAACTTTGATCGAACATTTCAAAAATCCCCTCGCACTTCGTTTTTCAGAGGAGGGAAGCGTGGGCAGACGGTAAAAAAAAGGGGTTTGGGGAGCAGGGGAGGTAGGGATGAGGAGGAGAGGGAAGGGATGGGTTGGGGAGGAGAATGGATAGTGTTGGGGAGGAGGGGAAGGGAGGGATTGGGGAGGAGGGGGTTAGAGGGGGAGGAGGGGGTTAGAGGGAAATAATGGAGGAGGGGAAGAATTGACTACTAGGCTGGGTGTCTATCATACACATCTACATGGACAGGTGCATTATGGGAAAGGGGGGAGAGGGTGCATAGTGAAGCTGGGCGGGGCTTGTCACCACCACCACCACCACCACCACCACCACCACCACCACCACCACCACCACCACCACCACCACCACCACGAACAAGATTAACAACACAACAACATTCAAAACATCAATAGCTATACACAACGACAATAACAACAACAACGATAGTATCAACACCTTTCATCATCACCGCCCATCATCACCACCACCACCCAAAAAGCACCATCAACGCGGACCACACTCATAGCTATCATCACCACCACATTTATTTTTCCCTAACACCACCACCACCACCCACACCACCACCCATACCACCACCACCACCACCTACCTAGCTGTCCATCACACACTCAACACAACACGACATATTTCAGCCCCACAGTTGCGCCGCATTATCATTTACGTCAATGTTTCCTTTTATGGACAAGCACATTTGATTTATCGGCCAGGTACAAAGTGCAGGTAAGCGACGCCGACACCCGATCCCCGTGACTAAACGTGGCTGGGTTCGAACGCGTGGCACTGATGCTGCAACAACACCTATACACTCAGCCACCCACCCACCCACTCACCTATCTACCTACCTATATTTCCGGAACAGATGGGTAAAGAAATAAGTAGTAGAGGTTATATATACTCTACAATAAGATGTGTGTAGTAACTAATGTACCCGTTTTGTAATATAGCATGTATGAATTTTTTTTTTTAACTAAGGCTACAGTTGTTGTTGTTGTTGTTGTTGTTTGTGTGTTTGTGTGTTCATAAAGTGATGAAAAGTTAATGATATATTGACTTCTGTTCCTATGCATTAACGTGAACGGTGTTTGTTTTTGTTGTTGTTTTTTTCCTCCACATGATCAATAGTATAAGTCGTCATCATCATCATCGTTATCACCACTAACACCACCACTAACACCACCACTAACACCACCACTAACACTACCACTAACACCACCACTAACACCACCACTAACAACACTGGCTGAGAAGTTTCCTCGATTTATACGTGACAGTAAAGTATATTTCTTCCCCAAGTTGTGTTGTATTGTCCTTTATATAATTCTTTCCACTTAACGCATTTCCAACACACACACACAAAAAAAATTACAATATACACACACACACAAACAAACTAAACAGAAAAAAAAGGATTAAATAAAGAAAAAACATGTATACTTCTTCTCCAAAAAAAAGTAATCACTGCATCATACATAAACCACAAACGTATACATAAAATAATCTTAACCAATCCGTCTCTGTAAAATATATCTACAAAAAAAAATAAATAAATAAATAAATAAAATAAAACAATAAAAACCGACATTCACAGCATATACAAATTAATAACAAAAAAAACAAAACATAACAAACACCATATCATTAGCAAGAAAAATCACCTCAACCCCAAACAGGAAGGCATTCATCCACCTCAATGATTCCCTTGACCTTGAAACACACTGACGGCGAACCTCATGCACGTCGGAGGGCTGAGGAGGGAGGGGAAGGGAGGGAAAGGGTGCAGCAGAGGGAGAAAGGATAGGGGAGAGGTAGAGGGAAACATTAGGATAGCAGCAGGAGAGGAATCGGGAGTCCTGGGGATGGAAAAAGGGGAAAGAAGGCTTGGGTAGTGGCTGGGGAAATAAGGGAAGAAGGGTTGGGGTGGTGGGTGGGGTTGGTGATGAAGGGTTAGGGTAAGGGACACTAGCCACAGGTCATCATAATAAAGTGTGAGATTGAACCTAATATTCTTGATAAGCAATTTCTTTTACTGCGGAGTATGAATGAAGGTGTTTGAGTGGTTATTATTATTATTATTATTATTGTTATCACTATTAATATCAACAGTATTGCTATTAATATCAATATCATTACTATTATTATTATTTATATCATTATTATTATTATTATTATTATTATTTCTACTATCATTATTATTTCTGCAGATAATAATGATGTTGAGCTCTATCTAATTACAACATTATTAGGAGAGAACATAATTAAGTGTATTATGTATTATGTTTGCAGTGTGGTGTATTGTTAATGCGACACACTGCAAAATATTAAGTCTGATGTACAACACACACACACACACACACACACACACACACACACACACACACACACACACACACACACACACACACACACACACACACACAGGTAATCC
>JAPQNM010000022.1:11684576-11687076 GCA_029783475.1 Metacarcinus magister
GCCTTTAAAAATGCATGTCCGGGAGTGAAGTCTGCGTGTGTTTGTAAAGTCACCTTAAGATTATGGTGTGGTGTGTTGCCTGAGCATAGTGACTGCTTCCTGCCGGTCACCACAGCCTCCTCCTCCTCCTCCTCCTCCTCTTCCTCCTCTTCCTGATCGATGTGCTCCTCCCTACGCCTCCACTTCTTCATTACAACGCATCGTGGACTGGACAGAACTAAATAATTCTCCCAAGACGATGCTATGTGGGAGAGGAACAACCTTTCCCCGCAGGCACATACAGGCTAATACACTTTATGCATCACAAAGTACGATGTCTGGGTATTACTTGTTTAAATGTGAAGCAATTAATATATTTGTGAGAGTATGCGTTTGATGGTAGAGGAAGCAGCCTTGAGTGGTCTGAGTGAGTAGTGGCTTTAAGATCTGTAATATATCTATAAAGAAAAAGAAAATGAATGAAATGCACTAACGATGTCAAAGAAAAATCCCTGGAAATATTCTGAATAGCGGCCAAATATGCGTCAAGAAAAATTGGGTGAAAAAAATATATTACGTAATAAGTGAAAAAAAAAATACGTGAAAAATATTACGAAATACGTGAGAAAAAAAAATGTCGCCTCTCCCGAAATGTGTAAATTCTATGAAGAAAAAAAAGTGCTATCTCGGTGAAATATTATTTGTGCAAAGTGTATAGGAGACTTGAGGTAAATATGTGCATCCTAGGAGTGAGTATTACCTATATCCTATACACACTCAGGTAACAAGGACAGGTAGGAGTTCCCGCGCTCTACCATGCAGGCTGGATGCAAAAACAATACATAAACTTAATGAATTCTTCTTAAACTTATCTTCAAACATGGAATTTGAATTTTTACGCTAAATGCGGCGATACATAAATTGAGTCAAATGTATTTATATTCTTTTTATCACTGCATGTAAGAAGGATATGTGTTAGGTGTGTCTGCATGTATGTGTGAGCAGCTATATATATAGTTACATTATATCCTTCTCTTCTCTCTCTCTATCTCTCCTCTCTTCTCTCTCTCTCTCTCTCTCTCTCTCTCTCTCCTCTCTCTCTCTCTCTCTCTCTCTCTCTCTCTCTCACACACACACACACACACACACACACACACACACACACACACACACACACAGAAAACTTTGCTAAAATATTCTACTACCGTTGGTCCAGCGCTTCTCCTTCAGTCCTTCAGACGCTCGCCAACTCTGCTTTAATATTCCGGCGAAGTTTCTATTTTCATCACGGACAAGTAAGGAACCTTCTCTCTCTCTCTCTCTCTCTCTCTCTCTCTCTCTCTCTCTCTCTCTCTCTCTCTCTCTCTCTCTCTCTCTCTCTCTCTGCTTAGTCTGCTTTCCCTCCAGCGTTCTGAGACTAAAAGAGTCGCACGCAACGCATCGTCCTTCTTTTGTTTTATTAATTTTCTCGTTTTGATTATTATTTTATTGGTTTGCCTTTAGGTTAACGAATTTTTTTTTTTCCTTCAGTTGTTTGGTGTGTGTGTGTGTGTGTGTGTGTGTGTGTGTGTGTGTGTGTGTGTGTGTGTGTGTGTGTGTGTGTGTGTGTCCTGGTTTACCATGCTTCTTTTGTGACAGAGAGAGAGAGAGAGAGAGAAAGAGAGAAAGAGAGAGAGAGAGAGAGAGAGAGAGAGAGAGAGAGAGAGAGAGAGAGAGAGAGAGAGAGATATCATATGATCTCAGAATCTTAAATAAAACACGACAGCACAGGGTGAAACTGGGTGGAGGTGGTGGTGGTCTGGTAGATGGTTGTAACAATTCACTTCATCTTCTCAGTGGAGAGAGAGAGAGAGAGAGAGAGAGAGAGAGGACGTGTGAATATTGCACACACACACACACACACACACACACACACACACACACACACACACACACACACACACATAAGATGAATAACACCATCACTCCTACAGTCATTCATAAGCCACCACCTCCTTCCCTCCCACACCACTTCTAAGTATCCTGGTTACAGTTGACGGGGCGGGGAGGAGCGACATTCAACCTTACGCCCCAACAACCGAGAATCCTCCCACCCCCTCCTCCTCCTCCTCCTCCTCCTCCTCTACCTCCTCCTCCACCCTCCCCTGTAGCTACCACTCTGGCCACGACTCGCTCAGTGATCACATTAATTCCAAGTGTCACCCAGTTACATGGCAGCTATTAACGCAACGGCTTCTGGTGTGTGTGTGTGTGTGTGTGTGTGTGTGTGTGTGTGTGTGTGTGTGTGTGTGTGTGTGTGTGTGTGTGTGTGCTACATTAATGCTACATACATGAAGAAGAGAGCTTACTTAGCCTATAAAGGACGAATATTTCTCCCCCACACAATAAAACAATACAGAAAAAATTACAGCAAATAATAAATAAATGAATGAATGACCCAGTGTAAATACGCATCATAATAATAATAAAAACCTCAATAAAAAGGTGTCAATGAGAGGAAACTGAGAGGAAACTGCCGTCC
>JAPQNM010000022.1:11692076-11697076 GCA_029783475.1 Metacarcinus magister
ACAACAACAACAATAACAACAAGAGGCTATGTAGGTTATTCTCGTAGTCAGCTTTGTTCAATTATTTCGGGTCTCGTTCTATCTAATTCCCGTAAAATCATTATGAGCAGCCCCGCCCTCCCCCCATTGCCCCGCCCCCCCATGCCCTGCCAC
This sequence comes from Metacarcinus magister, assembly GCA_029783475.1. Taxonomy (NCBI): domain Eukaryota; kingdom Metazoa; phylum Arthropoda; class Malacostraca; order Decapoda; family Cancridae; genus Metacarcinus; species Metacarcinus magister. Next base: position 11,692,230 of record JAPQNM010000022.1, read on the forward strand.
ATCCCCTCCAAGGCCTCAGATGGGACAACGACCCTTAATGACGCCCGTGGGATGGCTTTTTCTTCCCCCTGGTAATGAAGGGTTGTAAGGCCCCCTGCTGATAACGGGAGGGAGGGAGGGAAGATAGGAGGGAGGGAGAGAGGGCAGGAGGAAAAAACTGGATCGGAAATAAAGTGATATTTTCCTTTTTTTTCGTTGGCCTTAAATATTGTTCAAGATTTGAATACCAATAGAGAAATTTATATTTTTTTTCTTTTATTGGTAACATTTTGAAGTGAGGAATTAAGTAGAGGAGGAGAAAAAAGAAGAAGAAGAAGAAGAAAAGGAGGAAGAGAAGAAGGAGGAAGTAATAGTACAGATATTTTTTCATCTAAACTTGTCCTATCTTATTACGTGTTTGGTGTGTGTTGTTAGGGTCTCATTGCCTTTTTAAACGTGGTGTGTGGTCAAGCAGTCTTCTATTATCACTTTGGTGTGTGCATGTTTCATCTCTCTATCTCTCTCTCTCTCTCTCTCTCTCTCTCTCTCTCTCTCTCTCTCTCTCTCTCTCTCTCTCTCTCTCTCTCTCTCTCTCTCTCTCTCTCTTGTACTCCTTTCCTTATCCAACTGTCTTCTTTCCCTTACACGCATACCATTCTGTCTACACCCTCTTTGCTTCTCTAACCCTCCCTCTCTCTTCCTCCCTCTCCACTCCCTCCTTCCCTTCCCATTCTATCAACTCCTCCTCCTCCTCCCTTCCTTTCCACACTTCAGCTACGTCGTCAGCCCAGATTACGAGTTCAAAGTTAATGGCATAAGACCGAAGAGATGTGACGTTGAAGAAAGAGAAGGAAGAGGTGGAGGAAGAGGACGACGAGGAAGAGGAGGAGGAGGAGGAGAAATGAGTGACAGGAGAATGGACTGCTAGAGAGAGAGAGAAGCACAGTCAAAATTAGGGTGGAGTCTTGTCCTGTGTTAATTCTCTCCCTCTCCTCTCTCTCTCTCTCTCTCTCTCTCTCTCTCATCTCTCTCTCTCTCTCTCTCTCTCTCTCTCTCTCTCTCTCTCTCGTGTAAAGTTAGCCACGGAGATAAATCAGACAGGAAGGATTGCAACGCCCCACCCCGCGCCACCGTGTTCCCGCCGCCTGCCTCGCCTTCTGCGGCTACATCCTCGGTCACTCATACGGAGACCCGCCAAGACAACGCCCTCCTTCAGTGTGTGTGTGTGTGTGTGTGTTGTCTATGGTGGTAAGGGTGGAGTAAGAGAATGTGGTGATGTAAGAGGAGGAGGAGGAAGGAGGAGGAGGAGGAGGAGGAGGAGGAGGAGGAGGAGGAGGAGGAGGAGGAGGAGGAGGAGGAGGAGGAATAAGAAGAGAAAGATGAGGAGGATTATATAAGAGAATCAACCCCAAAAAATGTCAAACATATAATTAAGTACAATACATGGAGACAGCAAAATAAAATAATGTGACTGTAGACTGAATCCACACACACACACACACACACACACACACACACACACACACACACACACACACACACACACACACACACACACACACATACACACTAAATCACCTCTTCCTCCACCTCCTCCTCTACACACACATCATCCATTACCACACCTGACCGCGGCGTCTCCCCTCAGGTAATCACGGGTTCATTAGCTCAGGTAAGGCGGGTGTGGCTGCCAAATGATTAACTTTTCACCCATCCATCAATCACGCCTTGTTTATCCACCTCTATTATTCCTATCCCTTTATTTGTTTATCAGCATGTTCCTCTGTACCCTGTGTTCCGTGATAAGCCATTCATCATTAATCTTTGTTGATTCATTCTTTTGTATTTATTTTCTAGTCTTGAACTGTTTTTTTTTATTTTTATCATGGTCTCCCTTCTGCTACGTCGTGTTGTATCATTATTTTTTTTTATATCGTTGAAGCTTGACTATATATTTTTTTTATCTTAATGTCCTGTATAATTTTTTTTTTATAGATAATGATAGTTTTCTTTTTATCTAATTTTGTGTTTGTTTTATCGTTTTCTGTCCGCCTTCATTTCCTGGGTGCCTTGGCCTCGTTTTCCTTTGCAAGGTTCACTTCACGTAACCTCACCGTCCAATGACCTTCAAGCGACCCAGCCGGCGACACAAGGGTCATTAGCGACTTGATGGCTCTCTCTCTCTCTCTCTCTCTCTCTCTCTCTCTCTCTCTCTCTCTCTCTCTCATCTCTCTCTCTCTCTCTCTCTCTCTCTCTCTCTCTCTCTCTCTCCTCTCTCTCTCATCTCTCTCTCTCTCTCTCTCTCTCTCTCTCTCTCTCTCTCTCTCTCTCTCTCTCCTCTCTCTCTCTCTCTCCTCTCTCTCTCTCTCTCTCTCTCCTCTCTCTCTCTCTCTCTCTCTCTCTCTCTCTCTCTCTCTCCTCTCTCTCTCTCTCTCTCATCTCTCTCTCTCCTCTCTCTCCTCTCTCTCGCTCTCTCTCTCTCTCTCTCTCTCTCTCTCTCTCTCTCTCTCTCTCTCTCTCTCTCTCTCTCTCTCTCTCTCTCTCTCTCTCTCTCTCTCTCTCTCTCTCTCTCATTTATAGTCACGCTTCCTCTAATTTATCCGTAATATATATCCTTCGTCTAACTTTACTATTTTCTTATCTTTCAATTTACTTTTCTTCCTTGACTTCTTGCATTTCCCTCGCTTCTTTTCCTTTCCCTCCTTCCTCCTTCCTCCTCCTCCTCCTCCTCCTCCTCCTCCTCCTCCTCCTCCTCCTCCTCCTCCTCCTTCTCCTTCTTCTCCTTGTCGTTCTGTGCTCCTTGTCATTCTTCGCAACCACTACCACTACACCATTATAGTATGTCGTCGTCCTCCTCCTCCTCCTCCTCCTCCTCTCCTCCTCCTCCTCCTCCCTTCGCCACACAGTAATTGTTTCTGTATATCCCTAACGACCCTGAGTCCTCGAAAGACCTCCTTACGCTCCTTATCGCCTCCTTAATTATGAATGCGGCCGGTAATCTGCCTAATGGTGTTCCTGCGTCCCTGTCCCGCTTTCTGCTGCAACTTGAGGATTGGCGCGCGGAAAGTTGAGAGGGTAGAAAGAAAATGGAAAAGAGAGAGAGAGAGAGAGAGAATAAAAGAAAGAAATGCCACGTGACTGGATTGGGTGAATTATGTTAATGAGTTTAATTGGTTGTTTGTGTGATTCGTGATTGTTAGAGATCTTGGTGGTTTTTTTTTGTATATATGTTTGTTGTGTGTGTGCGTGTGTGTGTGTGTGTATGTGTGTGTGTGTGTGTGTGTGTGTGTGTGTGTGTGTGTGTGTGTGTGTGTGTGTGTGTGTGTGTGTGTGTGTTAAGGAGTGCCAAAAATAAAGAAAATAATGTGTGTAAGGGACAAAGTTTTCAGGTTTTCGTGGGTATAATTGCTACGAAATGCAACTGAGGTCATATTCGTGAGGCGGACTGCAAGGACTAACACTACGAGGCTCATTAGTAGTCTCTGAGATGAAGCTGTTATTATTATTATTTTCTTTTTCTTATCTCTATCTCTATCTTTCATTTTTTTATATTTTTCATTTCGCTTTTCTTCACATATTATTTTTCTCTCTATCTTTTCTTTTTTTTATGATTTTTGCTTACTTCCTTTTTTTTCTTTATCTTTCTTTTGTAATTTTTGTTGTCTCTTTCCCTTTTTATCTTTGCATTTTTCTCTATTTCTTTTTTCATCATTCTTATTTCTTTCTTTTTCTTTTTTCTCTTTCTTTTTCTTTCTCTTTTTTCTTTTTTTTTCTTCCCTGGATGAGTTTACATGGCAGGACGTATATACAAATTCGTGTCCAGGTGGGTTGACATTATCGCTTTTTCTTTTCTTTCTTTTTCCCTCTTTTTCCAGGCGAACACATTTTATTTCCAGCGGCGAGTGAGTCAATCAGCAAGTAACGTGTAAAGTTTCTTGTACGTAGTATATGAATAACTTTGGATTCTTGATTTAATTGATGAAAATAAAGCAGAAAAATAAAAAGACAAATAGCTAATAGATACAATGTAGTTTTCCCATAATAAAAACTAATTATGGAAATACACCATCATTCTAAACACAAAAATGAAAAAGAGAGTCACTTCTAAGAGCGCAAAATATTTTTACGTAATAATGTTCCTGACGGTTATGCTAATACTTTCATCCATGCAGGCTTTAGAGGAAATTTTGTGTCGTCTTTTTTTCTGGTGAAGCGCTTTTAATTAAATATATTTCCAGGACTAAACACCAAACATTTGCCTGAACCCACGCACAGCACAATATCGACATTCCACTCCCTCGTTAAATGTTCGGTGTGTCTTACAATTAACATCTGATCGCGACGTGGAAATCTTCAAGCGTTGGGCGAGGAAAATAGCATGACTCTCAGCGGCGCCTGTGATGAATGATGTGGCTGGGAGGAGTGACTGAAGCGAGGAGGTAACAAACAGGTATCTCTCTCTCTCTCTCTCTCTCTCTCTCTCTCTCTCTCTCTCTCTCTCTCTCTCTCTCTCTCTCTCTCTCTCTCTCTCTCTCTATCTATCTATCTCGAATCACCTGTACAACACCTGCCTTATCGTCATTATGCTTCACTCCTCTGTATCACAACCTTTACCTTTCTCTTCATTACCATTCACCTGTGCTGGAATCATCTCTTCCCTTCCCTTCCCCCGGCGTTCACTAAGGGCGATGGCGGCATGATAAAGCGTGGAAACATTACCCTCAGTTAGGACGTGCAACTAAGACCTCTCCTTTCTCACCTTTACTGCCACCCAAAGCACAGGTACAACATTCAAAAGCAATACTAAACATTACGTCGAGGTTACCTGATACTCCTCTCCCGGTCGGACAGGTGGGTGGAAGGAAGGC
>JAPQNM010000022.1:11702076-11709576 GCA_029783475.1 Metacarcinus magister
TTAAGAGTATCAAAACGAAAAATTTTTAAAAAGTAAGAAAAAGGATTTAAGAGAACTAACTACCAAACAAATATATACGTTTCAAAATAGACATAGAAAAAAAAGGAAACAAATACAATACTATATAATATACACCAACTATATAAAAAAAAAAATAAATAAAATAAAAAAGTTGAGATATTAACATACGTTCCGAAAAGACAAAACTTATATAACAAAAAAACAAAAAAATAGAGAAAATAAAATATGATAGATACCATGATATAAAGTGGAGAGAGAGAAAGGCAGGAGGACAAACACGCTCCCCAAATCGCAGTTATGGTGAGAAACTTTATGCATTTATTTTTCTTTCCTTATTCTTCCCGCTCTCAAAAATATGTATTCCCGCGTCGCATTTTCTTTTCTTGTTTGTCTGGGGGTTCTGTTTTAGTCTTTGTGGATGTTGTTTGTGTTTCCTGCGAACCATTCTGATCAGCCTTTCTCCTTTCATCCTTTTTCTCTTCAATTCTAGTTTTTTTCTGCTTTCTTATGCAACCCCACATCCTCTTTTTCTTTCTCCTCAGCATTGTGATATTATTTCCGTCTTCCTCTCTTTTTTCTACTTCTTTTCTTCTGAATTAGCACTCTTCTTCAAATTCTTCCTTGTGACCTCCTTTTCTCACTCCTCCTCCTCTTCTTCCTCCTCCTCCTCCTCCTCTTCTTCCTCCTAGACACCCACATAATTCTACATCTATAAATATTTTGTGTAATTTATATTCTGCTTACACCAATTCAGTCATTTTTATTAATGGCGTAGTTATACTCTCTCTCTCTCTCTCTCTCTCTCTCTCTCTCTCTCTCTCTCTCTCTCTCTCTCTCTCTCTCTCTCTCTCTCTCTCTCTCTCTCTCTCTCTCTCTCTCTCACACTCACACTCACACACACACACACACACACACACACACACACACTCACACTCACACTCACACACACACACACACACACACACACACACACACACACACACTCCAATGTTAACCATCCCGGTGCTGCATTCCTTCCTACAATATCTTTTCCTAAATGTGTCTTTAAAGAAACTGCAAACATTCTTAGAGAACTCCAGCTTTTCCTTTTACTCTTGAAATATGTAACATCTAAGTTTCCCCTTGAAGCAACTGTAATATTGTGTGCCTACCTCAATTTGGGGATGCACCTCCTCTTCTTCTTCTTCTTCTTCTTCCTCCTCCTCCTCCTTCTCCTCCTCTTCCTCTTCCACTTCCTCCTGCTCATCACCATCATCCTCATCATCATCACCTTGTTTTTCTTCACTATAATCATGGTTGTCTTCCTATAAGCCTCCTACACCTCTATTCATCCATTCCTCTTCATCACTTTCATCATTCTTTTCCTCGTCTTCACTCCATCTTTCTATCTAATAAGTATTCTCTCCTTGGTGTGTACTTTTCTCTCTCGCTCTCTTTTTCTTACCTCTAAGTCCCAAAAACCTGCCCAGCTGCGCCTTCTTCACCCCTTAGAACAGTCTATACCTGCAGCAGACTTTACTTTTGCAGTCCCTTCTATCCTTTCTCCCTCCACTCCAAACCTACTCCTCAATTTAAACCTATTTCCCCTTCTTCCTTAACTTTTTTCCTTTCCTAACTTAAAACAATCTACCTTTTCTACTCCATTCCTGTATCCTCCACTTCTACCCACCTTCTCCCTTCTCTGCAGCCTCGACACGCGTCCGTCTGGGTCATCTCTCCTTAACCCGGCCCTCGACAGCCTGGCCTCGTCCCTTGACAAATGGCGGGAACGTTAATATCCCGGGCAAGCAATAAACCTTCCATGGACCTCCGACGCGCCAGGGAAATACCACCTGTCAACAGTCAAGACTCTTATTGACCGAGGCTTTGATGGACGCCACAAGGGAGGCTGGCAGCGAGTTAAGCCTCTGCCTAAGGGCGGGAACATGGCAGGGGTAGTGACAGTGACAGGGGTAGCGGAAGGGTGATGTCAAGTCTAGCGAGTTGTAGGATGGTGAGGCTGGGAAGGGTGTGGGTGGATAGGTGGGTGGATAGGTAGGTGGATAGGCAGGTGGACGAGGTGTTGTGTGGTTGGGGTTGAGTGATACACCAAGTGGATGAATCTACGACGCCATGTTTGTTTCCGCTGACTATATACAGACCCTGAGGCGCCTCGTCCACAACTTCTCCCTTTCCCTCCTTCCAGCGTCAGCGTGTGTGCCAAAGGACCGCCGCGGAGGGAGGGAGGGAGGGAGAGATGGCGGGGACGGAGTTAGAGACGCGGATTCAGCTAAAGGTTTGCGGTGAGCGGTGACAAACATGGCGCCTGTTTGTACCTTGTGTTGGCGGACTCCCTATGGAGGAGGCAGAGGAGGCGTGGAGAGGAGGGCGTGGGAAGGGGCCGTTGAAATAGATTGCAGCTCCTTCGGTATTCGTGTGGTATTACGTTCTCTGGGTGTATATATATGTGTGTGTGTGTGTGTGTGTGTGTGTGTGTGTGTGTGTGTGTGTGTGTGTGTGTGTGTGTGTGTGTGTGTGTGTGTGTGTGTGTGAGAGTGTGTTATTGACTGGACCAAACACCGGGTTGAGAGTAGTGGTGTGGATGCTTTTCGTCCAGTGTTGCTCGCAGGACATTACCGCCAACACAAGGGCGATGACGACAAAGAACGATGGCTGCGGTGCGCTACACGGTATAATGGCAGCCGTACGTTAGCCCCGCCAGCATGTTGTAACGTGTATTTGCTGACAAAGGTGATGGTGTTCCCTCTCAGTGCTTGCCTACACACACACACTCACACTCACACACACACGCACCACACACACACGATTTAAATATTTACTGAAACTAACGACTTGAATATATAGAAACTTGATGCGATGTAGACTAATATTTCACTGTTTCATCATCTTAGTAAGTGAACTTTTATTGTTTACCATGACAACCATACCTGACGGGCGTCCATCAGCTTAAAGTCGTAATGTCTGTTTCACTGCTACACTATTTCAACCTCTATTGCCTTTACCGCTATATCCAAGCCGCGTTTCTATACTACCTTGGTTAACTTTTGTTTTTTTCATTACTTCATCTTTTAGTTACGTTCAATTTCCTTATTTTGTCTTATTATTGACATGTCTCATTTCCTATCTTCCTTCTCTTTCCATCGTCTTTCATCCTGTCCTCAATTCCTCTTACTCCTCCCTAATCCTTGTTCGCGTCTTCCATTTCCTCCTTCTCCTCCTCCTCCTCCTCCTCCTCCTCCTCCTCCTCCTCCTCCTCCTCCTCCTCCTCCTCCTCCTCCTCCTCTTCCATCAGGGCCTCATCTGCGATCAAACCATCTATCAGCAGCGATCTGCTTTTGAACTGCATATTGGAAGCTATAGCAGCCGTTTGTGTATCTCTACAATCTCTCTCTCTCTCTCTCTCTCTCTCTCTCTCTCTCTCTCTCTCTCTCTCTCTCTCTCTCTCTCTCTCTCTCTCTCTCTCTCTCTCTCGCTGGTGCATCATATTTTTGCTATTTGCTTCACAGTGACCTTTTGTTTTTGTTTCTTCCCTTAGCAGCGCCTGTATTCAGTTTCCTCCTCCTCCTCCTCCTCCTCCTCCTCCTCCTCCTCCTCCTCCTCCTCCTCCTCCTCCTCCTCCTCCTCCTCCTCCTCCTCGTGTATGGCAGGAGGGAAGGGGAAGGGCAAGAGGTATGGCAAGCACCCTGGTGGCCTCTCCTAAAGTCAGTTCCTCCCGTCGTCCACGTTAGTCTAGCCTGACGCCCCTCCTATTGTGAGTGTCTGGCGGGAGGAGGAGGAGAAGGAGGAAGAGGAGGAGGAGGAGGAGGAGGAGGAGGAGGAGGAGGAGGAGGAGGAGGAGGAGGGGAGGAGGAGGAGGAGGAGGAGGAGGAGGAGGAGGAGAATGAGGAGGAGGAGGTACAGCTTTAATGGAACGAGGGTTATGAAGGCAAGAAGAAGGAAAAACTAGGACTGAAAAGGGTCAGAAAGATGCAAGGAGACGAGGAAAAAAATTTGAGATGAAGCGTCAACTAAACGAATGTGTTTGCATTGGCGAAGGAAAAGTGTGTGTGTGTGTGTGTGTGTTTTGTGTATATGTGTGTGTGTGTGTGTGTGTGTGTGTGTGTGTGTGTGTGTGTGTGTGTGTGTGTGTGTGTGTGTGTGTGTGTGTGTATGTGTTTTGTGAACGTTCTAATGCTGAAGAAATAAAGCGAGAAAATACTAAACACTAACTAAGAGAATAGAAAGAGAAAAAATGGATGTGACTGAAGCAATCCTATCAACACACACACACACACACACACACACACACACACACACACACACACACACACACACACACACACACACACACACACACACACACACACACACAATGAGAAAGAAAGAGAGAGAGAAGCGGAGAGGGGAGGAGAGAAGAGAAGAGCAGAGAGTATGGAGGCTGGAACGTTGAATATAGAAGCAGATGAGCGTTCAGAATAGGGAGAGGCGTGGGAGAGGAACTTAAAGAGGGAGGATTAAGAGACTACAACTTGGAGTGTATGGTATAGAGGGAGGTAAAGGAGGCTGGTGAAGGAGTGAAGCAGTAATTCAAGTAAAAATCAAGGTAGAAGAAGCTGAGGAAGACGGAAGAAAACAGGTGGGTGGAGATGGAAGCCAAGGAGGAGAATTCTATACATATACAGCGATGCGTGGGAGGGAAGGAAGGAAGGGAGCGAGCAAAGACGACTCATTATGCACCGTTGACTACAGTGTGTTAATGGAGAGACGATGAGATTTTGTTACAGGAAGAGGAAGAGAGAAAGGGAAGGAGGGAGGGAAGGAAGGGGAGATGAAGGAGGGGAATGAATATGAAGGAAGATGAGAGGAGGAGAGAAGAGGGAAAGGAAATGGGGGAAAGGGAGGGTGTAGGAGGGTACACCACAGTTAGGACCCATAACCCAAACACACCTCCCCTCCCTTTTTTTCCCCTCCTTCCCCTCCTTCGTTACTCCTCCTTCACCTATTGTTCTTTGGGCTCCTACACGTGGCAACGCCCATGTCCTCTTCCCCATCTGCTGCCCCGCCAAAAGTGAGAGGAAAGAGTCGCACACTAGGAGGAGGGAGTAGTGAGAGGAAGAGGAGAGGGGAGAGAATGTGACAGTCTGGTAACAAGTCATGATGTTTGTGTTGTAATTTTTTTCTTCATCTGTGTTGCCTGGCTCTCTCTCTCTCTCTCTCTCTCTCTCTCTCTCTCTCTCTCTCTCTCTCTCTCTCTCTCTCTCTCTCTCTCTCTCTCTCTCTCTCTGACCCTACCTGCCTTAAGCACCTCCGTCCTTCCCTTTCCTTGTCTCTTCCCCTCACCCCTCACTCCTCCCCTATCTCCTCACCCCACTCCTCCCCTCCCTCCTCACCCTTCCCCTCCCCCTCCCCTCACCCCTCACCCCTCACCCCCAACCCGTCAAGCCAGGTGAGGCCTCACCAAGACGACAAATTAATTACCTACAGTAAACAAGGCTCAGCTCTAATTGGCTTCCCCATAACAGTGAAGAGATAGTTCCCGCGATGAGTTACGGAGGGGAGAGAGGGGCAAGAAACGGCGGGTGAGTAGAGAGAGAGAGAGAGAGAGAGAGAGAGAGAGAGAGAGAGAGAGAGAGAGAGAGAGAGAGAGAGAGAGAGAGAGAGAGAGAGAGAGAGAGAATAAAGTAGTAGGCTCAGCAAGAATCAATGACAATAAAGAGAAAAATTAAGAAGAAAAAACACACACTAAAACATACAATACAAAAAAAACCCAGAAAAAAATATATATATAAAACAAAACCAGAAAAAAGAAAAAAAGGAATAAACACAAAATTCAAAAAAGAAACAACAGCAAACTTTAAAAATCGAAAAACATGAACGAAACAAGACAATAAAAGCTAGACGAGACCTTCACCACCACCACCACCACCACCACCACCACCACCACCACCACCACCACCACCACCACCACCACCACCACCACCACCACAGCCTCCTCCTCCCCTCCTGCAGCAGACGAGGAGGCAGGAAGGGTTGAGAGCTGCGTCAGGGAATCATTTACATAAACATAAGTGCTTGGGGTCATTACCTGTTGCTTCCTCCATGCTTAGAGAGAGAGAGAGAGAGAGAGAGAGAGAGAGAGCGAGAGAGAGAGGAGAGAGAGAGAGAGAGAGAGAGAGAGAGAGAGAGAGTAAAATCATGAATCGTGTAACTTTAAGGTTTCAATTTATCCTCATGCACCTTTTATCTCTCTCTCTCTCTCTCTCTCTCTCTCTCTCTCTCTCTCTCTCTCTCTCTCTCTCTCTCTCTCTCTCTCTCTCTCTCTCAGATAATGCTCCCACGCGTTGCCTCGGGATAAAAACAGCGCTTGGCTCGTCTGTAAATCTAATATATTCAAGAAATCGTGTTAGCAAAGGGAGGAAGGGCAGGAGAGCAAGGGCAGGGGAGGGGGAGGGGAGGAAAAACGAAGGAAGGAAAGAAAGAAGGAGAGAGAGAGGGAGGGATCACAGAGGGTAACTAGGGAGGAAGAAATAAAATGTGCCTGTTAGAGGTCTTTCTTTCTCTCTTTCTTTCTCTGTTTTTCTCCGTCTTTCTTTCGTTTTTGATTGCTGCCACACCAAAGCACTATATATATATATATGTCTGTGTATTAGTTTATTCCACAGCAAGGTCATCACCATCATTATCATCATCATTACCATCATTATCGTCTCTATTAGCTGTCCATCTATTCCTGTCTAGTATGGTAATATTTGCAAAACTCCGACAGCGAGCAACACCAGGGAAATATCACCTAATGTGCCTTTCCTCCTCTTCTTCCTGTTCCTTTTCTTTCCTCGTCTTAGGTTGAAAATGGAGTCTAAAGGATATTTAAGAGACGCTGTATATTTACCTGCCAAATCTTATTTTCGTCGCCATTATCAGCAAGCGGAATGGTATCTCAACTCGAAGAAGAAACTCGATATACGCTTCTCCTGCTCTTCCTCCTCCTGCTCCTCCTCCTCCTCCTCTTCTTTCCTCATCTTACTCCTCTTTCTCTCTTCTCCTAATACATTTCCGCCATCCCCGTCTCCCTTTTTGGTCCTCTTTCTCCTCTTTCTATTCTTTCTTAACCTTGCAGTGAGCGGTGTTCGTAAGCTGTTCCAGTATGACGCACACCCTCACCCTCAACTTTACACCATCACTCAGGTTCACGTCTCGTCCTCGTACCCTGTGATACAAACTTTTCCCAACAGATGGCATTACTCCGGGAGGCGGCCAGGGTGGGAGGCACTATAGCAAACTTGATTATCTATCTGGCAAGCTGTTTGTTTGTTTGTGTTCAGCAGCGATGTAAACAGTGAAAGTTGAATGGGAGTTAATCATCGTGTCTTTTCTGGTTTCCATCTATACGTGGTGAAGAGAATACAGGAATAACTTGCATTAAACTGATGAAGAGAAATAATAATGATATATGATGTACTTTACTAATTAAATTTTCTACAATAAGGTAAATACTAACCA
>JAPQNM010000022.1:11714576-11717076 GCA_029783475.1 Metacarcinus magister
GTGTGTGTGTGTGTGTGTGTGTGTCATGGGATAATAATAGGAGAAGAAAAAAATATAGTAATAATAAGTCATTAAAAGTTACGAGCACATTAGAGTTACGTAAAGACATTAAGTAATAAAAAAGTGTTACAATTTAACAGATACTCTCTCTCTCTCTCTCTCTCTCTCTCTCTCTCTCTCTCTCTCTCTCTCTCTCTCTCTCTCTCTCTCTCTCTCTCTCTCTCTCTCTCTCTCTCAGTGACCTTGACTTGGCAAATCCTTCATCACGTATTACAGTTCTGTTACTAACTTACTTATCCTTCTTTCCTCCCTTTCACTCCACCATGATTTTTCCAACCCCTCCCCTCCCTCCCTCCCTCCCTCCACCCCTCCACCTCTCCTCCTCAGGGTAGAGCAACACAGGAGGGGGTGAGGCGGGGGGGGGGACGGGCGGGGACTCCACCGAGCAACTCACGGGGACACAGACAAAGGAAAACGGTCGGGCTGGGCAGAGAAATGTTGCAGAGTGGAGGGAAGAGGAACAATACGAGGAACCTTCTGCCTTAAAGGTGGGCGGCGAGGCAGGAGGAGGAGGAGGAGGAGGAGGAGGAGGGAGGAGGAGGAGGAGGGAGGAGGAGGAGGAGGAGGAGGAGGAATAATGGAAAGAACAAGAGGACAAGGAAGAGGAAAAGTAAGGGATAGGAATAAGGAGAAAAAGTAGAGACAGGGAAATGTGGAGATTTGAAGAAGAAAAAAATATATAAAAAAACACAGGTTAAAGAAGAGGGGAAATAGAGGGAAACAGAACAGGTGTATGTGCATGTGAGAGAGTGTGTGAGAGAGAAAGAGAGAGAGAGAGAGGAAAATAAAAAAAAAGTAAGAGAGATAAAGAACTTAATTTGAATCATTCTTCCCTTTATTTACCCTCACTTTTCCTTTCACTTTATTACAACCATCCTCGCCACTTCCCTCATGCCTCTCTTCCGACCCTCATCCCATCTATCTATCGATCTATCCAGGCATCTGTCCATCCATCTACACATCTATCTATACAAGAACAATCAATCCAACCAGTCAGTTACCTCCCCCCTATCTCCCCTCTCTGTAATCGTCCCTCAACCCTTACATACACTCCCCTTCCTAATAATTCCTGTCCCCCCCCCCCCCCCGCCGCCCCTATCCACCCTCCAACCATCCTCCTGCCTTCTCTCCCGTCCACCCTTTCCGTCCGGCTCTGCTATTCCTCCCACCGCCCACCGCCCATCACCCCCTCCCCCCCCCAACACACCCCCATGCCCATAACTGTCCCCATGCGTCAGAGGCGACACGTCCAGCGCCATAATACACCCTGGCGCCATTCAATTTTAAAAGTAGTAATAAAAATAGCGAGGTAATTTCACCAGCAATATATAGTTGAGCTTCTATCGGTATTTCTGATCGCTAGAATATACACTGAGCGTTGGAGAGGATGGGAGGAAGGGAAGGGAGGGAGGGAGGGAGGGAGGGAGGGAGGGAGGGAGGGAGGGAGGGAGGGAGGGAGGGAGGAGAATGTGTGGGAAGGAGGAAGGAAAGAGCGAGGGAGGGGAAGGAAAATGATGAGGAGAGTGAGTTGCAGAATGAGACTCTGGGGAGAAAAAAAGAGACAGAAAGATGAGAGAGAGAGAGAGAGAGAGAGAGAGAGAGAGAGAGAGAGAGAGAGAGAGAGAGAGAGAGAGAGAGAGAGAGAGAGAGAGAGAGAGAGAGAGAGAGAGAGAGAGAGAGAGAGAGGTGCCTGGGAAGTTAGATGACTCACGGTGAAGAGATAGAAAGGTTAGGGAACGTTGAGAGATAGCTTAAGAAAACTGAACTGAAAGAGAGAAAAGATAAACTGAGAAAATAGTTCCGGCGAGTGAGAGAAAGAACGAAGGTAGGGAGGAAGAAGGAACGGAAGAGAGAGAGAGAGAGAGAGAGAGAGAGAGAGAGAGAGAGAGAGAGAGAGAGAGAGAGAGAGAGAGAGAGAGAGAGAGGAGAGAGAGAGAATGCAGGACGACAAGAGAAATAAAACATTCATAAGGTGAGCTAACTTTCATGCACTGGACCGGAAGGAGAACGTGGCATCAAGACACTAAAAGCCTGTGACCTCAAGACGAAAACAAAACAAAAACAAATGAAAACACAATAGCGCCCAAGGGAAGATGACAAGATATAAATATAAATTACCACGATAGATTGATATGAGCAAGGAAGTGAAGTGAAGAGAGAGAGAGAGAGAGAGAGAGAGAGAGAGAGAGAGAGAGAGAGAGAGAGAGAGAGAGAGAGAGAGAGAGAGAGAGAGAGACTGTGGACTAAAAATGGATGTAAGGATAAGTAATAGATTAGAAACAGAACTTAGATGAGGGGATAGAAGGGATGGAAGTTGGAGTGAATATACGATTGATCTTGCAAAAAAAAACAAAGAAGAAAAAAGAAAAAGAGAGCAACACGGAAGGAAGGAAGGCAAGGCAAGGCAAGGCAAGGCAAGGCAAGGCAAGGCAAGGCAAGG
>JAPQNM010000022.1:11727076-11729576 GCA_029783475.1 Metacarcinus magister
TGATTGTATGACCGTGGAAGCAGTAACAGTGGTGATGATGGTGATGATGGTGGTGATGGTGATGGTGGTGAGGCTCGGGTCCGGTCCGCATCACGCCTCCGGAAAGTGTTACGTTACGTTAACGAGTCCAGTTCTCCCTCGCATGTGCACCGTCCACTGGCTGTCACATTATCCGATCTGTAGTTGCATTACCCAGCGGCCTTGGCATAATCCGGTTATTTACATTATCCGGTTCCGTCCCCACACACACTGACGGATCCGGTTCTAACTATACCCACGAATGAAGAAAACACTTGATTACCTGCTCTTGCAAGCGGAAAATATATGCATGTATAAATATGTACTACCGGCCGCTGCTACGAAAAATATGAACCTCAAATATCCATTCATAAAATCATAGCTAAAAATTACTCTTCATTAAGATCGGATAAACGAGCAGCGGAGGTGAAAAATATATATTGGGCGCCCAGGTGAAAATATTAAGAGCTGGGCCAGAATTACCTGAGTTACGTGAGGCCAGGTGAAGGAGCTTAGGGGATGAGGGGAAAGAGTGAGGGGAAGGGGACGAAGAAATGGAGATGAGGAAAAGGGGCGAGGGAAGGGGGTGTAGGGAAGGATATAAGGGAAAGGTGACGAGGGGAAGGGAAATAAGGAAAGGGGACGTGGGTAAGAGAGACAAGGGGGAAAAAAAGATGGAAAAACGAGGGAAAATGAGGAAAATGAAGGGAAGAGGGGAGAGCGAGAATTACCTGAGGGTCACACACACACATACTCACACCTGTTCATCTTCCAGAGTCCGAAAGGTGAAAAATTGTTGAAGGAAATTATTAACAAGTCATGCAATTTTAGCAGAGTTTACGACCCTAAAACTAAACCAGGTGGAGAAAATATAAACTTTAAATGGGGATCATCCATGCAAGGGAGAGAGAGGGAGGGCAATAGAGGAGGAGGAGGAGGAGAGGAGGAAGAGGAGGAGGAGGAGGAGGAGGAGGAGGAGGAGGAGAAACATTCGCTGTGACGGCAATGAGATTAAATTTAGACATAAAGGATTAAACGAAAGGCTTAAAGCAGGAGTCTCAAACCAGCATGATAATATTTACTCTCACTCGGTGATTCCCTGCAACGGAAACACCAGTAATTATGCAAATTAATGAAAACAACGAGTGTGGAATAAATAGTGTAGTGTGGAGGCAACGCGTGACCAGTCCACCTGACCTCACCTGACCCAACCTGTGGCAAAGGTCATCAGGAAAACAATAGGATGAAATGAAAATGTGTCTAACTAATAATAACAATAATAATGCATTTTGGAATTCCTACAATCAACACACACTCACACTCTCACTCTCACTCTCACTCTCTCTCTCTCTCTCTCTCTCTCTCTCTCTCTCTCTCTCTCTCTCTCTCTCTCTCTCTCTCTCTCTCTCATTCATTCTATCACTTGAAGAAAAAAACAGCAATACAACTCATTCCCTCATGCACTTATTCTCACTTCTTTCCCCTCACTTTTTTCCCCTCACTTCTTTCCCCTTACTTCCACTCACTCATTCAAATTTCCTTATCGGTTGCTATTTGACAGTTATTTCTCTGCTCCTTTCCTCGCCTCTCTCCTGCTCTCCCTCCTCCCTTTCCTCCCCCTCTCAGTGCCATTACCTGATTGGTGCAACGGGATGCCAAGACGGATGACCTGGGGGAGCGAGGGGAAGGGGTGGAGGTGAAGAAAGGGAGGACGATGTGGAGGAGGACGTGGGTGGAGGTAAGAAGGGAAGAAGAGGAAGGAAGGGAGGTAGGGAGGAGGAGGAGACGGAAGTTAAGAGCCAAGTGAGCAAGGAAAGGAAGAACTGAAAGGAAAGTTAAAAGTTTGGTCTTCAATTATATTATTAGTATTGTTGTTCTTTTAATTATTATTATTATTATTATTATTTTTATCGTTATTATTATTATTACTATTACTATCATTATTATCATTGATACGACTACTACTGCTTATACTAGTTCTATTACTACTACTACAACTACTACTACTACTACTACTACTACTACTACTACTACTACTACAACTACTACTACTGCTACTACTACTACTACCACCAGTATACTATTTCTGAAATCAGCTTCCCAAATAAGTTTAATATAACACTTCAGTCAAGAAATATATGTTGCTATTTCTAGATAAAAACTAATTCATGAAAATTGCTTAACAATATGCGAAAACAATGTCCACGAGATCATACGAGGTAACAAAGGAGGAGGAGGAGGAGGAGGAGGAGGAGGAGGAGGAGGAGGAGGAGGAGGAGGAGGAAAGGGAGGTAAAGAAAAAAAAGAGAGATAAAAGAAGGAAAGGAAAGGATAATAAACATGCTTAAAAATACTGTGGACTTATTTTGTACCCAGATAAGAGACCCTCCCCCTTTCACCCCCTCCACCCCCCCACCCACCGAGGACCAGCGCCATACGTCAGTGACCCTCCCCTCCAACACTCCCTCGCCCCCCCCGCCCC
>JAPQNM010000022.1:11734576-11739576 GCA_029783475.1 Metacarcinus magister
TTCCTTCCCTTCCTCTAATCCTTACCCACAACTCGTCCCTACCCCATCCCACCCAATCCCTACACTACCCCTATCCAATCCCTACTCCATCCATACCTCATCCCTATCACATCCCTATCCCATTTCTACTCTATCCCTACCAAATGCCTACCCAATCCCTACCCCATTCCTACCCAATCCCTAACCCATCCCTGCCCCATCCCTGCCCCGTTCTAGATAAAGTGCGGATCAGACAGATGAGGTTAGTGGTGTTCCTTGATAAGAGTGAGCGGCGCGTGAGGGTTCCCAAGGCGAGGTCCTGCATCCTATCTACAGACCGTCAGGAACAGAGGGATGCAGGATAGGACAGCAGCTCACAGACATGTCCTCCCCGCACCAGGCATGTCAAGTGCGTCCCCACCAGTGATTTAAGCAGCAGCGTGTTGGCGATAGGGCGAAGGAGGGAGGAAAAGAGAGGTGGAATAGATAGATGGAAGGTATGGGAGAGATAGGAAGAAAGAGGGAAGGGGAAAAAAGGGAGACTATGGGAGGCTGGAATAGATAGAGGGAGGGTATAGGGGAGATAATAAGGAAGGGCAAAAAAGGGAGGAAAAGGGAGAGTAACGAAGAGTGGAATAAACGGGGAGATAGGAGTAAAGAGTAAAGAGAGGAGGAAGAAGGAAAAAAAAGAATATAAGGGAGGGTAGAATAGATGGATGGAGGGTACGAGAGATAGGAAGGAAGGGGGAAGGAAGGAAGGAAGAGAGGGAGATGAAAGAAATATGTAGAGATTTACGAATAAGATTTCCAATTTGGGTGCAAGTCTTGGAGGGGAGGAAGTAAGGAAGTCGTAAGGAAGAGGAGGAG
This sequence comes from Metacarcinus magister, assembly GCA_029783475.1. Classification (NCBI taxonomy): domain Eukaryota; kingdom Metazoa; phylum Arthropoda; class Malacostraca; order Decapoda; family Cancridae; genus Metacarcinus; species Metacarcinus magister. The sequence continues at coordinate 11,735,423 of JAPQNM010000022.1, forward strand.
GTTGTAAGGGGGTAGGGAGGTCGTAAGGGGGAAGGGAGGTCGTAAGGGGGAAGGGAGGTCGTAAGGGGGAAGGGAGGTCGTAAGGGGGAGGGGGAGGGAGTGTTTTTGAGGCTGTAGCATATGACTGATCAAAGGTGATTGCATGGCGGGCAGGAAGCAAACAACCTACATCGTATTTGAAGGGTAACTGACTCATGCTTACCCACCACCTCTTTCACCACACACACACACACACACACACACACACACACACACACACACACACACACACACACACACACACACACACACGTCGGCCACTTTCCCCCAATGCTTCGAAATCACCTCCATTACGACAAGGCTTTTACCGCAACTTTCTAATAAAAAAAAAACGAACGAGAGAGAGAAAGAGAAAGAGAGAGAGAGAGACGAGGGGAAAAAAACACAGCAATCCTCTGGGCAACATGAGTCCGGCTTAATAATAATAATAAATAAATAAAAAAAAGAGAGAACGAGAACGAGAGAAAATCCAGCATTGTAGTAATAAAGAAAAAGTAATTTCCTTAACCACCACCTGGACCAATAACACAAAAGATATGGCGGATGTGAAATAAAACTTTAAAGAAAAAAATATATATACATACATACAGGTAGAAAAAAAACCACACACACACCTGTAGAAAACGAGTCCAGGTGTTCCAGGGGGAGACTATATGAACCTTCGGCGTCTTGATTAATTTCCTGGTTCTCTGTGAGGCTTCTCGGACCGTGAAATTACCGACACACTTATTTACATACTGAGGAGATTCAATCAGAGAGATCTATGTAGGGATTGGCAGGACCGTGGTGAGGGAGGTGAGGGAGGGAGGGGGAGGGGGAGGTGAGGGAGGGAGGGAAGGAGGGAGGGAGGAGGCATATAAGGAAGGAAGGAGGGAGATTGAGAATGAAAAGCAGGTCAGTGTCAGAGAATAATGGGAGAAGTAGAGGAATAAAAGGAATGTAATGTATAGGTAGAAAGAAAGAGAGATAGATAGATAGATAGATAGATAGAGAGAGAGAGAGAGAGAAGGAAATAAAGTTATAAAAAAGTTCCATCTATCTGAATTCATGGTACTATCCACCGACAGTTAAGTAGAACCACTCTCTCTCTCTCTCTCTCTCTCTCTCTCTCTCTCTCTCTCTCTCTCTCTCTCTCTCTCTCTCTCTCTCTCTCTCTCTCTCTCTCTCTCCATAAAGCTTAACTAATCGATTGGTTTACATGGTTACGATCTTCCTCTGATTAATAACCGGAGCGAGGAGGAGAGGAGGAGGGGGAGGGGGAGGGGGGAGGAGGAGGAGGAGGAGGAGGAGGAGGAGGAGGAGGAGGAGGAGGAGGAGGAGGAGGAGGAGGAGGAGGAGGAGGAGGAGGAGGAGGAGAAGGAGGAGGAGGAGGAGGAGGAGGAGGAGGAGGAGGAAGTAGAAAAAGAAAGAAATCAAGGAGGAAAAACAAGGTAGAGGAACACAAAATCAATAAATAGGGAAGATAAAAAGAACAGGAAAAGAGAGGAAAAGGAAAGGAGAACAAGAATAAAAGAGGAAAAGAAATTGAAAGAGAGAAAACAGAAAAAAATCAGAAAAAGAAGAGATAGAAAGACGAAGAAAAGACAACAGCATTAATTAAAAAAGGAAAGGAATAGAGGAGAAAGAGGAACACAAAACAGTAAGGAAGAGCAAGAAACAGGAGAGCGGTGAAGAGAAATGGGATATATATATATACACACACACACACGTCTGTTAGAAATTCTTGAGAACAATATGATGCCTGGAAGTTATAACATATACACGCTTTAATGTATATGCAAATCACAGTCCAGAGAGAGAGAGAGAGAGAGAGAGAGAGAGAGAGAGAGAGAGAGAGAGAGAGAGAGAGAGAGAGAGAAGAGAGAGAGAGAGAGAGAGAGAGAGAGAGAGAGAGAGAGAGAGAGAGAGAGAGAGAGAGAGAGAAGAGCAGGAGGGAGAAAGGAGAGAAGGCTAGGGAGGTAAGGAAGGGTAGTGAAGTTGAAATTCGTCGTAAAGGGAAGGAGAATGTACGAGGAAATGAGAAAAATTGTGGAAAACTAAAAAAATAAGTATAAAAGAAACGGAATTAAAGTAAATATATAAACAAGATACTTAAAAAAATAATTAGCAAAGAAGATAAAAAATAAACGGAATAAAACAAAGGCAAAGAGGAAGAAGAAGAAGAAAAAAAAGAGGAATAATCACGAAACTAAACAAAGAAAAGGGATAAAAACCAGGATAAAAGAAAAAGACGAAAGACAAAGAAACGAGAAATGGATGTTAATGAAAATGGACGGAAATGCAACTGAGTAAGAATGAATGAATGAATTAATGGAGGAAGGAAGGAAGGACAGAAGGAAGGAAGTAATGAAGGAATGAAGGAAGGAAGGAAGAAGAGTATGGATAGTGTAAGGAAAGAAAGAATGGAAAAATTAACAGATAGCACAAGAGAGAAAAATATAGGCGAAAGAAAACAAAAGAACCTTAAACAGACAGATTTTCAGAAAGTAGGTAAAAAAAAAGAAGGAAAAAAATGAAGAAAATAAATGAAAAACCCACTAGTCAAACATACAACTAAAATACAAAGAACACCACACTACCTTTTGTTTACCCAATTACTCCCTACAGGTAGTTAAGGAAGGAGAAGTAGACAGGTGGGGAAGGCTAGACGGGCAAACAGAGGAGTAACTACAAGTGGAGGTGCGGTGCCTTGGTCTAGTCTAGTCTAGTCTGGTCTGGTCTGGTCTGGTGTGGTGTGGTGTGGTGTGGTCTGGTCTGGTCTGGTCTGGTGTGGTGTGGTGTGGTGTGGTGTGGTCTGGTCTGGTCTGGTCTGGTGTGGTGTGGTGTGGTGTGGTGTGGTGTGGTGTGGTCTGGTCTGGTCTGGTCTAGTCTAGTCTAGTCTAGTCTAGTCTAGTCTAGTCTAGTCTAGTCTAGTCTAGTCTAGTCTAGTCTAGTCTAGTCTAGTCTAGTCTAGTCTGGTCTGGTCTGGTCTGGTCTGGTCTGGTCTGGTCTGGTCTGGTCTGGTCTGGTCTGACAAGTAAGTGATGGCTGGTCGCTTATAACAGTCTCCTCCAGAAAGGTAATTAAACACACGCCTCTTTATCATTGGAATTCATTTGTTTTGTGGCGATGAATGTGGTGAGTGTGTCATTCATGCCATCTCATATTACCTCACCTCACTACATATTACCTCACCTCACATTACCTCACATTAACTCACCTCGCCACACTCACCACTTTGCATCTATATTTATATCCCTCCTTATCCTCTCCTCATTTATTCACATTATTCTTCTTACTATTCTTATCATTCTTCCTTATCCTTTTCTTCCTTGTATCTCTTCCTCCTTCTCTTCAAATTCCTCTGTATCTTAGTTTCTTTTCTTATCACATATTTCTTCACTATGTATATCTATTCCTCCAACACAAATTTCCTCCTTTTCATGTATGTTTTTCTTTCTTATTGGTTTTCCACACACTCTTCGCTCCTTACGTACTTTATATATATATATATATATATATATATATATATATATATATATATATATATATATATATATATATATATATATATACCTGTAACTTTCCTCCCTCCTTTCCTCTTATCCCTCCTTCCCTCCGTCATAAAAGGGAAATAACGGAGAAGTAACATTGAACACATGGCGAGGAAGTGTGCATGGCCTGGCAGGTTGTAACACACGGGAACACAACACACCTGCATAACACACCTGCATAACACACCTGCATGAACACACCTGCATGAACACACCTGCACAAACACACCTGGACAAACACACCTGCACAAACACACCTGCAAGAACACACCTGAACAAATATACCTGCACAAACATACCTGCATGAACACACCTGCACAAACACACCTGCATGAACACACCTGCATGAACACACCTGCATGAACACACCTGCATGAACACACCTGCACAAACACACCTGCACAAACACACCTGCATGAACACACCTGCATGAACACACCTGCACAAACACACCTGCATGAACACACCTGCATGAACACACCTGCCGGAAACAAGGTTACTGAAAACCGTTTGGATCAAAGAAACAATATTTTTTTTCCCTTTGGATAGATACAGAACTTTTTCCTATCAATTCTTATCTAT
>JAPQNM010000022.1:11744576-11747076 GCA_029783475.1 Metacarcinus magister
CTCTCTCTCTCTCTCTCTCGCCTCAACACTGTGACGTTAAACATTCATACGCAGTGATGTCTTGTAACTCCTTTCATGTATACTTTATGAGCGAACATCGAGACGTGACACATCAATCAGGACTCTCTCTCTCTCTCTCTCTCTCTCTCTCTCTCTCTCTCTCTCTCTCTCTCTCTCTCTCTCTCTCTCTCTCTCTCTCTCTCTCGCTAAGTCACCTCCTGCTTTGAAATTTACTAAAAAAACCGATGACATTCCAGCGTTACTAAAATTTTGACGATTGATCCACAAACTGACTAAGAAAAGAGAAGAAAAAAAAACTCACATGCAAGCAAACAGGTCCAAATTTGCTCCCAGTGAAATCTCTCTCTCTACATTCTCTTCTTCTTTATCTTTCTCTCTCTCTCTCTTCATACTCTTCTTTTTTGTCTCTCTTCATACTCTTTTTTTATGCCTCGCTCTGAGTTATTATGTTATTCGATGTTCACGCAATTCATTAGTACCGAAAAGTTCCCTTGGCCCACACAACCGGCTTGCTTACCTGTCCGTCCCCTGCACGCATCCATCCGCTCAGGTGTGACGGTGATTATTACGCTGGGAAAAATAGATAAAGGTGAGCCGCTGCCTATAATCAATTAGAGGATAGAGAGTGAGAGAGAGAGAGAGAGAGAGAGAGAGAGAGAGAGGAGAGAGAGAGAGAGAGAGAGAGAGAGAGAGGAGAGAGAGAGAAAGAGAGAGAGAGAGAGTATGTTTGTGCGAGTTATTTCCTCTCTTTTCGTCTCTTTATGCATATTTCTTTGTGTGTCTATAAACATATTTGTCCATCTCTCATTCTATCATTCTCTCTCTCTCTCTCTCTCTCTCTCTCTCTCTCTCTCTCTCTCTCTCTCTCTCTCTCTCTCTCTCTCTCTCTCTCTCTCTCTCTCTCTCTCTCCGGCAGGCTTAACGACACAGAAAAGACGGCAATAAACACATACACGAACACATAAACAAAGACACGAGGCTTGGACAGAAAAACACTTGTATTTCCAGAGCGAAACCAACCTTGTTTTTAAATGGAAGTATAAAACAAGGCTGGAGTTGTGAAGATACGACATTTTTCCCCCTCCAGCCTGTCTGCTTGCTTGCCTGCCAGACCAACATTCCCTAAATCCAGCATTCATAAATTTACTTGTAGGAAAATAGTGGGTTTTGCCATTTCCATATTTGCATGGGAATGGAAGAAGTGGGTTGTGTTGCAGCGTCCTCCTCCTCCTCCTGTACCTCCTCCTCCACCTCCTCATCCTCCTCATCCTCCTCCTTATTCCCTTCCATTGCTCCTCAGTCTCACAATCTCACATGCATTTGGAGTCTTTGTGTCAGTCTTGTGTAATCTCCAATCCCTGAGGTGAACTGAGGCGACGTTCACTTGTTTATCGCAATGATGCCAAAACAAAAGAGCGACGCCTTGGGATTGCACCGGAAGATCGAGGCGTTAAGGACATGAAGAGGAAACAGGAGAAATTTTACGGCTTGTTTGTGGAAAAAGTCATGTTCTTATAGTAAGGAAAAGTGCGATATGAGGCTACACATGTATGACAGGAAGGAATTGTGTGGAGGTGGAAAAAGGAATGTGGGTGTGGGTGGAATATGATAGGCGTGGGTGAATGGGTGGAATAATACTGGGTGGACTTCCTCTAAACGTATTGTCTGAAACATATAATAGGATCACAGGAAAAACAAAAGTACAAGCCATTGAGAAATATAAGAAGAGCGTTCAAATATTTGGACGAAAAGATGAAAAAATTGTACTAATTATTCACCCAAGACTGGAATATTGCAACAGTGATATGGTCGCTGCACAACAAGAAGGACATAAGGGAGATTGGAAGATTACAAAGAACAGTGACCAAGAGAGATTTCCCTAAGAAGAAAGACTTGAGATTGAAACGCTTAAACCTAGAGGAAAGAAAGGGAAGAGGGAGATGCAATTGCAATATATAGAGTTTTGATTGGAGTGAAAAGCAAGAGGATAGTGAACATCTATTTGCATGGGACTCAAGAGATATAAAAACCAATGAAAAAAAATTTGAAAAGAACTACTCTTTCCATACAGAAATACAGCAATGTGGAAATACCTGAACACAAAAGTGGTCCACGGAAGAAATATCCAAGAATTTAAAGCCAAACTGGACAATGGTATATATGGAGACAGGACAGCACGAACATACCTCTTGTGCTGTACGAGTATGTTACAACTGGGTAAATACACACACAAAGACCAAGTATCGTGGGTGAATTTTCCCGGAAGCATCCCCAAACACTTGCATTTCTGTTTGCCTTGAAACTAGTGCAGCACGGAGGGTTGGGGCAGGGTTGGGGATGGTGATGGGGTGATGCGGTGATGGGGTGATGGGGAAAGTGGAATGGGTGGTGTGTGGATAGAGGTGAAGGTGGTGAAGGTGGTAGTGGTGGTGGTGGTGGTGGTGGTGGTGGTGGTGGTGGTGGTGGTGGTGGTGGTGGT
>JAPQNM010000022.1:11764576-11767076 GCA_029783475.1 Metacarcinus magister
ATTTCATTTGCCATTTATTGGCAGGAGGAGGATAAAGAAGAAGAGGGGAGTAGATGAGAAGAGGATGTGGAAAGGGCCATTCATGCAGCATAAAGAAGGAGAGAAAGAGCAGGAAGAGGAAGAAAAACGCAAAGGAGGAAGAAAAAGACGCTAAAGGGGAAGAGAAGGAGGAGGAATACAAGGGAACACAAACAGCAACAGACCCTAGGGTCCCTGCGAAGGCTGTTTGATATAACTACTCTACGCTAACTACTTGAATTAGAGAAAGGATAGTCCAGTCGAAGGCTCCTCCCCTCCCACCCATCCCTCCAGCCGAAGCTGACAGGAAAATAAGTGATACCATGTAGTATATAAAAACTACATGGAATTTTTGAGGCAAGTGTGAAATAGTAAAAAATTAAAAATAGAGGAGGATACTATACTATACTATACTATACTATACTATACTATACTATACTATACTATACTATACTATACTATACTATAATAGACTATACTATACTATACTATACTATAATAGACTACCACTAATGCTGGTACAGAATCGTATGCTCATATCAAATGGGAACTAGTGCAGTACACACAGACCAGTAGGATTCATACTGCAACTGTTGTTCAGGTAGAGAATTCTAAGAGAGGATGAGGAGGGTCGCGGAGTGTTGGAGAAAAGGGTTAAAAAAAAAGTGGGGGACGAAAGGGAAGAGAAAGAAAATGGAATGAAGGAAGAGAGAGAGAGAGAGAGAGAGAGAGAGGAGAGAGAGAGAGAGAGAGAGAGAGAGAGAGAGAGAGAGAGAGAGAGAGAGCGAGAGAGAGAGGAGAGCGAGAGAGCGAGGAGAGCGAGAGAGAGCGAGAGGAGAGTGTGGGTGTGTGGTGTGTGAGTGGTGTGGGTGTGTGTGGTGTGTGGTGTGTGTGTGTGTGTGTGTGTAATCTAACATACAGTGTTCTATAATTAAACTGAACACTAGACAATACCACCACCACCACTACTACTAGAAGGAGGAGAAGGAGAAGGAGGAGGAAGAGGAGGAGGAGGAGGAGGAGGAGGAGGAGGAGGAGGGGAGGGAGGAGGAGGAGGTTAAATAAATAAATAGATAGATAGACAGACAGACAGACGTTAACAAAACACACACACACATACACACACACACTGACTAAATATATAAGTGAATGTACTAATCAATTAATCAATAAGTAAATTATTAGATAAACAAAATAATGCAATACTAAGATACACAGTACATGTTTTTCTAAGAAAGTAATTCAAAAGTCATGTAAGTGAGTAGACTTTGTTTTGTTCTCATAAGTCTTCCTTTGTTTGTAGAAGTTCTTGTAACTCGTCAATTCAAAAGTCATGTAAGTGAGTAGACTTTGTTTTCTTCTTATAAGTCTTCCTTTGTTTGTAGAAGTTCTTGTAACTCGTCAATTCAAAAGTCATGTAAGTGAGTAGACTTTGTTTTCTTCTTATAACTCTTCTTTGTTTGTAGAAGTTCTTGTAACTCGTCAATTCAAAAGTCATGTAAGTGAGTAGACTTTGTTTTGTTCTTATAAGTCTTCCTTTGTTTGTAGAAGTTCTTGTAACTCGTCAATTCAAAAGTCATGTAAGTGAGTAGACTTTGTTTTCTTCTTATAACTCTTCCTTTGTTTGTAAAAGTTCTTGTAATTCGTCCATGGAGTTCCAGAGTTCATTCCAAATCGAGTTTTGGTTTTGGTCTGTGGATCCATGGTTCAATCCATTATCACTTTGTTCGTGACTGTTCATTCGTTGGGAATGTTCTGCATGTTGCAGCCATTCATGTCTTTGTGCTCTCGCCAGTGTGACGTAATACTGTTCCATCTGGTTTTTGTCCAGCTGGACGAGAGTCAGGTTCCGTGCTGCCTCCTGCAGGTAACGGGCAGCACGGTCTTCTTTTGTTACACTGGTGTGTACTTGATCAACGCACTGGTCGTAGTGCAGTTTCAATTCATGCTGGCGAGTCTCGAGTGTGTGGTACTCGAGTCGCAGCTTCGCTACAGTCGCCTTAAAGAGATCTGTGATACTCTTGGCTTGACTTTCAGCGGCTTCCTTGCGGCGCAGGACCGTGTTCAAGTGTGTTTTCAAGTTGACACTTTGGTCCTGCTCCTGCTTCAGCTGTGTTGCCAAAGCTTCTTTCTCCTTCAGCACAACCCGAAGGTCGTCCCTATTATTCTCCAGCAGACGTTGCAGTGCTGCGTACTGTTGACGCATACTGCTCACCTCTGACACAACCTTCGTGTGGTCTTTAACCACAAGATCATGATTTCTCTTCAAGACCTTACGTTCTGACAGCAAGACATTAAGATCCTGCATCAGACCGTTTTGGTCTTCCATTATGACCTTGTGGTCATTAACCAAAAGTTCATACTTTTCTTTCAAGACCTTGTGGTCATTAACCACAAGGTCATGATTTCCCTTCAAGACCTTACGATCTGACAGCAAGACATTAAGGTCCTGCAGCAGACCGTAGTGGTCTCCCAGTAGGAC
>JAPQNM010000022.1:11772076-11774576 GCA_029783475.1 Metacarcinus magister
CCTCGCATACACCAAATATTTTCCGATCTAGAGTAATCTGGAGGCTGCGAGCTGCACCTGCCTCTTGCACTTCTGTTGAGAGAGCTGTGGATCCACGCCTTCCACCCTTCCTGCCTGCCTGCCTGCCTGCCTGCCTTCCTTCCTCCCTCCTTGCCGTCCTTTCTCTCAGCCTGCCTTCCTGCCTTCCTATCCGCCTGCCTGCCTGCCTGTCTGCCTGCCCTATGCTACCATTCACAACCATGACTGCGCTCAAACCAGCCCTGCCCAGCCATCCACGCCTTCCAATACATTTTCCTTCTACCAACACTCCCTCCCCCTTCATCTTCTCATACCCCCACCCCACCTCCCACCCCCTCCCGCCGTCCCTCACTCTCCCCTGCACAAACACTCCCAACAAACGCTTTATCCTGTCCTTTCTCCCTCCTCCTCCTCCTCCTCCTCCTCTTCCTCTTCCTCCTCCTCCCCCTCCTCCTCCTCTCCCCAGGCTGTGGTCAGGAAGCCAACAATCACTGAATAAAACAAACACATAGAACATTACCAAAAGCCGTGAAATCCGTCCATCAGCCAATCAGATAATTAATTTAGCGGAACCTTCAGGCTGTAATTTGTATCTATGCTCACTTGTTTTTTTTTTGTTTTTTTATTGTTTTTATTCATTTTATCACGATAGTTCTACATTCTGTTACTATAGAGTTACCTTTGTATAGTATGTAGTAGCAGCAAGTCAAATGAATCTTTAAGTCAGACTAATGTATAATCTTGAGGCCAATCCAAGGGGGGAGCAGCGGATCCTCTTCCTCCTCTCTTCCTCTTCTTCCTTAATTCTCTTTTTAAAATGTATGAGTGTTACGTCCCCTCAGGCTATGTCTCTGTCTCTGTCTCTGTCTCTGTCTCTGTCTCTGTCTCTCCCCTCAACGTCTTCACAACTCTGATCAAAACAATCTGCTTAGCACCCACCTATCCTCCCCTTCCCTCCCCTCCCCTTACCCCTCCCTCCCCTGAAAACCCTTATGCAATCCTCTTAAAAGGAATTGCAGTATTATCTTTCGTCCCCTTCCTCCCTCCTCCTCCTCTCCTCCTCCTCCACCTCCTCCTCCTCTTTTTTATTCTCTATTTTTTTCTGTTATCCGTCTCTCCCTGTTCACTGTTCATTCCCTCTCGCTCTAATGTCCTTGTCTGGTGTCTCCGTCTTCGTGTACTTTACTGTCTCTTTCCTTACATGGTGTTACTCTATTCTCCTCCTTTTCTTCCTCTTTCCACTATTCTGTATCCTTCTCTTAGTGTATTTATCTTTCTCTTTTGTATTTTTTAGGGTTTTTTTCTTTCTTTTTCTCTCTAATTTGCTTCATAACTGTCTTGTTCCTGTTGTTTCTCTACCTCCTTCTATTCATCAATTTTTCCTTTTTTCCCTTTTCCTTTTCCTCCACTAGTGTCTTCCTTAACCTTTGCATCTTTCCTCTCCTCCTTCACCTCTTCCTCATTCAATTCCTCCTCCTCCTCCTCCTCCTCCTCCTCCTCCTCCTCCTCCTCCTCCATCATTAATCAGACGGAGAAGCCAAACCGGCCTCTTTCTTCCATCAGGGCGTGCGGGGTCTTAATTATGAGACCTTTTCCTCTAATTGGATTATTGCAGACGCTCCATTGATCTACTAAAGCATTATTGCCACACCCCATCCCATGCCTCCCCCCTCCCCCCCTCCATCACTCACTTACACAAACACATACAAACACACATACAAACACACACAGTTTTTTTTTATGTACTGTTTTTTTTTTATATGATGCAGTCACTGTTTTTATTTATTTTATCCTTTTTTTTTCTTTTTCTTCCTCTTCTTTTTTTTTAATCTGGTCTTGTTATTTTTATATTTATTTTATTTTCTTTATTTCGTGTTGATATTCATTCCTCTTGCGTTTTGTATTTCGTATCTTTTCCTTCCTTCCCTCCCTCCTTCCTTCCTTCCTTCCTTCCTTCCTTCCTATAATCCACTTGAGCTTCTCCTCCTTCCTGGCGACCGACTTCCTTGCCTTCACGTGATCTTGTATCCTACGTCTGACCACCTCATCCTTCACTGGGCCGCTTCATCCTTCACCTGGCGACCTCATCCTTCACCTAAGAGCCTCCCACTTACTTTTAGGAGTATTATTTTCTCTCCCAAACTCCAGAGAAGGAATTTTCTTTATTAGGTGGGGGGGGGGACCTGTCTCTCTCTCCCTCATTTTTTTTTCTCTCTCTCTCTCTCTCTCTCTCTCTCTCTCTCTCTCTCTCTCTCTCTCTCTCTCTCTCTCTCTCTCTCTCTCTCTCTCTCTCTCTCACTGGCAGGTAATTAATCACTGTCTCAGAGCCCCCAGAGTCGACCAAGCTGTTTCAGGAACCTTAAAATGAACCAAATGAACCACTCCTCCCCCCTTCCCGCCCCCTCCCCTCACAGCAACACCTCTCCTCCCCTCCCACCCAACACTCACCCCCGTCCTCCTCCCCTCCCCACGCCTTCCTCTT
>JAPQNM010000022.1:11779576-11781448 GCA_029783475.1 Metacarcinus magister
TTTAGTGTCTGTTTCTGTCCTGTTCACTTTGTTTCTCTGTTTGTCTCATGCATCTCTTTTCTTTCCTTCCTTCCACTGTTCGTTCAATTACTAGAGTATCATTTTGTTTTTTTGTTTTTTTGGTCTGACTTATTTTATCTTTTTATAGTTTTTGTTTGACAGACTTTCATTCATTTTTTTCCTTCTTGTTTAATTAATCTACTAAATCGTTTTGCTTTGATGTACAGGTGGTGGTGGTGGTGGTGGTGGTGGTGGTGGTGGTGGTGGTGGTGGTGGTGGTGGTGGTGGTGGTGGTGGTGGATGAGATGGAAGAGAGATGGAGGGAAGGAGGGAAGGAGGGAAGGAGGGTGTGGCCGGGAGGGGAGGGAGGGAGGAAGGGAGGGTAGGTAAGATTTGGGTGTTGGCCACATCAACGCCACATATCCACGCCTCCACACCTAAGCCATTAGTATTTAGTGGAAGACAGGTGGCAGACAGACAGGCAGACAGACAGACATACATACAGACAGACAGACAGACAGACAGACAGACAGACAGACAGACAGATAGCCAAAGATACCTACAAACAGAATATCCAGATCCCTAGAGTATGAATATGCAAATCAATTCACCTGTAAACTGTCGAATTCTATTAATACCGGTCTCTCTCTCTCTCTCTCTCTCTCTCTCTCTCTCTCTCTCTCGCTCTCTCTCTCTCCTCTCTCTCTCTCTCTCTCTCTCTCTCTCTCTCTCTCTCTCTCGCTCTCTCTCTCTCTCTCTCTCTCTCTCTCTCTCTCTCTCGGAAGGTATCAGCCGTGTTCTAGCACCTGGTATCTGATCTCACGCCTCTCCTTCAGACCTTCAAGTGAGGCGTCTCAAGATGGTCTCTAGATAACAACTCAACAACATTTACCTCCGTGTGACTGACTGACTGACTGACTGACTTATACATTACTTACTTGACTTACGAAACTTATCTATTTACTTCATATTTATTTATTTTTTTTATATGTATTTATTTATTGTCTCGTCTATTCGTCTTAGTTAATTTTGTTTATGTGTTCATGTTTTTTTGTTTTGTTTTAATGTTTTTCTAATTAAAGTGTTGAACGTTTTTTTTGGTTTTTGTTTCCTGATTCCCGGTGTGTCAGTGTTGTTTTTGTCTTGATTTGTTTGTTTGTTTGTTTGTTCCTGTAATGTGTTTTTTTTTCTGTGTGTGTGCTAAGGTGTGCTTTGCCTTGTTGTCTCACCTGTGTGTTATCATTATCATTATTATTATTATTATTATTATTGTTATTATTACTACTACTCCTACTACTACTACTACTACTATTCACTATCACCACAGTCATCACCTTCATCATCATCATCATCATCATCATCATCATCATCATCCTCAAAACAGATCTTCCTCTCTTCTCCTCTTCTTTCCTTTCCCTTTCTTCCATTCTACTCTAACCTTTTCCCCATCTTCCTTTCTCATCCTACTCTCCTTTTCACTACATCCTCCCTTTCCTCCCTTCCTTCCCTCCCTTCTCCTCTCCCCTCTCCTTACCTCTCTTCTTCACACGGTCAGCACCACCTCAAGTCCTTTATCTCCCCAGCCCCCTCTCCTCCCCCCTTTACTCCCTCACCTGAGTACCCTATTACCTCCTCCTCCCCTTACCTCCATCCCTTTCGGCACATTCCTCCCTTAGGTCCCATCATCTCCTCATCTTTCCTTCTCTCCCTCCCTCCCTCCCTCCCTCTCTCCTTCCCTCACCCTCCCTGACCTCATTCACTATATCTTCCCATATTTCATTTTCAATTCACTATCACCATATCTCCTTTTTCTCTCCCTTTTCATCCATGCCTGCCTCTCTTACCTCTTCCTACGTCTCCCATCTCTCCCTT
>JAPQNM010000022.1:11784048-11791548 GCA_029783475.1 Metacarcinus magister
ACTTCCAACTCCTCTTCCACCTCCTAATCTTATTCTACTTCTCCCTTTTCTTTCTCTTCATTTTACCTCCTCCTCCTCCTCCTCCTCCTCCTCCTCCTCCTCCTCCTCCTCCTCCGTGTGGGTGCTCAAGGCAAGGACGGTCCGTATCGGAACGTGTCCAGGGCGGGGCTTAATACCTCGCCCTTGTGGGGGGGGTCGCTGGGGCGTGTATCTTACCCCCATCAACGAGAGAGAGAGAGAGAGAGAGAGAGAGAGAGAGAGAGAGAGAGAGAGAGAGAGAGAGAGAGAGAGAGAGAGAGAGAGAGAGAGAGAGAGGTCTAGCCTGGTGGTCGTAACACACACACCCTCGGCTTAACACGTCCTGTCCTTTGCCCCTTCAGCAGACAGCGATGAGGTGAGATATGTCCTTTAGTGTCTGTTTCTGTCCTGTTCACTTTGTTTCTCTGTTTGTCTTCATTTTTTTTTTTTTTTTGCATCTCTTTTCTTTCCTTCCTTCCACTGTTCGTTCAATTACTAGAGTATCATTTTGTTTTTTTGTTTTTTTTGGTCTGACTTATTTTATCTTTTTATAGTTTTTGTTTGACAGACTTTCATTCATTTTTTTCTTCTTGTTTAATTAATCTACTAAATCGTTTTGCTTTGATGTACAGGTGGTGGTGGTGGTGGTGGTGGTGGTGGTGGTGGTGGTGGTGGTGGTGGTGGTGGTGGTGGTGGTGGTGGTGGTGGATGAGATGGAAGAGAGATGGAGGGAAGGAGGGAAGGAGGGAAGGAGGGTGTGGCCGGAGGGGAGGGAGGGAGGAAGGGAGGGTAGGTAAGATTTGGGTGTTGGCCACATCAACGCCACATATCCACGCCTCCACACCTAAGCCATTAGTATTTAGTGGAAGACAGGTGGCAGACAGACAGGCAGACAGACAGACATACATACAGACAGACAGACAGACAGACAGACAGACAGACAGACAGACAGATAGCCAAAGATACCTACAAACAGAATATCCAGATCCCTAGAGTATGAATATGCAAATCAATTCACCTGTAAACTGTCGAATTCTATTAATACCGGTCCTCTCTCTCTCTCTCTCTCTCTCTCTCTCCTCTCTCCTCTCTCTCCTCTCTCCTCTCTCTCTCGCTCTCTCTCTCTCTCTCTCTCTCTCTCTCTCTCTCTCTCTCTCTCTCTCTCTCGGAAGGTATCAGCCGTGTTCTAGCACCTGGTATCTGATCTCACGCCTCTCCTTCAGACCTTCAAGTGAGGCGTCTCAAGATGGTCTCTAGATAACAACTCAACAACATTTACCTCCGTGTGACTAACTGACTGACTGACTGACTTATACATTACTTACTTGACTTACGAAACTTATCTATTTACTTCTTTTTTTTTATTATGTATTTATTATTTTTTTCGTCTATTCGTCTTAGTTAATGTTGTTTATGTGTTCATGTTTTAACGTTTTTCTAATTAAAGTGTTGAACGTTTTTTTTTGTTTTGTTTCCTGATTCCCGGTGTGTCAGTGTTTGTTTTTGTCTTGATTTGTTTGTTTGTTTGTTTGTTCCTGTAATGTGTTTTTTTTTCTGTGTGTGTGCTAAGGTGTGCTTTGCCTTGTTGTCTCACCTGTGTGTTATCATTATCATTATTATTATTATTATTATTATTGTTATTATTACTACTACTCCTACTACTACTACTACTACTATTCACTATCACCACAGTCATCACCTTCATCATCATCATCATCATCATCATCATCATCATCATCATCCTCAAAACAGATCTTCCTCTCTTCTCTCTTCTTTCCTTTCCCTTTCTTCCATTCTACTCTAACCTTTTCCCATCTTCCTTTCTCATCCCACTCTCCTTTTCACTACATCCTCCCTTTCCTCCCTTCCTTCCCTCCCTTCTCCTCTCCCCTCTCCTTACCTCTCTTCTTCACACGTCAGCACCACCTCAAGTCCTTTATCTCCCCCAGCCCCCTCTCCTCCCCCCTTTACTTCCCTCCCTTGAGTACCCTATTACCTCCTCCTCCCCTTACCTCCATCCCTTTCGGCACATTCCTCCCTTAGGTCCCATCATCTCCCTCATCTTTCCTTCTCTCCCTCCCTCCCTCCCTCCCTCTCTCCCTCCCTTCACCCTCCCTGACCTCATTCACTATTATCTTCCCATATTTCATTTTCAATTCACTATCACCATATCTCCTTTTTCTCTCCCTTTTCCATCCATGCCTGCCTCTCTTACCTCCTCCCCCCTTCCTACGTCTCCCATCTCTCCCTTCCCCTCATCCTCCTTCCCTCCATCCTTCTTCCTTCCTTCGAGGGTACCAGCACCTCCTCCTCCCTCCTTCCTCCTATAACATACATCCTTAATTTCCATCCTTGTTTTCATTACTTCCTCCCCCTCTTCCCTCCTTCCCTCCATCATTTTACTTCCCTAACATTAAATCTATTTTATTTCCTTTTCTTCCTTTCTCTCTATTCCTTCATTTCCCTTCCATTCCTTAATTTTCCTTCCATCCCTTCATTCCTCTTCCATTCGTCCATTCCTCTTCCATTCCTCCATTCCCCTTCAATTCCTCAATACCCCTTACATTCCTCCATTTCATTCCTCCATTCCCCTTCCATCTCCTTTCCTTCCTCCACTCGCCTATATCAAACGAGGCTGATGGATCGACGACTCTTTATCAATTTACCTTTGGACAGGTGTGGGAGCGGCGGTGAGATAACCCCAGGTAACTCACCTTTTAGATCCACCTGTTACCTGGCCTTCCACGCCGTTGATTATGAGAAAGAGGAAGAGCAAGAGCAAGAGGAAGAGGAAGAGGAAGAGGAAGAGTAGGAGGAGGAGCACCAGAAGGAATGTTATGGGAATGTAATATTTGATGATAGAATTAAATATGGAAGAGACTAACGAAATGCAAAACTTTATACAGAATGAAGTGTGTTAGTGTATTTTATTTTTTAAGGTGGTAAGGAAAACGGGGAAGGTTTTTATTTTTTTTTTTACACAAGGGTGACTGATAAAGAAGAAAAGGAGTATGATCCAAAAAAGTAAGTATTGTCTTCTCTAATGTGTGTGTGTGTGTGTGTGTGTGTGTGTGTGTGTGTGTGTGTGTGTGTGTGTGTGTGTGTGTGTGTGTGTGTGTGTGTAAGAGAAAGAGAAAACAAAAAATCAGGGAAGCGAAAGATAGACAGCAGGACAAACATAGACAGACAGACAAATAAACAAACACACAAATAAATATATAAACAAACACACACACATACAAAAACAACTAAACAAGGACACAAAACAAAACAGGTATATAAGCACAGGTAAGCACATGATTAAAAAAATAAAACAATATAAACAACACACTTTACATACCTAAACAACAATTTAATTAAAGTTATAAATCAAAACCAAACACGATAAACAAAATGAAAAGTCAAGTCTAACCAAACACAGACTACAAACACAGACAGACAGACAGACAGATGGAATGAAAACAAGAGACAGACGCGGAACAGGAGAAGAGAAAGACAGACAAAAGGTAAGGCCAGTCTGATGAGGGAAGGAGCGAGGAAGGGAGAGAAGGAAGGGAAGGGAGGGAGAGGAGGGAGGGGAGGGAGGGGAAGGAGGGAAGGGAGGGAAAGAAGGACGGGGGGAGGGAGAGAAGAGGCAGCTCCTTCGAATTATGTGAAATCAATATTTAATCTCAGTCCCAAGAGGAAGAAGCTCACATATTTTTATCTTCTTCCATCATTCTGTGTTTCTGACGTCGATCAGCTAAGGGAGAAATGGTGGAGGAAGAGGAGGAAGAGGAGGAAAATTGAAAGAGAAGAAGCAGAAGCAGGAGGATCAGGAGGAGAGGAGGAGGAGGAAAAATGCATCCCTCGCCCCTCAAGGGAACAGCCTTGAGCAGGAGTTTAAGAACATGAAACAAAGGACGAAATGGAAAGGAGAATTAGATGAATTACGATTATTGATGGAATGATGACCTAGAGAGAGAGAGAGAGAGAGAGAGAGAGAGAGAGAGAGAGAGAGAGAGAGAGAGAGAGAGAGAGAGAGAGAGAGAGAGAGAGAGAGAGAGAGAGAGAGATACACATACCCACCATTCCCTCAGCATCCATACTTAACACATCCCCAACTCTTCCCTAAGCTTCCCCATCCAACAGGGTCTCGCCAGCACCGTAATTTAACTCCTCACCCACACGCGGCATCGCTACCTGAGCCATTCACTAAACAAAACACAATCGACAGTGATGAATAGCGGGCCAGCGTTGGTCCCGCGGCTTGGGCAAGGCAGGTGGGTGGTGGCCGAACTGTGCCTTCACAAAGTTACATAAAAAACGGACCAAAGGAATAAAGAGCGGATGAAGGATAGAACAGGTATAGTAGTTTCTCACCTGAGCATACCTGGAGCTCCCTGCACTGCCTTACGAACACACGCATACACGCACCTGTAAAAGGAGAGAGAGAGAACGTCATGACCTGCTCCGCCCATCTGATGCTTAGATAACTTAACACTTGGTGCTTCTGAAGACGAGGATCAACGGCCCCGCGCCCCAGCTAAGAGGTATGGGGGTGTCGGGGGATAAAAGTACTAATGGTGATGAATGTTGAGGAGAAGATCTGATCATCCCCTTGGGTGGTGAAGACAGGACCTGCCCTTTCCTTTTAGACAGGCAATCATTTTTATTTTTTTTTCTAACTAATGATGATAAGGGTTGAAATTGGTTCTGGTATATGCATAAGTTAAATGCAATATTAGTTCACATAATGAGGATTCAATAGTAAGATTAGTTAGTGGAATGGTGGTGGTGGTGGTAGTAGTAGTAGTAGTAGTAGTAGTAGTAGTAGTAGTAGTAGTAGTAGTAGTAGTAGTAGTAGTAGTAGTAGTAGTAGTCATAATATTAACACCCTCACCATCACTAACAGCACCATCAACAACAACATCAACAACAACAACAGCACTATAAAAAATACAACTTTCACATCTATAACCCAACAAAAGTAAATTATCACCCATCACACAAACACACACAAAAAAAACACACACACACACACACACACATTGCATAAGCCGCTCGGACTTCGTGTTGAAAAAAAAAGGGAATCCCGTATATAAACAGCAAAACACACCCACCCACACCACACACACACACACACCACACACACACACACACACACACACACACACACACACACACACACACACACAGCTTCCCCCAATGATCAACCTTCGCCATTGAAAAGAATGTGACAAAAATGAAGCGAAATAAAATATGGTTGAATCGTAACACATATTTATTGAGATTTGAGAATGATATTTACAGTTCAATCAGAGTGAATTTATTAGACAGGCTTTTTAAATAGAATTGCTGGTGCTATTGTTGTTGTTGTTGTTTTTGTTATAATTGTATGAGTGAGAGAGAGAGAGAGAGAGAGAGAGAGAGAGAGAGAGAGAGAGAGAGAGAGAGAGAGAGAGAGAGAGAGAGAGAGAGGCGCTGTGATTCACCCTATCTCACAAAATCCAAAGTCATCAAAGGAATCCAACACTCCCTCACACTGCCTCTCTCCCCTCTCACTCTCTCTCCCCTCTCACTCTCCCTCCCCTCTCCCCCTTTTCCCCTTTTCCCCTCATCCCGCCTTCTCTCCCCTCATCCTTCCTGCCTATTTTCCTCTCTATCTCTTTGCCTACCTCTCCTCCTTACCTACGCGTATTTCTCTCTCTCTCTCTCTCTCTC
Organism: Metacarcinus magister; assembly: GCA_029783475.1. NCBI lineage: Eukaryota > Metazoa > Arthropoda > Malacostraca > Decapoda > Cancridae > Metacarcinus > Metacarcinus magister. The sequence continues at coordinate 11,789,770 of JAPQNM010000022.1, forward strand.
TCTCTCTCTCTCTCTCTCTCTCTCTCTCTCTCTCTCTCTCTCTCTCTCTCTCTCTCTCTCTCTCTCTCTCTCTCTCTCTCTCTCTCATTTAATTTTTACCTCTTAACTTCTCTCTCACTTCTACTTCTTTAACTCCCTCCTTTCTTCCATTCTCTTTCCTTTCCTCTCTTCCTCCTTCACTTCTTTCCTCCCTCCCTCCGTCCCTCCCTCCCTCCCTCCGTCCCTCCCTCCCACCCTTCCTTTCTCCCTCCCTTCCTCTCTCACTCTCTTTCTGCCGACACCAGAGACGAGAGACGTGCAGCACACACGGAAAGGGAGTGAGAGAGGGAAAGAGAAAGAGAGAGAGAGAGAGAGAGAGAGAGAGAGAGAGAGAGAGAGAGAGAGAGAGAAAAAAAAAGTGAGAAAAAAAATATATATAAGGAGAGGGAGGAGGAAAGGAAACTGAGTGAGAGAAGAGGAGAATACAAAGAAGGGAAGAGAGAAGAGAGAAAGAGGTTGAAGAAGGAAGAGAGAAGAGAGAAAGAGGTTGAAGGAGGAAGAGAGCGAAGAAGTGCAAAGAAGGAGAGAGAGAAAAAAGAGAATAAACAGCGAGGAAAACACGAAACTTAGAAGGAAGGAAAGTTAGAAAGAGAAAAAGAGACAAAATAAGAGAATTGATAAGAAAAAGCGAAGGGAAAAAAGAGGAAAGAAGAAAAACGCAGAGACGAGAGAGAGAGAGAGTGAGAGAGAGAGAGAGAGAGAGAGAGAGAGAGAGAGAGAGAGAGAGAGAGAGAGAGAGAGAGGAGAGAGAGAGAGAGAGGGGGGGGCAGCGATCCATTGAGGAAGGCAAAGATTTATCTGACGTAGAAACAAAGGCCACGTCCTCTACATCTAAGGAGGAGGAGGAGGAGGAGGAGGAGGAGGAGGAGGAGGAGGAGGAGGAGGAGGAGGAGGAGGAGGAGGAGGAGGAGGAGGAAAGAGAAGAGGGGAGGAAAGGAGGGAAAATCGTGAAGCCTAAACCGCTGCTGATGTGGAGTCGAAGTAAGAGGAGGAAACAGTGAAGCGAGAAGAGGAGTTTCAAACTGTTTGGAAGCGTTTTGTTGAGGAGGAGGAGGAGGAGGAGGAGGAGGAGGAGGAGGAGGAGGAGGAGGAGGAGGAGGAGGAGGAGGAGGAGGAGGAGGAAAAGGAGGAGGAGGAGGAAGGGGAGCAGGAGGAGGAGGAGGCTAGGAATGCACATATATCTAGACTGACAAATCAAAATGAATGAAGAAACGAAAGAAAAACATTTGATGTAAGAAAATAAAGAAAAATCAACGAGAGAGAGAGAGAGAGAGAGAGAGAGAGAGAGAGAGAGAGAGAGAGAGAGAGAGAGAGAGAGAGAGAGAGAGAGAGAGAGAGAGAGAGAGAGAGAGAGAGAGAGAGAGAGACTGTATGTATAAAGAGAGATAAAAATATAATTACTATGCAAAAAAGTAATTAAAAAGGAAATTTAAAGGAGAACACACAGGAAACAAGAGGGAGTGTCAGAAAGGGGAAAAGAGAAGAGGAGGAGGAGGAGGAGGAGGAGGAGGAGGAGGAGGAGGAGGAGGAGGAGGAGGAGGAGGAGGAGGAGAAGGAGGACAAGAAGGAGGAGGAGAAGGAGGAGGAGGAAGAAAAGGAGAGCTATGATACAAGAGAAAAAAGAAAGAAAGAGGGAGATAGAGACAGAAAAGAGACACTCACCCCATCCCCTCGGTTCCCCTCAGGCTGAGATGACTCCCTCCTGCTCATTACCTGGTCAGCTCACCTGCTTGAACCTCG
>JAPQNM010000022.1:11796548-11799048 GCA_029783475.1 Metacarcinus magister
TTTCAGTCACTGAGGTTATTTATGTGTGTCCATATGTCGGTTTTCATATACATTATTTTTTTGGTGGGGGGTTTCGGTGATGCAGGTGTGGGTTGCATCTCATTCACTTACTAAACAAACATTACACGAAACACTTTTTAACACTATTAGTAACTTTATCATCACCATTAATGCTTCCCCTGTTTAATATGCCATACTAACCATTCTCAACTGTTCTGCACAAACCAAAAATCTCTGCAGGAATTATCGGATTCTACATACAAACCCGGCAAGGAACTACAATTTGTTCATCTAAACCTGAACCAAACAAGCTGATGAGCCAATGCAAATCTGAGACGCTACTGCCATATGGTCACAACTCTAACTTTCTATTCTTATTACTGTTTCTGCATAGTTTCTGCAATTATGGCTTTCTATCATATTTCGAAAAAACGTCAAGGCAATAAGAATTACATCATTCAAGCAAATCATATAATAATAGGATTCAAATAAATATAAAGTGTGTGTGTGTGTGTGTGTGTGTGTGTGTGTGTGTGTGTGTGTGTGTGTGTGTGTGTGTGTGTGTGTGTGTGTGTGTGTGTGTGTGTCCGCCCAGATGAAGACAAAAGAGTGTTTCGGGTGAATCTTTCTTAAGCCTTACCTGAACCTCACCTTCTTGACAGCCTAAACAGACAACTACCTAAACAGTGTACACAAACAGAACACACAGTACACAGAATTTGTCATATATACAAGCAAGGTGTCGGCATCTCAACACACACACACACACACACACACACACACACACACACACACACACACACACACACACACACACACACACACACACACACATTTCTTACTTCGGGGAGGATGTGAGGGATAGAGGTAGAGATTTAGCGAGAGGATGGAGAGAGAGGGAAGGTGAGAGGGAGAGAGAGAGAGAGGCGGTTCCTTGCAAGATGTGATGTAAAAATAATCTTTGAGCGACTGAAAGCTAACCATAATTTCTTACCCCTCGTTAGCTTTGGACAAATATGAGCGTGTGTAGCGGACGCTGTGGCTTGGCGTGGCGTGGCGTGGCTTAGCGGGGGAGGCGAGAGGAGGAAGGGAGGTAGGAAGGGCGAGGAAGGAAGAGAAAAGAAGAGTGAGTGGAGGGAGAGGGAGGGAGGGGGAGGTAAACAGTTGAACGATGCATGGATGTTTGGATTCCTCTCACTCACTACTTTGCTTCGGCTTATAAACAAAGGCTGACAGCAACAGGAGAGTTTGAAAGCTTTACACAGGATCATAAAGTTGGGAGACTCCACCAACAGCGTTATTTATTCTCGTGTCTGTAGTCTGTAGTCTGTACTCCCTCCCTCCCTCCCTCCCTCCCTCCCTCCCTCCTGACCCTCGCCCCTGCCAGCCAGCCAAGAGGAATTGTGCTATTTTCAGATATTTTTTTTCAGATGTTTTCTAACTTTTACCTTTTTTCGACAGATGTGTGTGTGTGTGTGTGTGTGTGTGTGTGTGTGTGTTCAGTAGGAAAAGGTTATCTGTACACACTCACTCACTCACTCCGCCCGCCCACCCACACACACACACACACACACACACACACACACACACACACACACACAAGCACACATACTGCAGTCCTATGGCGTCCAATTATACCTAGCAAGCGTGTGATTTATCCCCTCGTGATCCTTCAATTATCGCGCATCGTTGATTATCCCTTAACGAGCTATTAAGTGTCACGTGCGAGTCATTAAGGAGTGACCTGTGCCGTGAAGGTCATTAACGGGTCCTCACCTGGCCTCGCACGCCTCACCTGCCGCCCAAGGTAACACTGGACGAAAGTGATACAGGTAATAATGAGGACTTTCAACTTGATGTTCTTGTCTTTTCAACATTATTTTCTCTTTCTTAGACTTTAGTAATATGATTTATGATATTTTTATAATACATTTTGTTTACACTTTCTGATCGCGTGTTGGACGATTTTTTTTTTTCTCGCTTCAACTATATTCATGCGTTGTATTTTAGTTCATTTTGTTGAGTCGTGTAAAGATTTTCCTGTATCTTTTATATTTCTTTTTTTTCCGCGGTATTCTCTCCTCTGCGTTCGATTCCGCCTCATTCCACTGTGGGCCTCATCCCGCCGCTAATACCCTCCACTATCGCCGCCACCATCATTACGACCTCCTATAACCACTCTATCGCAGCCCCATCACCAGCTACCCGGCGGCACGCTCGTCTGCGGAGGTTAAGGGGGAGGACCCAGCCACCTGGTTTCGCTTCTGACGCCAGGGTGATAACGGCATCATTTGTCATGGCAGGTGTGGGCGTGTCCCTTCCACCCTTCATCTTGCGGGAGGGTGTGGGCGTGGGCGGCGTGGGTCTACGTCTCGGCGCCACCCTCGCCTCGATGCCACTTGGTTCTGGCTTCGTGTTCATGTTGGGTTGTGTCGATGTTATCTGCCGCCGTCATCTACGCGGCCACTCCTACCTGGCTGGCTGGCTGGCTGACTGTCAC
>JAPQNM010000022.1:11804048-11819048 GCA_029783475.1 Metacarcinus magister
TGTCTACCTGGGGACGGGGAATCCTTACTACCTGGTCGTCCAACTAGCCAGGGAGGTGAAGACACGGCGGACACAGCAATAACATCATATTATCCTCGGTAACACCTCCCAATCAGGTGAGCTGTATAATCCACCTCCACGACGCAGATTAGCCCGCACGGCACACTGGGAGGCAGGTGGAGGGGTGCGGGGGCGAAGATTTGGAGGAAGAGAAGGAAGGAGGACGGGGTGATGGTAGGCTGAGGGTGTAGTGAGAGGAAGAAGAAAGTAGGAAAGATTCGTTGTGTTAAGGTGGCTCTGGCGGGGAATGGAGGATGGGGAAGGTGCTGAGAGGTCGAGATGGGGAAAAACGCTATTCACTGAGGATGAGGAGGTTCAGGGAGGGGAGGGTAGGGGAGGAGAGGAAAGGGGAGGGGAGGGGGACGTCCTCTCACCTCAGACAAATGATCCTCGTCTCACTATACATATCCCGGAGAAAATCCTTCCTAAAGCCTCCTTCTTAGGTTCCATTTTTAGGCTAAATCCACCTTATCAAGTCGAGTAATCCTCTCTCGCATAACTTCAGTATCGTGTCCCGCCCTTCCTCCTCGTCCAATTTTCCCTCCTCATCCTCCGCCCTAGAACTTGTTAGGATGACAAACTTCTGTTCTTGTATATAGGGAATATTGGCAGCCATGTGCGCATGGCATTTTTCTTTTGTTGTTCTCGAGGGTTGATGTGGAAACACACGTCACACTATATCGCTGAATACATTGAGCCCGGCTACGAGGTATTTCACTGATCCCCACACTGGTCCCACTACTCCAAGATGGTATCACCTTTAACAGGTTATGGGCCCAGACACAGACTAGTGTTTGATGAAGACGGGAAGAAGTTTGAAGTGTGGGAAGCCAAGTTTCAAGGTTACCTGTCGACCAAGGAGCTTGATGATGTCCTAACAAGTAAGAATAAGCAAATGTATGCAGAGTTGATACAGCTGCTGGATGACAGACGTATAGCCCTACAGTAGACCAAGGCAAGGAGGCTTTGAAGATCCTAAAAAATTATTACCTGGGTGCAAGCAAACCTAGGGTGATTTCCCTTTACAAGAAGTTGTCAACACTCCAGCTGAGCGGCGACGAACAGTTATTAGACTACATCATTCGGACAGAAGCAGTGGGAGCACCCTTGAAGAAAGCAGGTGGAAAAATGACCCAAGTAATGGTGAGAGATACAAAGCTAAATTTGTAGCAAAGGGTTTATCCCAAGTTCATGGGATAGATTACCATGAAACCTTTTCGCCAACTGCCAGACTTACTTCACTGAGGAGCGTTTTTAATGAAAGATATACTTGTTTTTATTTGAAGCTGTATTCTATCAATGGAATTCTGAGAGAGAGAGAGAGAGAGAGAGAGAGAGAGAGAGAGAGAGAGAGAGAGAGAGAGAGAGAGAGAGAGAGAGAGAGAGAGAGAGAGAGAGAGAATAAATTATACACCAAGTGCCAGAGTTAAATGATCAACAGACTGGAGAATGACTTGAACTTTTCCCACAAACTCGTAGGAGGCGTGGCATACTATCCAAAAGTCTTGTAAGGGAATACTGAAGCCTATAAGAGTAACCAGGACCAACGAAACCAATGTTACATAAAGCATATTACAAATTACAAATGACTGTTCTTAAGTCCCATCAAATCATAACTCGGTACAGGATAATGATTCCTCAAAATACAACCAACAAAATAAATCAGGATATTTGTATACATATTATTTCAATGTAACTATTATTATAAATATCATTATCATCATCACCATTACATCATCATCATCATCATCCCCATTATTAAGTAGTACTAATTCGGTCTCAGCTTAGCAATCTAAACTTTTTACTATTTTTCTCCTCCCACTTTCCTCTCCGCTCTAAGATTACTTGTTGCCTTAATCCAGACTTGCATCCACCTGAACAGCTTAAATAAACATGTTCGGTTGTATCACATTATGCATCATCAACTCACAAGTGTATCATTAAGTCGTTGTTGGATCATTACTACATATGAATCATTAAGTCAAATTTGTATCATCAAGTCAAATGTGAATAGTCAGGTCACATCAAATGATTATTACTTCCATTATGTTAATTATCAAACGTGCATTGTTACGTCATTATCATGTTTTCCGTCATTGCTCTTTGGTTAAGCCAGTAATTCCATCCACCTATTAATGTGATTGTATTACATATTAAGTCAGTTATTAAGTGCAGGTTAAAGGGTTTCCAAGTCGTGAGTACTATAAGCCTATCATTAGTATTACAATTTACTAAATTATGTTTTTTTCAGTAAATTGGAAATCTGATCTTTGTATTAGGTTTATGTTCCATTTTAATTACTTAAACAAAATTCAGTAGTATATAAGAAGTATATAGATTTTTTTTTCTCATTACTAGATTGCAGAGAAAACCTACTATATTGTATTAATTAACATTACCAAAATAACCCACTTATATATTTCCCCAAAGTTTACTGAATTGTGTTTAGGTAGCCTTGCCTTGCCTTGCCTTGCCTTGCCTTGCCTTGCCTTGCCTTGCCTTGCCTTGCCTTGCCTTGCCTCGCCTCGCCTCGCCATCCCATTTCTTTGATGGTATTTATACTTTGTCGCTTTTTTGTTTCCTTCTTTCCCTTTCTCAAGCTGCCTTATCATACCGAACCTCTTTTTACACTCCCCTCACATCCTCCTTTCGTCCCACTTCCCTGCACTATACCTTGTGCTTCACCTCATCTGGTAAGGTTGAAGGCCTGATCAGCCGCCCTTCACTCCCTTCTGCTTCCCTTCAACACACACACAAGGCCGATCCTCCAAGCCCTTAAATATTTTGCGCAACACAGACCAACACCTCAGTTTCAACACCAGACAAGGTAGGAATGTACTGAGTGGTGTTCTTTGTTTCCTTTTCCCCTCTTTTCCCCTCCTCCCTAATGGGTTTCTCCAACATCAACCTACGTCCCAATAGCAGTGATGTGATAAGTCTTTGTCCTTGTGTACTTTGACGTAGCAGTGAATAGACAAAATGGAAAGATGTTTAATATTGTCAAACTTCTCTTGGGAAAAAATGATAAGGCTGTTACAAGAAATATTAAAGACAGTTTGTGCAAATGACTTTTTTTTTCCTGTTTTGTTCCGCGTCATATCAATTGAATCTCTATTCCAATTAATGTGATGTCTCTCCAACTGTTTAATGCAAGATTTTTCTGAAATTCTCTCTCTCTCTCTCTCTCTCTCTCTCTCTCTCTCTCTCTCTCTCTCTCTCTCTCTCTCTCTCTCTCTCTCTCTCTCTCTCTCTCTCTCTGTCTGGGAATTTTTCTTCATTCCTATTACTCACTCTTCCAAACAGGGTGTATCAGAATACTTGTAAAGTTTTCGAAATTGATTCCAGAGTTTCTTTTGAGGTCGGTGGAAGGAAGAATTTGTCTTGAACAGTTTGTCCATTCTTTACGCCCAAGCCCTTTGCACCAGACTTCCCCTTCGACAAATATGAAGATAAAAAGTGTGTGTGTGTGTGTGTGTGTGTGTGTGTGTGTGTGTGTGTGTGTGTGTGTGTGTGTGTGTGTGTGTGTGTGTGTGTGTGTGTGTGTATTTCCTTCCCTGTACAGGTCTGAAACATGTAAACACCAAAGCCGCTCCTTCTTTCCTTCTTTCCTATCTCCTTCATCCCTTGCACTTATTCTTTGCCTTACATCCCTCCTAACCTTCCTCTTTCCCTTTCTTTCTTCTTCCATCCTTCTTTCTTTACCTTCCTCCACGTTTCCTCCACTACACTCACGATACATTCAATATTTCTTTTCTCTCCCTTCCTTCCCTTCCTTCCCTCATCCCTCCACCACTTCCTCTCCACCACAGGGCATCAGGAAGCCTTAATAACACTCCCTCATTCACTCACTCCATTCCACAATCCACACTTCCTTTCTCCCTCGTTCACTCCGTCCTTCTGCCTCTCCTTTCACCCGTTCCTCCTCCTCCTCTTCTTCTTCCTCCTCCTCCTCCTCTTCCTCCTCCTCCTCCTCCTCCTCCCGGTCCGAGCAAGGGAAGGAGATCCAAGGTGCTTTAGTGTGCAGGTAACCGGCTGAGTCAGGTGACCCAGCCAATAATTGCAGGTGTGTGTCCCGTCGTCGCCCGCCTGGCTACCTGAGCCCCGCCCGCCGCCCCGCAGAGGGATTTGTGGTGGGATTACACGCTCCAGCGGTTGGCGTATGGGCGTATCCTACCCTGCAGGACCTCCTCGACCCGCCGGAAGAAACGGCTTAAATCCCCTACAGCGTTAGTCACACAGTTCCTCGCCCTCGTGTTTCCCCTCACCAGCCCCGCCCACCCTCAGTCCTGCACCCATTCCCCCACCTTCAGTCTTCCCCCACCTCAGTCCCGCCCACCCTCAGTCCTGCACCCAGTCCCCCATCCTCCCTCAGTCCCGCCCCTCCCCGCCCAGGATAGCAGATAGCGGCAGGGCGGAGGGCGGGTGTTGCATGCAAGGTGATTCAACAGTTGCACCAATTGCCTCGACAGGACCAGCATAATGCCTGTGTTTATGGACGGCGTCTGCTGGGCTGGCGGCGGCGGGGCGTGGGGGGTAGAGTAGAGAGAGAGAGAGAGAGAGAGAGAGAGAGAGAGAGAGAGAGAGAGAGAGAGAGAGAGAGAGAGAGAGAGAGAGAGAGAGAGAGAGAGAGAGAGAGAGAGAGAGTACTTTGTATGGTTGGTCTATTGTGTACGGACAACAAACGCCTTTCTTTGTAACATTTCCTCTTTTGTTATTTATTCTTTTACTTTCAGCTCCAACTCTACTCCAGCGTGTGTGTGTGTGTGTGTGTGTGTGTGTGTGTGTGTGTGTGTGTGTGTGTGTGTGTGTGTGTGTGTGTGTGTGTGTGTGTGTGTGTTAAGCGTATATATATGTGCGTCAATTTGCATGAATTTCCTGCACACACCATTGCTATACGCGACGGGGGGGCGGGGCGTCACGCAAGCACCCCCCCCCCAACCACCCCTGCCTCATTTTTATTCTTTTACTTCTTCCTTTCCATTGCTTCCTCCTATTTTTTCCTGTTGTTCAAGTTATTCCTTCCTTTTGCTTATTCATTTCTTTCTTCTTTCTTCATCTTTTCTTATTTTCTTCTTCTTCTTCTTCTCTGTCCTCGTCATCCTCATCATCATTTTCGCTTTTCCTTCTTTTTTATTACCAATGTTCGCTTATGTGACAGCAACGCCAGTGAAGAAGAGGAAGAGGAGGAGGAGGAAGAGGAAGAGGGTGAAGGAGAGGAGGACGTTTCAAACTAAGACGAACAAAGCGACTTATTATTTTCCTCGTCACCGTCGCCTTCAGAGGGACGGGAGGACGTGATGGATAGTAGACGGTAGGTGCAGGAAGGGACGGGAGCGGAGGAGGAAGAGACGGAAAGTTAGAGAGGGTAGGAAGGCAAATGGAAACGTGAAGAAGAGAAACGATAGGGAAAGAGGTGTGAGGGAAAGAAGGGAGACAAAGGAGGAAGAACATGAAGAAGGGAAGGAGGAGGAGGGAAAGAGAGGAGGGAAGATTAATTGAGGGAAGAGGCAGAGTACAGCAAGGTAAAGGAAAGGAAAGGTAAAGGAAATATAGAATGTGTAACTTTGAAAATATTGTGATGAAAGGAAATGAAGAATAAGTGAGGAAAGAGAATGGAGGGAGAATAAAAGCAGGAAAGAGGAGAAGGAAGGGGAGGAGATGAAACACGGAGGGAGGGAAGATAGGAAGAGGAGAAGGAAGAGACAGAGGAGGGGAAGGAGGATGAGGAGGACATGAAAAGCACTAACAATGGAAGGACTGTGTGTGTGTGTGTGTGTTACCGCCTTCCACTGCATCTGAGATTTCCTTCCACCACACCACCACCACCACATCACTACCACACCACCACCACCACCACCACCACCACCACCACCACCACCACCACCACCACCACCACCACCACCACACCACCACCACAACAGTTGTACTCAGGAACAAGCTTCCCTCCAAAGTTCCTCGCCTCAGGGCAAGTCAAGTTTAGATTGGGTTTGGCTCGGCTCTGTATACAGCTCCTTTCCCTTTCATTTCCCCTTTCCTTCTTCCTTTCCTTTTCCCCTCTTTCCTCTCTTTACTTTTCAATCAGTGTACCCTTTTCCTTTTCACTTCTCTTCTTGTTCTTCCCCTTTTTGTGAATTATTTTCCCTCACCTCTTTTCCCCTTCATTTCCACTTTCCTTCTTCCTTTTCTCCTGTTTTTCCTCTCTTTACTTTTCCATCAATTAACCCTTTTTCCTTTCACTTCACCTTCCCTTTCTTCTCCTTCTTCTTCATTATTTTTCCCTTACCTCTTTTCCATTTAATTTCCCCTTTCCTTCTTCCTTTTCCCTCTCTCCTGTCTATACTTTCCTATCAATAAACCTTTTTCCCTTGCAATGTTTCCTTCCATTTCCTCCCCTTATATAGCCTTTTAGCCATCTTTCTGAGTATTCCCTTTTCCTCTTTTTCTTTCTTTTTCCTTCCTTCCCTTCCCTCTCTTTTCCAGCAGTAGCAATGACCGGATGTTGAGGGAAAGGGGAAAGGTAAAGGCGCCCTAGTTACCTTTTAATAAGACAAAGTGGATGGATTGAAAGATAAGGAAATTGTTTTTTATAGTGAAGGATTGATCAACTCCCTTCCTTTAGTAATGAATGAGTAGGGAACATGCATAGACACACACATACACACACACACACACACACACACACACACACACACACACACACACACACACACACACACTGAACAAGAAGCAAAAAAATATTCAAACAAAACTAATTTCCTCTACTATAATTTGTTTCCTCCTTTTTTTTCTTCCCCTCTCTCTCTCTCTCTCTCTCTCTCTCTCTCTCTCTCTCTCTCTCTCTCTCTCTCTCTCTCTCTCTCTCTCTCTCTCTCACACACACACACAACACAAAACGCCCCTTTCTTTCCCCCCTTTCCTTCATTCCCTTTCATGTTGGCCTCGTCTCCCCTTTCCCCTTTCCTCGGCAGGTTTTTTTCCCCCTTGTCTGTAATCAATATTTATGGTGGTCCTTCTTCCTCTCCTTTCCGGCACAACAAGCCTCCTGGATACCTATAAAAATGTCCCTTTATCAATATTTACAGCACTTCATCTGTCCCCAAAAGTGATCGGAGACAGGCCTCGTCCCTCCCTCCTTCCTCCCTCCCTCTTCCTCCTCCTCCTCCTCCTCGTCCTCGTTCTCCTCCTTGTCGTTAGGTTTCAATAATAAACCTTCTTCATCTCTCTCTCTCTCCCTCCCTCTCCCTCTCTCTCTCTCTCCCTCCCTCGCTCGTGCTCTATCCTTTCTGTCCTCTCTTGCAGTGTCACCTGAAACTCTCCTATCTCTCTCTCTTTCTTTCTCTTCCTCTTTTCTCTCCTCCCTCCATGCCTCCACGCAATGGTTCCTCCTCCTCCTTCTCCTCCTCCTCCTCCTCCTCCTCCTCCTCCTCCTCCTCCTCCTCCTCCTCCTCCTCTTCTTCTTCTTCTTCCTCCTCCTCCACACGCCCCTCTAACCTCCCTCACCTGTCTCTTTCATCAATAGAATTCCCTCTTGTGAAGTTTTGCTACTCGTTTTCTTCTTTCCTTTTTTTTCTCTCTCTACTTTTTTGTTCTCTTTCTCTCTTCTCTCTCTCCCCTTCCCTCTTTTTTTTTCTTTCACCGTGAAGTGTATCCCCATCAGAATCGAATGCTCCCCTCCCATACCCTCTCCCCTTCCTCCTCCCCTTCCCTCCCCTCCCCTCCTCACCCATTCCATCTTCCCTTCTGTCTCTCTCTCTCTCTCTCTCTCTCTCTCTCTCTCTCTCTCTCTCTCTCTCTCTCTCTCTCTCTCTCTCTCTCTCTCTCTCTCTCTCTCTCTCTCTACTATCTACCTCCTTCCCCTTCTCCCTTTCTCTTTCTCTTTTTTTTTTTCTTTCTCTCTGTCTCACCTTTCCCTTCGTTTCTACTCTCCCATCACACACCCCATTGCAGGTAATTGAATCAAGGTATCCTCAGCGGGCGGCCTCAATCCTCCTCCTCCTCCTCCTCCTCCTCCTCCTCCTCCTCCTCCTTCCTCCCTCCCTCCCCCCTTCCCGCTCAAAATTATCATTATATATGTTTTCCAGGTAAAGGTGAGTGTGACAGCAGCTCAAAATTGTTCGTTTTGCTTTTGTTTTCACTTACTTTTTTTTTTCATTTCGTTGTGTGGGGGATCCTATGTGTGTGTGTGTGTGTGTGTGTGTGTGTGTGTGTGTGTGTGTGTGTGTGTGTGTGTGTGTGTGTGGGTTGTGTTGTGTTGCGTGTCTGTCACCGTATTGATTCTGTTTTTTCCCCTCTTTTTTTTTCATTTTGGTTATTATCCCATTTCCTTGTTCTCTTCCTTGTCATCATCCCTTTCATAATTTTCCCTCCTCGTTGCTGCCGCTCCTCCTCCTCCTCCTCCTCCTCCTCCTCCTCCTCCTCCTCCTCCTCCTCCTCCTTCTAATCATCATTTTCATGTTTTCCCTCTTCGTTGTTATTTCTCCACTTTCTTCTCCTCCTCTTCCTCGCCGCCGCCACCTCCTCCTCCTCCTCCTCCCCCCTCCTCCTCCTCCTCCTCCTCCTCCTGCTCCTCCCTCCTCCTCCTCCTCCTCCTCCTCCTCCTCCTCCTCCTCTCCCTATACCAAAATTCATCATCTTTTTTGTTCAGTCATCTTCTTTCGTTCCATATAACTCAATTTTCCACTTTCTTCAATTATTTCCTTCCTTTCTTCCTTCTTTATTCCTCCTCCTCTTCCTCCTCCTCCTCTTCACATCGGTTCGTAGTAATATCCTAATATATTCTCTCCCTATAGATTCATTCCTTGCTATAAAATTTTCATGGCTTCTCTCTTTACAGACGATGTGATGTTGTTTTTTCATTCTTCCTGCTGCCACGTTTAACAGGAGAGGGGAGAGGAAAGGTGGGGGGGTGGGGAGGAGCCTTCTTCACTTCTGTATTTTCTGACACACATTATTTTGTATTCTCGTTGGAGCAGCTCAGTTGATATTGTTGTTATGAATTTCAAGTTTTTTTTTTTTCCGAAATATGTTCTTCCTACGTATTCTTGTGTATCTTTAAGTATTTTTCCTATTATTTATCTTTATTGTCGTTGTTGTTGTTGTTGTTGTTGTTGTTGTTGTTGTAGTTCTTCTTCTTCTTCTTCTCCTTCTCCTTCTCCTTCTTTTTCTTTTCTTTTTCTTCTTCTTCTTCTTCTTTTCGTTCTACTCCATCCACACCACCTTTTCCTTTTCCTTCTTATTTCACCTCATTCCTCCACTTCTTCCCTTTACACCATAAGCATATCATCATCATCATCATCATCATCATCATCATCATCATCATCATCATCAACAGCAGCAGCAGAAGGAAAGGAAGAAGGGGAGGAGGGCAGCACTGACCCCCCTGTCCACCACGACAAATATTTACTGACGGTCAATAGCTGGGTCATCTTCCAACCTTTCTGTAACGACCAAAGGTGTCCGGTCATCCACTCTTCTCTCTCTCTCTCTCTCTCTCTCTCTCTCTCTCTCTCTCTCTCTCTCTCTCTCTCTCTCTCTCTCTCTCTCTCTCTCTCTCTCTCTCTCTCTCTCTCTTTCCTTCTTTCCTTTCCTGTCCTCCCTCTCTCCATGCCCCCGTTACTCCTCTTCTCCCTTTCTCTGTATCTCCCTCCTCCTCCTCCACCTCCTCCTCCTTCCCCCAACTCCCGCGCCTCACTTATCTCTCTCGGGGTGCGGAAGAGCATGTAATTGTCCCATCTCGCTCCTTTGTTGGTCGCGAGAAAAATTGGTGTGGGAGGGTAATTCCGCGCCAGCGAGGACACGGCCAAATACCTCAACATCATTACAGAGGCGAGGCGGAGAGAGAGAGAGAGAGAGAGAGAGAGAGAGAGAGAGAGAGAGAGAGAGAGAGAGAGAGAGAAGAGAGAGAGAGAGAGAAGGCAATGTATCTCATTATCTTGATGTTTTCTGCTTGCCTATAGTTTTGTCTTGCTCTCTTGTTTTCTGTCTCTGTCTCTGTCTCTCTGTCTGTCTGTCTCTGTCTCTCTCTGTCTCTCTCTCTCTCTCTCTCTCTCTCTCTCTCTCTCTCTCTCTCTCTCTCTCTCTCTCTCTCTCTCTCTCTCTCTCTCCTGCCTATGCCTATGCCTATTTCGTCTCCTTCATTTTCATGTCTTTCTCTTCATTTTCCTTAACTTCCTCTTCTTCACTCTCGTCTTCGCCACTTTCTTGTATATTCCTCTTTATTTTTCTTCACCTCCTCTTCTTCATTCCATTTTTCCTCACTTTCTTGTCTCTTTCCTATTTTTTTCCACTAAGTGTTCTAGACCTTTACTTTACGCCTTGTTTGTCTTGTTCCTACTAAACTTCTTTTTTCTTCACTTTTTTCCTCATATTATTTTCTTGCCTTCCTTCCTTCCTTCCTTCTTCTTCCTTCCTCCTCCTGCTCCTCTTTCCGGGCGTCAAATAGCTAGCATTATGCAGGAGACGCTGGACTTTCGACTGTAAGTTTGCTCTCAGTGTTCTAAAGTGCCCTAAGGATGTTGCAGTGGGCGGGTAGACGCGCGGGTTAAGGTAGAAGGGAAGGGGGCGTCTGGGGAGGGCGGGCATGAGGGTGGGGATATATAGAGACAGGGCGTGGAAATGAGTGAAAGGAGAATGTAAAGGCGTGGGTGTGGAAGTGAATGGAAGGCGTGGATAGGTGGAAACGTGAGGAGTTTGAAGTGATGGCGACCTTGGAAGAAGTGGGAAGGGGGTGTTTGTGGGAGGAGGAGGAGGAGGAGGAGGAGGAGGAGCAGGGAAAGGAAAGGAAGGGTAAATATGTGAAGAGAAGGAAGGAAGGAAGGAAGGAGGAAAGAAAAGAAGGAGACAAGATGGGTCCTGTTATGGCAAGTGTTAGAAGGGTTAAGGGGAAGGGGAGAAAGGGGTGATGGGAGGGGATAGGGGGAAGGGGTGATGGGAGGGGGTAGAGGTAGGGGGGTAGGGAGGGGGAGAGGGGGTGGCTGTTGTTATTGTCGAATTAGTCTCAGCCTCAAGCTCATTCTAACTTCTTAATCTCTCCGCATCAACCAAACTTTTGCTCCATTATTCCGGGCTTGCATCCTCCTCCTCCTCCTCCTCCTCCTCCTCCTCCTCTTCCTTTTCACTATGTCCTACCATAACACACACTTTCTTTCCCCTTCATCTCTCTATCCCTCTTCACCTTGTCTTCCCTTTCTTTCTTTTCCCATTTCTTTAACCTCAACTCTCCCCTCACTGTTCTTTTCTAACCTCTCTCTCTCTCTCTCTCTCTCTCTCTCTCTCTCTCTCTCTCTCTCTCTCTCTCTCTCTCTCTCTCTCTCTCTCTCTCTCTCTCAATGACACCCTGGCTTCCCTACTACTATCATTACGCCCACATTTCCCACCCTAATAAACACCACCAACACCCATTACTCTCTCCACACCCACCCATCACCCATTCACTCCGCCCATCCCGCCCATGTCCTTGTCTGTCATTTTAATCAGTTTTACATTTTTTGTATTAAATCTTCATTATTTCAGCTCATCTTGTGTTACCTTCTCTTCCCTTTCTCTTCCTCCTTTCTACCTTTCTTCTTTCCTTCCTCCTTTGCTTATTGTTTTCTCCTCTTACCTCACTCTTTTTACTCTCCCTCCTTCCTCACTTTCTCACCTTCCACTCCACTTCCTCCTCACGCTTCCTCCCCTTCCTTGCCTTCCTCACCTTCCCAGCCTCTCCCTCCCCTTCACCCCCCCCCGCGCCTCCTTCACCCACTTCTCCTCCTTCGCCAATTCTTCAGTTCGCAGGATCCAAATTTATGACGGGCCAGTGATCCTCGGAGTCGTAAATTTGCTCCCAACTGCAGGGTATTTCTGTAGCGGCTGTCTCCTCCTCCTCCTCCTCTTCCTACACTTCCTCTATTTCCTTCATTTCCTTCATTTCCTTATCCTTTTCCTTCCTTTCTTTCTCCTCTTCCTCCTCCTCCTTTCATTCCTCTTCCTTTCACTCCTCTTCCTTTCCCTTCCCTTCCTTCTCCATGGCCGTCTCATCTTCACGTCAAGGGGAAGCTCTCTCTCTCTCTCTCTCTCTCTCTCTCTCTCTCTCTCTCTCTCTCTCTCTCTCTCTCTCTCTCTCTCTCTCTCTCTCTCTCTCTCTCTCTAATCCTTGGCTTCATCCGGTGGTTTCGTCCTTAATAACCGCTAAGCCATTTTTTCTTCCACATTTAATTGTATGTTTTCAAATTGTATGTTTTACTAGAAAAAAAAAGAAGTTTCATGTTCCTTAATTCCTTGTTGAATGGATCTGGTGTTTAATTTGTGGGTTTGAATCTCTAACTGTAATGCATGTTTCTTTTTTTTTTTCTGACTATAAACTATATCCTTTTTTTTTTTCTTTCTCTTTAAAAAACTCTTAAAAGAACATTATTTCCTTCGTTGGACTCAGCTTTCCCTTTTTTTTTTCTTCCTTAAATACTGCTTCCCTTTCTATCCCCCTCCCTCCGTCTCCCCCAAACTTCCTTCTCTTTCCTTAAATCACTTCCTTTCCTCTCTTAAATATCCTCAGCACAGTAATAACATAAACCTACACCTTAGTCTTGTTCACCCTCCACCATTTCTCCCTTACACCCTTTCCTTCCTTCCCTTCAACCATACATTCTTTACTCTCCCTTACCCTTACTTACCCTTCCTCCTACCCTTCCTCCATCCCTCTTTCCCCTTCCTCACTCTTTACTCTTGTCCCTGCTCTCACATTTCTCGCTCTCTCCCTTTTTCCATACCCTTGTTCTCCTCCCTTCCCTCCTTACCTCCCTCCCTCTTTACCTCCTTTCCTCCCCCTTCTCCCGACGTTACCCAAAAAGTAAATAAAATTGATCAAGTGACAGACACATCGAAACATTTTTGGGTCCTTCAATAACACCTTTTGCCCTTTTCTCTCTCTCCCTCTCTCTTTTTTCTCTCTCAATGTGTCTCTCCCTCCCTCCCTCCCTCCCTCTTATCCAGCGTCATTTTGTCCACTCTTAGCCTCTCTCTCTCCCCTCTCTCTCCCTCTCTATTACCTTTCCCATCTTGGTTTGTGAGCCTCTCTGTCATCCTTTTAATTACTTCTTTCCCTAAAACCTTCCTCTCCCCTCGACTGCTCTTCTCCCATTTCAAATTTTTCTTTTTTCTTCAAGTGCCTTTGCGTCTGTCAATCACTAGTTTTCCTTCCTCCTCTTTCCCTTATTGCTCTATTTCTCTCTCTTTCATATTCCACTCCAGCTCACGCACTCCCTCCTCCCTCCTCCTCCTCTTCTACCTACCCCCCCCCCCACCCACTCCCCTACTCCACACACCCACCCATCATCCAGAAAAAAAAAAAATTCTGGTCCTTTCGAATGTCCCCCAAAAAATATTAGGTAGCTAAGCAGCGTCACGTGATTCACATAAATTCAGGCTTGAAATGAAAGAGAGGAAAAGAAAGTGGCAAGCTGTCAAAAATGAGGCACAGGGAGAGAAAAAAAAACAAAAAGGGAAAACAAGTCGTCCTGGATTTGAAGTCTTTGCTAATCAGAATATAAAGAGTTTCAAAGCATCTTCCGCGTTGGGAAATCGTATATATATATTATTTTTGTCTCGCTGTCTCTTTAAGCCGAGGATGCGAGAGAGAGAGAGAGAGAGAGAGAGAGAGAGAGAGAGAGAGAGAGAGAGAGAGAGAGAGAGAGAGAGAGAGAGAGAGAGAGTTACTGCTTCATACTCATATACGCCTCCCTTCCCTCTTTAATTTCTCCCTACCCTTCTCCCTCCCTTCCTAAACCATTTCCCTTTATTTTCCCCTTTACCTCCCCATCTCCCTCCCCTCTACTCCATTATCCCCATCATCTTCCCTATTTCCTTTCCTTTACCTCCCTTTCTTACTCCATCTCTCCCTCTTCTTTCCCCTCCCTTACCCCCTTCCGTTCCCTTTCCTCCCCCTTTTCCCTTACCCCCTTTCCCTCATAGTGGCTGTTTGGAGGAGTTATGCGTGGGAAATACCGGGTGACTGGGAGGAGGAGGAGGAGGAGGAGGAGGAGGAGGAGGAGGAGGAGGAGGAGGAGGGGAGGGCGTGAGAGGTCGGACAGGTGAGGGCGTTAAATGAGGTCCTTCTCTCTTTTCCTCTTCCTTCTCTCTCTCTCTCTCTCTCTCTCTCTCTCTCTCTCTCTCTCTCTCTCTCTCTCTCTCTCTCTCTCTCTCTCTCTCTCTCTCTCTCTCTCTCTCTCTCTCTACACTCATTAAATTTATTCCCCTCTTCATTTGCTCTCTTCCATTTAGACTCCTTGTCCTTCTATCTTCTTTGTTTCTTTCTCTCTTTCTTTTCTTTTCTTAGAACACTAACTTTATTTTTTTTCTCTATTTTTTGTTCTCTCTCTCTATCTCTATCTCTCTCTCTTTGAATAAAAAAATAAAACAAAGCAAGATTCACCAACTTGTTTGTTCGAGAGGAAGAAGGGAGAGGGTGATGCAAAGGGAAGAAGAGAAGGAGTGATAAAAGTAGAGAGAGAGAGAGAGAGAGAGAGAGAGAGAGAGAGAGAGAGAGAGAGAGAGAGAGAGAGAGAGAGAGAGAGAGAGAGAGAGAGAGAGAGAGAGGGGGAGAACAAAAATACACTATTCATACAAAAATATCAAAATGACAAAAAAATATATATAACAATAGAATAATGAAAGGAAAAAGCGTCAGGGGAAAGAAAGAAAAAGAAAGAAAGAAAAGATATAGAAGAGGATCGAGCTGCCGTGTTTCCCTCACAATAACTATTACAAAACAACTCCTCCTCCTCCTCCTCCTCCTCCTCCTCCTCCTCCTCTTCTTGTAGTAGGAGTATCTTCAACAATACAATGTCACTCAAAACACAATGGTGGAAAGATGTCCATTTCTCTCTCTCTCTCTCTCTCTCTCTCTCTCTCTCTCTCTCTCTCTCTCTCTCTCTCTCTCTCTCTCTCTCTCTCTCTCTCTCGAGT
>JAPQNM010000022.1:11824048-11829048 GCA_029783475.1 Metacarcinus magister
TATTTATGTGTCTTTTTAACTGTTTGACGTTATCCTTCCATACCTACTTATATGCAACTTT
Source organism: Metacarcinus magister (assembly GCA_029783475.1). NCBI lineage: Eukaryota > Metazoa > Arthropoda > Malacostraca > Decapoda > Cancridae > Metacarcinus > Metacarcinus magister. The sequence continues at coordinate 11,824,110 of JAPQNM010000022.1, forward strand.
ACCTTCCCTTGTTCCTCCCTCCTTCCCTTCTTCCCTTCCTCCCTTCCTCCCTCCCTGCCTCCCTGCCTTCCTGCCTACTTGCCTCACGGAGTTGAACGCACGTAAGCCACGGATGCCACTTCCCCTTGCAACATCTACTCAAATCAACAAAGAGGAGAGAAGAAGAAAAGGAAATACAGTGAATCCCCTTACTAATCAGACCCTTGTACACGCCCAGTCTTAAGAGTAGTGACCTTGGGGGATGATAACTGTATATATTATGTAGAATTTATAGGGGTGTGTAGAGATTTTTGTATAAGTTGGTTTTATAAGTGTGGCGTGAAGGGATGTGTGTGTGTGTGTGTGTGTGTGTGTGTGTGTGTGTGTGTGTGTGTGTGTGTGTGTGTGTGTGTGTGTGTATTCGTGTGTGCATGTGGCATCTGTTTTCACCTTTATCAATTGTGAAACAGTGAGCAACATATTAGTTCACCCTTGATAAACCATGAGTGTGTAATCCTCTGTACACACACGCACACGCACACACACACACACACACACACACACACACACACACACACACACACACACACACACACCTGCCACATCATCAAAAAGGCGGCACAAAGTTAAAGTATAATGAGTCCCATGAAATATGCAGAAAGCTAAATGAAGTAAGAGTAAATGTTGTCAAATATTAAACGAAAATTACCACCACGTTGAAAGGGAAAAAAGAAAGGCGGAGTAACAAAAACTGACAGCCACGAGACAAAGGGTGAAGGTAAGGTAATTTAAGGTAAGGTAAGGTAAGGTAAGGTAATGTAAGGTAAGGTAAGGTAAGGTAAGGTAAGGTAAGGTAAGGTAAGGTAAGGTAAGGTAAGGTAAGGTAAGGTAAGGTAAGGTAAGGTAAGGTAAGGTAAGGTAAGGTAAGGTAAGGTAAGGTAAGGTAAGGTAAGGTAAGGTAGAGAGGTGAGGTTAATGGGTGTTAGGAAGGGAAATATGTCAAGGTAAAACGTTAAATATATACATATGTGATGAATTAATTGTTGTAGGAAATAAACGCAAAAAAAAAGAAAAAATAAACAGACATACGGTAAAAGAGAGAATTGATATGGTTTTGAAAAGAGAAAATATGGAAGAAAATAAATGTGTCTATGGTCAAAAATAATGTTAATAAAATGGTGAGTAAAATTGACAGGAAATGAACGACTACATTAATATTTGTATGTTGTGTAAATCATGAGGAGGAAAAGGGAGGAGGAAGAACACAAAGTATGAACAAACAGCAGCAGAAGAAAATTAATATGGGAGAGATGACAAAAAAATAATAAATAATCAACAACAAAAAGAAAAATAGGAATAAAAACAGAACAAAAAACAAGAAAAAAGAAGGAAAAGAACAAGAAAAATACGCACAACAATAACAAACAAAAAAACTAAGAAACTAGATATATGAAGAAGAAGAAGAAGAAGAAGAAGAAGAAGAAGAAGAAGAAATATTTACAAAAGAGGGGAAATAAGGGGCAGGAAGACGAATAATATGAAGCAGAGTAAGGAAGCTCCATGATTAGAGAAGCCATGAGTAGACAGCCCTTATCTACAGTACGAAGGAGGAGGAGGAAGAGGAGGAGGAGGAAGAAGAAGAATAAGAGGAGGAAGCTGAAGAGGAGAGGAAAGAGAGATTAGAATGGGGAGTAGAGATGGATAAGGATAAAGCAAGGCAGAGAACATTGAAGGAAGAAAGAAAGGAAGGAAGGAGAGGGTGAAGGAGGGAGAGGTAAGGAGTCACATACACACCTGATTACCTGTCTAAGGGAGATGCTAAACTCACCTGTTTGTCTTTCCTCTTTCACTGTTTAGCATGAGGAAGCGAAGGAGGGGAGAAGGGAAGGAGGGAAGGAGGGAAGGAGGAAATGGCAGAGCTAAGGAGAGAGAGAGAGAGAGAGAGAGAGAGAGAGAGAGAGAGAGAGAGAGAGAGAGAGAGAGAGAGAGAGAGAGAGAGAGAGAGAGAGAGAGAGAGAGAGAGAGAGAGAGACAAAACTGTAGGTGACACTATAAACTTATTCTTGCTCATAAACATTCTAACCCACTTATTAGATGAAACAAGAACAATAAAATGAAGAATTGAAGGAGGAGGAGGAGGAGGAGGAGGAGGAGGAGGAGGAGGAGGAGGAGGAGGAGGAGGAGGAAGAGGAGGAGGAGCTAAAAAAATATCAAAAGGTAGAAATGAAAAGGTGGAAAAGCGGAAGGATAATGAGAACCAGGATGAGAGGAAGAGGAGGAGGAGGAGGAGGAGGAGGAGGAGGAGGAGGAGGAGGAGGAGGAGGAGGAGGAGGAGGAGATCCAAGGTCGGTGTTCCCCTCGTCACCCCATCGTCTCCCCTCAGTGACATTTATTCCTACACTATCTCCCCTCAGCATCTAAGAGGGAGAGGGGAGAAGCGCGTCGGTGCTGGCTGGGGAGGGAGAGAGAGAGAGAGAGAGAGAGAGAGAGAGAGAGAGAGAGAGAGAGAGAGAGAGAGAGAGAGAGAGAGAGAGAGAGAGAGAGAGAGAGAGAGAGAGAGACGGAAGGAAGAAATGGGGAGGGAAGTGAGGAAAAAAAGAAGGGTCACACACACACACACACACACCTCCTGTTGCTTCTTTGCTAAGGTAGTGATTTGAATAAGATCACGCAGAGCCAGACTTCCAAGCTGAAGCAATTAGGAGGGGAGAGAGGGAAGTGAAGGGAAGGAAGGGAGGGAGGGAAGGAAGGGAGGGGCCAGGAGGAAAGAATAACCGAGGCGTGGTGAGGGGAAACATGGGCATGGAAGAGGAGAGAAGAGATGATTGTGAGCTAATATTGGGCCATTGAGAGGGTCACTAATGATTAGGAGGGAACTGTGATACTGGTGATGGTGATAGTAGTAGTAGTAGTAGTAGTAGTAGTAGTAGTAGTAGTAGTAGTAGTAGTAGTATAGTAGTAGTAGTAGTTAGTAGGTAGTAGTAGTAGTAGTACCACCACAAGCACTTAATAACAACTGTATTAGTAGCAGTAGTCATGCAAAGTCTGATCAATTAGGGGAAAGTGTGCGTTCAAGCAATCAAATATACAAATTACCATTCCACCCTTCCCACTCCTCCCCTCCTACTTCCCCCCATGGTCTTCCCCTCCCCCCCAACACACACCACCCCATCCCCACACCTGCAGTACTTACCCCCACAAGAAGTAACACCTCCACCACCACCACCACCATCACCACCAGCAGCTTTAAGGTGTGACGGAGGTGTGTAGTAGTAGGAGGAATGACAGGGAAAGGAGAGACACCGTACCTGCAGAAGAGAGAGAAAATGTTGAATTAGTCACGGAGTTGGAAAATAATATACAAGAATAGTGAGTCATCTAAGTGTTTTGTTTTGTTTCTATCATAATAACCACCACCACCACCACCACCACCACCACCACTACCACCACCACCACCACCACCACTACACTACCGCTACTACCACTACTACCACTACTCAAGCTCAATTATTGCCTCATTTAAAGTTCCCTCCATCTTTCATATTTCGTATTTTAATACTACACCTCAGGAGCCACACACACACACACACACACACACACACACACACACACACACACACACACACACATACACACACACACAGTCTCTTGCTTTTCATGTGCTTCAGCCCCTCATTCCCTCCTCTTCCTTTCCCTTATCATTCCTTCCCTTCCCTCACCTCCCTCCCTCCACCCCTTCCCTCCTCCCTCCCCTCGACGCCATTACAGCACAGGGCGAAGTACCGGACTCGCCTCTGTTATAAACATATTCATACATCCATAACCGTATCATAAATCATCGAACGCCATATTCTAAACAATATTGAAGCGCTCACAACCTCTATCTCTCTTTTTATGTCATGTAATATCAATTTATTTTATTTATTCATATTTAGTTGTTTGTACTGGTGGTGGCGGTGGCAGCAGTAGTAGTAGTAGTAGTATAATAGTAATAGTGGAGGAGGAGGAGCAGGAGGAGGCGTGCGTGACCTGTGGATACTCTAAATAATTGTGATTTTCTTATCTACGAAGTGTAATTTGCCACTACCGAGCACCGGATATTAATGATGCGGCTACAATTACAGCGATAGCAACGTATTCAACGAGGGAAACGACGACGAGGAGGAGGAGGAGGAGGAGGAGGACTGTGACGATGATGAGGAGGAGGAGAAAAGGTAAAGGGACGAAAGGTTGAAAATACACGAGGACGAGAATGCGGAATCGAGGTAGAAATTGAAGGTGAGTCAGAAAACGAGGACGACAGCAAGGAGGACGACGAGGATACACATACAGAAAAGAAAGATTGAACGAGGACGACGATGAATAAAGCGGAAATTTGAATGACGGACGGGACGAGACATTTTTAACGAGATAATTGGCGTTCGGTCACCGTCATGGCCTCGAGGTACAAACACACACACACACACACACACACACACACACACACACACACACACACACACACACACACACACACACACACACACACACACTGATCTCGCTAGATAAATAAGCAAATGAATAATTAGGTTAATGAATAGATAAATAAACAAAATAAAATAAAAAAGATTAGGTTAGAATGAAATTAATTAAAAAGATTTAAATATTACAGCTTTTTTTCTCCTACTCCTCCTCCTCCTCCTCCTCCTCCTCCTCCTCCTCCTCCTCCGTCATTTTCTTTCCTCCATTTCATTGGGTAAGAGGAGAGGGATAAGGAAGAAGAAATCAGTAAGTTTGGTATCAGGTAAACTTCTTCTCCTCCATTCTGTAAACTGATATTCATAATTGGTTCAAATGTGAAATATATAACAAAAAATGCAGAGAAACTAAAGATAATGTATAAAAAAAGATTAACTGGAATGAATAATGGGTTTGCATGTCTTATAGTTTTTCTTATTGCATATTTTGAAAGAATTGAACA
>JAPQNM010000022.1:11831548-11834048 GCA_029783475.1 Metacarcinus magister
TAAATAAAAAAAGCTTCTCACGGTTGCCATTGAAGCTATTCGTAAGGGCAGGAAAGGTGGTAAAAAGGTCCCAGGCGAGGAAAAAGTCCCTAAGGCCACATCTAGGCGGCAATTGCTGACGAAAAAAAAGGAAGAAAAAAATAAGAAAAAGCTTGACAAAAGGAGGAGGAAAAAAAGTCTCTGGAGAACACTGCGTCTCGGAGACAAAACAGGGGGAGGGAGGGAGAGAGGGAGAGAGAGAGAGAGAGAGAGAGAGAGAGAGAGAGAGAGAGAGAGAGAGAGAGAGAGAGAGAGAGAGAATAAACACCGTATCATCTCTCTCTCTCTCTCTCTCTCTCTCTCTCTCTCTCTCTCTCTCTCTCTCTCTCTCTCTCTCTCTCTCTCTCTCTCTCTCTCTCATCGTCCTTCTTCTCTTTTCACATGACCTTTCTCTAACCTCCCTCCTTCCATCCCTCCCTCCCTCCCTCCCTCCCTCACTGTCCCTCCAGAATCTTAACGCGGTGGTAGGAAAAGGCGAGCGAGTCTGTGTCCCTCCAGCTTCATCTTGTAAATGGAGGGAGCAAAGTTGGTGCCCGCAACAGGCTAAGGGAGGGAAGGAGGCAGGGAGGGAAGGAGGGAGAGATGGAGGGAGGGAAGGAGGAAAGGAAGGAAGGAAGGAAGGAAGGAAGGAAGGAAGGAAGGAAGGAAGGAAGGAAGGAAGGAAGGAAGGAGAGATAGAAGAATTGAAGAAAACTGAGATACGTTGATGAAGAAAGTGATAAAATAAGTAGTAAAAGATGGTAAGAAGGAAGTGTAAGGAAGGAAGGAAGGATGGAAGGAAGGAAGGAATAAAGAAAGGAGGAAAGGAGATAGTAAAAGGAAAGCACAAATAAAAAAACTAGTGAAGAAAGAAGTCACGTCTGAAGAGGAAAGAAGAGGAGAAAAAAAATAGATAAAAGTACGAAAAGAATACAAAGAAAACGAAGGAAACGATTGGGAGGCGATGGGAGTGGAGAGGAAGAAAAGAAATACGGGAAGGAAGGGGAAAGAGAGGAAGGGAGGGAGGGAGTGAGTATGATAGGAAAATGCAAGGAAAGAAAGTCAAAGAGAGTAACGAGAAGCAGGAGGAGGAGGAGGATTATGCAAGCAAATCTGTCCTCTCTCTTCCCTCCCAGCTCTCTTCATTTCTACTACTCCTTTCACAGACACCCTCCTCCTCCTCCTCCTCCTCCTCCTCCGCCTCCGCCTCCACTTTCTATCTTCTTCCATGACAACCAATGATCAATGAACCTCGCATTGACTGCACGCACGCACATACACACACACACACACACACACACACACACACACACACACACACACACACACACACACACACACACACACACACACACGCACACACAAGCCATTTTCTTACCATATATGTTAAACCTCACCTTAAAATCCCTCTAATTCATATCTAAGGCGAGGAAGGAAAAAAATAATAAAGGAGGAGGAGGAGGAGGAGAACACCCTGACACTTCCCCTACCCCTATGAAGGAAGAACAGGACACAGGCGCCTCTCCACCACACCTCCCCACCACACCTTCCCGCCACACCTCCCCACCACACCTCCCCGCCACACGCCACCTTCGCAACACGCAATGAAACTTTTCCAACCACATGTCTATCTGCATGAGACAGTTCCTGGCTGCCACTCCTCATTCACCACCTCCGTCCCTTTCCTTTCCTCACTCCTTCATTCCTTACCTGCCCTTCCTTTCCCTTCTCTCCTCCCTCTCCCTCTCTATAGCACGGGGTTCCTCAAGGTTCCGTATTTGGACCAAGATTTTTTTGTGGTTTGTATTTATGATCACCTGAAAAATTACCTAATAAAAAAAAATAATTTGCAGACGAAGAATGATATGATAGAGATATACAAAAAAAATCACGCTCGTCAATTTATAAGCTAGGGATGCAATCAGAAATGGGCTTCTTTGCATTTTAGATATATAAAATTACTATATGTTGATCACTAGTCTGGTAATAAGCAACATGAAAAGATGGAACATAAAATTATACTGTTTAATAATGATATTTGTAATGCTAACGCTAATGGTAATAATGAAATAATTGATAATACAAATAATAATGACAACAATAACAATAATAACAAGAGAATATATACTTAGATTCAGATATGTTATTATACTGTATATTGCAAAGGGTTTTATGTATAGAGTAATGATACAACCTTCCCTTGAATGTAGCAAACAGTAATGGTCACTGAACCTCATTATTTGAAACACACAGGAATAAAAGTGCAGGTAATAACCATGAAATTGATGCCGCCCGATCATATAAACTACAACACGATATATTAAGAATGAAAATAATCCAGACCTAAATACTTAAAAGATGGAGGACAATGGGCTTGATAAAAAGGTTTCCAAAATGTTTCAATAGTTTCGAAAAAGTAAATTATGTAAAACTGAAGTGTAATAATATTCTTGAACCATAAATAAGTATGAAAATGAAAGGT
>JAPQNM010000022.1:11839048-11844048 GCA_029783475.1 Metacarcinus magister
TAAAATGATCTCAACGTCTATAGTGTTAGTAGATTTTCCTTTGTTTAATTATATTGGTTTTTATAAATGTTGTTTGCTCATTCATTTATAATCATAATGAACTTGTGTTGATTTGTTCTTCATTGATTTAAGTTGTTATAAAGTATTTAAGTATATGCATGCATGTATTATTTCACTGAATTTAAGTATAGATCGTCATGAATAAGTAATACCGAAGGTGGCTTGTTGTTGTTGTTGTTAATGTTGTTAATGTTAGTTGTAGTAGTGGTGGTGGTGGTGGTGGTGGTGGTGGTGGTGGTGGTGGTGGTGGTGGTGGTGGTGGTGGTGGTGGTGGGAAATCCGCCAAGGAAATCACTCAGGGAACCTACATTTATATACTCGTACTATGTGTGTATTGAGCCTTAAGTGTATTGGTGTGAGTCTTTGTACGTTGTGTGTGTGTGTGTGTGTGTGTGTGTGTGTGTGTGTGTGTGTGTGTGTGTGTGTGTGTGTGTGTGTGTGTGTGTGTGTGTACAATGGCAGTGTCAATGCTTTTAATATTTACTTGGAAATACACGAACACAAATATTTTTTGTTTGCTCCATGTAAACATATCGATCTCAACTACACACACACACACAGACAAACAAATAACACACACACACACACACACACACACACACACACACACACACACACACACACACACACACACACACACACACACACACACACACCACAATCACCATACAAAACATCACACTCACAAGAAATATTACCAACACTTTACCCACGAAAAAAATAAAACCCAAAAATATAATATCACACATAAGAAAAATAAGAAGAAGGAGGAGGAGGAGGAGGAGGAGGAGGAGGAGGAGGAGGAGGAGGAGGAGGAGGAGGAGGAGGAGGAGGTAGAAGAAGAAGAGAGTAAATATATAGCATCGAACTACATTATCAAACCAGCACGCGACCTGTTCTTCATTGTAAGTATATTTTTATGTGGAGCGGCGGAACCATTACTACGAACGTCCAGTGTTGGCAAAATGCACCATTACCGTCGCCTTCCATCGTCACGCACTCCCCCCCTGCACGCAAACGCTCCATTATCGATTTAATATCCCCAGCAACACACTTCACGCTTGCTGTGGACACCCTCCTTCCCCCTCAGTCCCCCTCCTTCCCCTTCCGTCCCCTCCTTCCCCCTCCTTTTCCTCTTCTCCTTCTTTTCTTTTTCTTCTCAGCCTACCTCCTCGTTTTCCTTTTCCTTCTTTCATTCCTTCTTCTTCTTAGTATTCCTCTCCTCTTTATCCTTCCTCTCCTCTCCTATCATCTCTTTTCTTCCTTCTTCCCTTCCTCTTCTCAGTATTCCTCTCCTTCGGTCTTAATCTTATATCACTTTACCTTTCTCCCCTCTATATTTCTTTCCCTCTTCCCCCTTCCCCTCTTTCTTTCTTCCATTCCCTCCTTCTTCTCAGCGTTCTTCTCCGGTTTTATTTTATCACTTTACCCTTCCTCCCCTCTATCCTCCTTCTTCCCTCCTCTCCTTCCTTCCTTCCTTCCTCTTCTGGCACTCCTTTCCTACTCCTTCTTGATCAGTCCTTCGCCTCTTATCCTCCCACGTCCTCCTTTCCACCTGAGGCTCTTAATCCAGTCTTCTCTCCTCCTCCTCCTCCTCCTCCTCCTCCTCCTCCTCCTCCTCCTCCTCCTCCTCCTCCTCCTCCTCCTCCTCCTCCTCCTCTCCTCCTCCACGTGTCCGAGTAATGAAGCTTCGGTGTATTAAAAAGTTTGTTACAATTAGTATCTGAGGTGGAGGTGTGCGTTAGTCTCAACCTTGCAGCTTCCTGCTTCTTTTGGTTGTCTTCTTATTTATCCTTTTCTTTTTCTTTTTCTTGTTTTTTCTTCTCTTCTTCTTCTTCTTCTTCTTCTTCTTCTTCTTCTTCTTCTTCTTCTTCTTCTTCTTCATAGGAGTAGTGTGCTGGAAGCCTTCTTACCTTGTACTTATACTTACCTCTGCTGTGTTTTGGACTCAAACACCTTCTTAGTTAAGCATTCGTAGCGTGTTACTTTAATTTGTCTTTTTTTTTATTAAGGGGAACTACTGTAGGAACGAACACACACACACACACACACACACACACACACACACACACACACACACACACACACACACACACACACACACACACACACACACACACACACACACGTACCGTATCAACCCCTCAACAGGTAATTACAGGTGTATCTACGACACGCACCTCAGGGGGTCAAGACAAAGGTGTTCCTCAAGCTTACTAACTTATTCAAGCTGGCGAAGAAGGCAAATCGGAGGAAAGGAGGGAAAGCAAGGAAGGTAAGGTAAGGGAATGGGAGGTTAGAGGAGGGAGTTGCACCTCACCCTAACCCTCTACCCCACACCCTACACCCTTACACCTCCCCTTACCAACGACAACCCTAATACACACGCATCTACAATTGCCACGCCCACGACACAGCTGCGAACCCGAGGCGACGCACAGCAGGACAAATGTGTGCATATGTGAGGTCTCGACATCCGTGTTTTGTGGAAGTTACAAAAGGATGTATTTCAGGGCTTCCAGACGCCGGGATTTTAGGGAGTTTGACGCAAAAGCCGCGTGATCCAATACTTCAGAGGATTTGCAAAGGGGAAGGATAGGAGACGGAGTGGATAGAAGAGAGAAAAAAGGAAGGGAGGAAGAAAGGGGAAACTTGATAGGGTGGTGAGGGTTAGTGTGAGTATTTTGTGAGTTAGTGTGAGTATTATGAGAGAGTGCAGAAAAGAGGGGAAAGAAGGTGGTAGGAGCAGCAATAGTCTCAAGGAAGAGGTGGAGGAGAGGGGCAAAGCGTGATTATTTAAGGTAGTGAAAAAGAGATCGTAGGAGAGAAATATAAAGTTAGAAATACATAAATAATAAAACAAAGTAACACAAAGGAGAAGTGATAAAAGTGAGTCCAAAAAGAAAATACAGAGTTAATTAAACATACTTACAAACAAAGTAATCAAGACAAATGATAATGAAAGAAACAATGCACCAAAGAAAATAATAAAAAAAAGAAATTGTGAGAGAAATGATGAAAATTTACACGACAGCAAGAGTTATTCAGACGAAATAACCTGTCATTAGGAAAGCAGGGACAGGAAATTAACGCAAGTACACGGGGCGACAAAGGGAAAGAAAAACACAACCACATGGGGAGTAAATAAAGAAGAATGATCACAATAACACTAATAACTCCCACGAAACAAGACACAGAAAGAAAAAAAGAAAAAAAAACAAGAGAGCTAACCAAGAAAAAAAAAAAAATAAAAATTAGGTAAAGGCAGGAAAGGGAGGAGGCAAGGGGAGGGAGTACTAACAAAGGGATAAAGGGAACAGGAAATGCATGCATGTGACTGCGTGTGTTTGTCACCCCGTAAACACACTCCCTGTGGCTCCACCTGTCACTGCCACTCTTCCCTCCCTACCTGTCTCCAAGCCTCCTACCGCCCCGCCCCGCCCCACTGCAGCCCCGCCCCGCTTCAGCCCCGCCCCCGTGCCTGCCCCGCCCCGTCCACCTGTCAACAGCACATTTCACTATTTTCTCGTCATGTGGGAAAGGGGAAGAGGGGGAGGGATGACCATTATGGGGATGGATATGTGGAAATGGGAACACAGGACGACTTATTATTTCATAGAGTGAGTGAGTGAATGTGTGTGTGTGTGTGTGTGTGTGTGTGTGTGTGTGTGTGTGTGTGTGTGTGTGTGTGTGTGTGTGTGTGTGTGTGTGTGTGTGTGTGTACCGGAAGTTATGGTTGAAGTGCTATCTATGTACACTTTATTTATTTTTATTACTCTCGTTCTGCCTGTCTAGCGCTCTCTCTCTCTCTCTCTCTCTCTCTCTCTCTCTCTCTCTCTCTCTCTCTCTCTCTCTCTCTCTCTCTCTCTCTCTCTCTCTCTCTCTCTCTCTCTCCCCACACTGGCAGTGGTAGCAAGCGCCCAATTTTCCAGGCCATAGCTTGACGTAATTCCTTGGCAACAGCAGAGTCCAGGAGTGTGAGGCGCTCCTCCTCCTCCTCCTCCTCCTCCTCCTCCTCCTCCTCCTCCTCCACCACGGGAAGTAAGATCCACAAGGTCGAGCTAATGGGCGCCAGTGTGATCGTAAAGCGTTTATTGAGGGTGCGTTGGGTGTGTGACAATGTGTGTGTGTGTGTGTGTGTGTGTGGTGTGTGTGTGTGTGTGTGTGTGTGTGTGTGTGTGTGTGTGTGTGTGTGTATGAACAAAGATCTCATTCATACTATGTCATATTTTTTTCCAATTTTTATCTCCGTATCCATTTCCTCCTCCTCCTCCTCCTCCTTCCACGACAGGTAAAACGACCTTCCTACCCTGCTAAAAACACCTCTTGACTCCATCCTTACCCCTCATCTCTATCCCCTCAGTCCCTCTACTGTTCCCTCCCCTCACACTCCTTCATCCCTTCACCCTCAGTCACTCGCCTTCCCTCTACACTTCCATCCCTTTAAACTCCCCTCTACACTCTTACCCTCTACACTTCCATCCCTCTTTCCTCTCCCCTCACTAGTAGGAAGGGAAGAGTGCACACGTGTAGGTATTCAAGGCACACACACACGTACACAAAGACCGTCATATGTGTTCATAAGGACTTTTTTTCCACTGATAATAATAGAGAAATAGCACAAAGGAATAATAAGATAATACAGAAAAATGAATTGTGGTTTTGTTGTATAATGTAAAAAATATATTTATAGGTATAAAAAAAAGTTTGTTTAATTTCACGTATAAATGTTGTAAGCTCGTTTTAATTCGTGTGTCAAGTACATGTAAAGTGTATGAGAAAAAAATATTTATGTTATAGCAAATGTGTTTTTTTTTCCCCATTCATTACAGTTTTTCTTTCTTTCTTTTTTCTATATGAACGTTTTTTTTTCTTCTGCTTCCAAGTGATTAGTCAAACACCTGCTCTGTTATTTTTTTCCCCATTTTTCGAAATTCTTT
>JAPQNM010000022.1:11851021-11863521 GCA_029783475.1 Metacarcinus magister
GGACTCGTGAGTAGAAGTGGAAGATATATGAGATGAAAGTTAACACGTGAAAGCATTTACAGTCTACAGCATCGCCTCCTCGTACAAGGAAATAAGGACAAATATTCGCATGTTACGTGGATGGAAGTGGAAGTAGGTGAGGCATTAGATAACCCAACCATGGTAAAAAGTAATACATGGAAGAACAGTTAACGCAGATGAAGGAAAAGAAGGTATATCAAGGGAATGGAAGAGGCTAGAAAAGAAAATCTGTTGAGGTTTTATCACGAAGGAGGACAACGATGAATGGCAAAGTGAAGATAAAAGGGAAATGAGGTTGGGAGAGTAAAGCTTAAAGGGGGAGGGGGGGGGGTGCAGGAGGAAAGACTTCGTTATTTCTCTCCCCTTTTCTTCCTTCCTTCCTTCCTTCCTTCTTTCATTCATCCATTAATTAATTCATTATTCCTTTCTTCCTCTGATGCTTTTTTTTCTTTTGTTGTTATTGCTGTTTAAATGCATTTCACTTTTTTTTGTTTTTATATTCACAGATCATTTATCTTTACTTAACTTAATACCCACACTCACACACACACACACACACACACACACACACACACACACACACACGCACACACGCACACACACACACACACACACACACACACGGAAACACACACGGAAACACACTTGAGGGACAGAGAATTCACAAGCTCAGTAAAGGTTTCGTTCCGTTCTTGCAGGAGAGTGTGAAGGGCGTGGCTTGACTCGTTCAGGAAGCGTCGTCCCTCCTTCGTCAGGAACACCTCCGGCCGCAGCATCACAGGTAAGCTCGCCACGGCCATCAGGTAACTCGTGAAGTCCCTTGTAATGTTGAGTTCTGCAGGAAGTGTATAGAAGTGTATGAAGGTAGACAAGTGGGTATAGGTACATTTATAACAAAGTAAGGAGAGAGAGAGAGAGAGAGAGAGAGAGAGAGAGAGAGAGAGAGAGAGAGAGAGAGAGGAGAGAGAGAGAGAGAGAGGAGAGAGAGAGAGAGAGAGAGAGAGAGAGAGAGAGAGAGAGAGAGAGAGAGAGAGAGAGAGAGAGAGAGAGAGAGAGAGAGAATAAATAAAAAAGCTTGGATTTTAAACAGACATGCAACCAACTATCCAGTCAAACAGACGAAAAGGCATAGTGATAAACAGACAAGTTAGACAGAAAAATAGACAGGTAGACAGACAAATAAACAGACAGACAAATAGACAGATATGTAGAGAATTAAAATAAGAGAATCATTAGTCTCGGTGTGCATGTATATGATATTATAGTCACGTGATGCTACGCCGGAAACCAATTACGTCAATTCGTCAGCTTAGCGTGAACAGGTAACCCATCCGAAAAAAATAATAATAAGATACACGAAATGAAGGTAAACAAATCAGTGGAAACGAAAAATCAAACAAAAGTGAAAAGAGATAAAGTTATTGAGAAAACCAAATAAAAATCACTCCTTCGCTCCAGAAAAGACATAAGTAACTTAGGAAACAAAGAACCACCTTAAGTAAAAGTCTTTTCTGATTATTATTGTCGTGGTCCAAAGTGCGTTGTGTTTTGGAAGAATCTGCCGAAGGAACAGAGAGAAAGACAGAGGATAAAACTCAGCTCGTCAAGGTCGTCTCAATCTCCGTCTTTTCTTGGCTTTTGTACCGAAACAAAAGGAAAATAATAAAATGACTATAATGTGGTGTGCAGGATGATTGGCGGGAACGTCGTCTCTTACCTTCCAGTTTGGCCTTAGAGAAGAAGTCCCGGTTACAACAGACTATAGAAGGCAACTGCAGACCCAACGAACTCATTTCAAGGGACGACTAGAGGCAAGGAAATATTTTTGTGGTTAATGTTGTTGTTATTGTTGGTGTTACTATATTAGGACTTTGATGAAATATGACGTTTTTTTCTTCTTATCGACAACGTTGCAACAAAGGAAGTGTTAACATGGTAATAACATAGAACTAGTGAAGTATTACACAGCAAAGACTGAATAGACTGGGTGAAGCTTCCTTGTACTTTTTCAATGTTCCTTTTGGTAAACATTTATCTTAAAAAGTAAGGCCTAACCAGCTGTTGAGGACCGATTCAATTATAAAAAAAAAAAATAATAAGGATAAAATTGCATAGTCTTTCATGAAATATTTTATGAACCCTGAAATCTTTTGCGAAATTTCTTCCAGCAATGAATCAACCTTCTTAGAGCTTCACCTAAAAACACTTTCTAAGCACATCACAATAACCTGTACAATAATGCAACCTATTTCTAATTAATTTTCTATTTTATTATTATTATTTTAACTTGTTCACCCTTATGTCTCTCCCTTGCCCCTTACTCTCCACTTCCACGGCCTCAACTCACCTGTGATTTTATATTTCGTGAGGCATAGTCACCAGTATGCTTAATGATGGCGTAGATGAGGGAGACGCTGAGGCCAGCAACGAGGATAAGCCAGAAGTACCCCATGTAGGTACCTCGGTGGGTCCACGCGTGGTTGACCCCGTGTGCAGTGGTGGTGAGAGACACGAACTCAACCACGTCTCGGGCACTCTTCTCCTTGCTGATGCCCTGCGGAGGAATGGAGGCAAGGAGAGGGAGGAGGAAAACAAGAATGGAGGGGAAAAATTAGGGGGAAAAAAGAGCATGGTGAAGTAGAAAGAAGCATTAGAAATAGAACAGGATGAGTGTGTGGGTTATATCTATCTGCGTGGAAGGTAAAATGTGTAGTATATATTTAGTTGCTATCATGGAGTGACTCGTGATGCACACACACTGTTGACTGAAATACATAACTCATGTTTCAATACGATGCCTTTGGTTGTTAATTGTGTTGTGAATTGCATGATATGTTGGTGTTTTGTGCGACATTATTCGTTATTTTTTATTATTATCATCATCATCGTCATCATTATCATAGTAGTAGGAGTAGTAGTAGCAGTAGTAGTAGTAGTAGTAGTAGTAGTAGTAGGAGTAGTAGTAGTAGTAGTAGTAGTAGTAGTAGTAGTAGTAGTAGTAGTAGTAGTAGTAGTAGTAGTAGTAGTAGTAGTAGTAGTAGTAGTAGTAGTAGTAGTAGTAACTGCACCAGCCGCAAAAGCAATATTAAATCAGGAACCAACATTTCCTCACTAACACACCGTCACCAGAATCTCATCGCTTCATACTACGTTCTCGCGGGAGACAAAGAAGGATCACGGCAGCTTAGACACAGGATTTGGATAATTTCCAGAACTCCAGGTCAAGTTACGGCATACAGACGGGGTAAGGGATGGAGGGAGGAAGGGAAGGAGGGTGTTTTAGCTTCAACTCTGCATGTATAATGTAATATTGCTGCCAGTATTCAAAAGAGTAGAGTAGAAACACATCATAAGTCCAGTATTTCAATAAGCATGTTTAGTAAAGCTATTTGTGTTCAGTGTGTTTCGAGAGGGATGAGTAGTGTGAGGAGTGAAGCATCAGACAGGGAAATGTATGCTTCATGGCAGATGTTGGCTTCATGAGGCGTACGTACACAAAGCAGGTGTTAAGTGACAGGAGGGAGAGGCCCCATAACAGGCTTCTTTCTCACCTGTCCCGCCCTCCCAGCCTGGACCCAACACATAACACCTGGCCAATGTTTACCTGAACCCACAACATCGATCAGGCAAGCAGCTAATGGCGGAACTAATTCAAACATTACTGCAAGACAAGTGGTGTGTGTGTGTGTGTGTGTGTGTGTGTGTGTGTGTGTGTGTGTGTGTGTGTGTGTGTGTGTGTGTGTGTGTGTGTGTGTGTGTGTGTGTGTGTGTGTGTGTGTTCATTATTCACTGTGATGATAACATAATTGGTGTACATGATGATAAACATGTTACCTGCAGGTCACTAGGGAGGTCATCATCGTCATCGTCACGGAGGATGAAGGAGGTAAAGGAGTCCTTGGCCTTCACCTGCTCCTTCACGCCCCAGGCCTCTATGACGGGCATCATGGCGTACAAGCAAGGCTAAGAGAAGCACTCCAGCTGCAGAACACTTGTGAGTATGTGCACCTTAACACAGTAGTAGTAATAATAGTAGTAGTAGTAATGATAATGATAATAATAATAATAATAATAATAATAATAATGCTAGTAATAGTAATAATAGTAATGATGATAAATGATAATAATGTTAATAATAATAGTAATAATAATAATAATAATAATAATAATAATAATAATAATAATAATAATAATAATAATAACAGCAATAACATAGCAAGGCTCAATGATGTTTATAAATGTTACATAAGCTGATAGATAACCTTAACATTAATAGTTCTTTTTATCCTATGAAAAGAAAATTGTGGAATCTTCAGTATTTTTTTGCAGCATTTAATCACATCAGTTTTCCGTGAACTGTACAATCATTCATTGCAACACATATTTTACTATTTGTTTATTTTTTTTATTTCCTCAAGTCAGTTTACCACAGACTCGCCAGCCACACCCACATCTCTCCACACTCCATACAAACCACACATCAAACCAACCACATCCTACAGTCAGCCACATCTCCAGTCAGCCACATCCTACAGTCAGCCACACTTCCAGTCAGCCACACCTGCAGTCAGCCATACTCCTACCTGACTTCCTTCACCGCACTCTCTTGATCCACTGAATGACTTGTCGACCGGACCCTACTGACCCCCCCCCCACCCCCCCGACACACACACACTTCGACAAGATCAATAAGAAGAAAAAAAAGCTACAAACAAAACTATATCTTATGAAGTAAAAAATTTGGTTATATTAACGTTGTACATCTTCAATAAGCAATAACAAGCTATATTAACCCAGTTGTTTTGAATTTAGAATGACCAATATTGGCATGAACCAAGGTATAACCATAAGGTTGTATAGGGGAAACGATTTGCTCAAAGGACATAACGTAATCCAAGTCTCTCCTCGCATGCCTGTCAACAAGGCCGGCGCGGCCCGGGCATGGGACGGACAGGGGTGATATTATGGATATTTGCTCTAGGACTAATAGTTTTGCAGTAAAATGGCGTCAAATGTTTTTGACATAAATTTTGGTCTACATTTTCCGAGCCAAAAAATTAAAGAAGTATTTCCGTCACAGAAACGTGAAAAATCATATGCATTAAGAGAAGGGGGACAGGGGTAAGGGTGCAGACTGAGGCTTCCATAAATACGCCTCGCCCCATCATGGTACTTCTGGGAAACGTCAAAGAAAAATGCAACTAGGGAAAGGTAGAAGGGAAAGCCGTCCTCAAGCTAATGGAAAACTGAAATATTGTTATAAGCAGACGTCATGGCTATTCGACCTTGAAATTGTGCCTAGTGGTGGACACGTTGTATGAGAATATCTTGGTGAAAACAAACTGTAGCATTCTCTTCAGGCAAGTTCCCTCTGAATAAATAGATAAATAATTAAGTAAACGGATGATAGATCAATAGTTTTTAATCCTCTTCTCAAAGTAAGAATCAGGTTGTTCGCTGATCACAACTTTCAGCACATTGCAGAGGAGAACACATACACGCATACACACACATACTCCACTGTCAAGGTCATGAATAATATCCCAACCTTTCACTTATACATAATGTAGTTCGACACAATTGGAACAGTCGGTGCCATCTGTCAGAGTGGGTTAGAAAGCCTGATCCTAAGAGTGGCAACGCTGCAAACTGAAGCGAAACAGTACAACCCACTGAACGAACCCTGAACACTAAACACTAGCAACTTTAAGATTACACAACTCGTGAATGCGCAAAGCCAACCATTTAAAAGTGTTTTGAAATACGCTATACAGGAAATTAATACAGCTCAAAGAAAGTTGAACGTCGTTATGTGTAGCTAGGAAGACCACAGCAAGGAAATATCGTAAAGAAACGTGATCGAATCCTAAATGACAACAGTGACGGCAAAATTGTGGGGAAGACACTCGGCGCTTCCTTCCATCTCTTTAACCTTCGAAACTTTGGTGGAATAGATCTTTTTACTCACGGACACAAAGCCGCCTGTAACATCAGAGCGATTTAGTTTATCTTCCCCAAGTTTTCTCAAGTACCAATATATCGGCTGACCCACAAGAGAGGATGAAGAATTCCGTGTAGTGTGCCCCCAACCCTTCTGGTCTGAACTCATACCATGGCTTGCAGATTCGTGATTAGACGCGTTGACCACCATACTAAGGAGGCCATGACAGTGTGAAACCTATTTTGAGTTTCGTCACCAGAATAGGCTCGTGAAGGAAGCAGAGTGTGTTAGCAGTTGCAATCATAGTAAATGACAAAACCAGCCTAGTCAGATCATTTTCCTTACTGATCTAAAATTATCTACCCTTCACCTCGACCCACCACATTAGAATTTAGTCAGATTTTTTAGTCCCTCGTTCTTATCCTCATAAAACCACCTACCAACCCCAACCCACAATCTCTGCTGCTTATACTCAAATAACCTCATAACCACTGAAGACACATCCCCTCCGCTTCCCCCTTTTCCCCCACACACACTTGCTCCCTTCTCAAATTGGAAACGGAACTGGACAAAATAATTATAACGATGTTGAAGATGAATCACGACTATTCTTAAGGAACTCGACTGGAGCATCAACACAGAACACTCAACACTACTGCGCGGCATCAACTTTCGCCCGTCCGTCGTTACACAAGCAGGACACCGTAAATAAACTGAATATTTCATAACCCAAACAAATGAAATACGATCCCGAAAAGGTGATAGCAATCGGAATACATAACATGAAAGATAGATGTATTTCAGGGAAGGAAAGTCTAGAGAAGGAAACATAAGCGAATAGAGATGTCATAAGGAGGAAGAGTATAAGGAGGGAAAAGAGAGGGTGTTGAGGGAATGAGTTGAAAGATACTACTACACGACTATGAATTTCCCTCGACGTGTCAAGGGAAAACATGATGATTAATTGAACAGTAAGTGGCGAGTTATCACAAGGCGTGGTAGTGGTACACCCGCCACTTCCAAGGCTGGAGACTCACTATGTATAAGAGTATAAGATTATTACCCTTGTAAGAAATAGACGTACGTGAAAAAAAGAAGAGTGCTGTTACCTTGCTAGTATAGTCTTACGTCAGCATTGATTACAATTGAATAAGAGTGTAATTGATTTATAAAGTACAAGGCTGAGGTGAACAACACGAATCACACCGAAACTCCATTCTGTCGGAGGTTCTTGTCGTCTGTTTAAATGATCGCTGTGGAAGGAAGACGTCAGCGTGTTTGTGTCCTTGACGTTACCTTCATGTTATGTCCAAGCAAACTTTGTACAAAATCATACGATCAAAGGAAAATATGTCCCATCTGTTAAGGACATAAAAGAGAGGGAAGAAAGAAGAAAAAATGAGAAAGAGAGAGATAGTAGGAATAAGGATAGGTATGGGAGAGAAAACTGGTGGGAAGGAAAGGAAAGGAAGGAAGGGAGGGAGAAAGGGAGGGAGGGAAAACAAGACTAGCTTTGACCTTTCACATTTGTTTGTTTTGGTACATAATACTGACACGAAATTGGTGTTTCCCCCGAGACCTGACCCACTTCATGCAGCGTTATATGAGAGAGAGAGAGAGAGAGAGAGAGAGAGAGAGAGAGAGAGAGAGAGAGAGAGAGAGAGAGAGAGAGAGAGAGAGAGAGAGAGAGAGAGAGAGAGAGAGAGAGAGAGAGAGAGAGAGAGAGAGAGAGAGACAGAGACAGAGACAGAGACAGAGACAGAAAGAGACAGAGACAGAGAGAGAGAGAGAGAGAGAGAGAGAGAGAGAACGTAAAAGAAAATATGATCAGAATGGATGCAGAGCTACAATATGAATTACAAAAGACCTCATTCAAAAGAAAGAAAAAAGATACAAAAGAAACACAAGGTGTATACAATTATAACCACAATAATATCAACAACAACAACGATATCAAAACATAAGCATCAACAATGATAAGAATAGAGCAAATAAACTGGTTGGCAAATTCTGTTAAAACGATTATCAGTGTAGAAAAAAAAAATTCAAAAAAACTGTATGAGGGACAAACAGGTTCACAACAGGTAATACGATCACCACCACCACCACCACCACCACCACCACCACCACCACCACCACCACCACCACCACCACCACCACCTGGCACTAGGCAAGGGAGGGGTGTCTGGTTTAGTCTCAATTATTGAAGGTTGACCTCGGCTGCCGACCTGTGGACCTGGGGATTTAAAGTGAATATGCCGGTCGATAAGAGAGCGAGCAAGCGAGAGAAAGAGAGAGAGAAAGAGAGAGAGAGAGAGAGAGAGAGAGAGAGAGAGAGAGAGAGAGAGAGAGGAGAGAAGAGAGAGAGAGAGAGAGAGGAGGAGATGAGGGGGGGGTGTTCAAGGAAAGGGGGAGGAAAGTAATAGGAAGGAAGAGAGGAGTAAAGGACACTTGGTAAAGGAGTGCTATATGATGCACGTGTCCCAGAAAAGTTCTTAGTGGTGGAGGAAGAAGAAGAAGAAGAAGAGAAATAGAAGGAGGAGGAGGAAGAAGAGAAAGGGGAGGAGGAGGAGAAAGAGGAAGGGAGCAGTAAGTTGGGTATTGGCATATGAAACCTATACCAGTTAACTCTTCGCCCTCGTCCTCTTCCTCTTCCTCTTCCTCTTCTTCTTCCTCTTCCTCCACCTCCTCCATCTCCCTTCCCCTCTCCTTCATGAAACAATGAATGGAGGTGAAGGGGAGGCATCCTGGGCGACATGGCAAACGACACAAATATAGTCAAGGAATATACGCCCCACAATTTTACAAACGAACCTTGCAACTAACTCAGGATCTATTATTTTATGTATTCTCGTTTTCACTGGACCACGGAAAGGAGCAGCGTGCGGCATACCCCTCCCAGGCACACTGCCAGCCTCGCCATCAGCACGCACTCTCTCATTATGCTGTTCTTTCGCTCATTTGAATGCATAATTAACAGGGGTACCATTCCGCTTTTATGACTTCAGTCCTGCGGATCTGATTACGAGTGTTGGCGGTCGATACCCTTCCGTTTTCTGTGTTCCAGTTGTTGCGTTGCTTCGCCTTTGTTCTGTTAGCGTGCTGTACCAATGAGCAGAACTTGGGTATTTCCGAGTTCATCCAGCTGTTACTGCGGATAATAGGCGAGTGTATCCATATATTGTGTTTTTATATGACATTGATAATGGTTGCAATATATTTTGTACGTTGTAGTGGTATTAACGTTTGACGGGTATGATGTTTAGACCATAACGCTTTAGAAACGCTGATTAAAAACTACATAGTGTTTCCGTCAGTAATACGAAGGTGATGAACATGGAGAGTACAAATGCAGCACATCACGTTAGCTGCTGTACTCCGATATTGGTCTAACTTTCCATTTGATCGCCGGGAAGCTGCTCGGAACACTAAACTAGATGACGGTCGTTTCACTGCATCACACCAACGAGAACTTCAGAATAGCGAACAACTCACTGTATCTTTTTTACGGTGAGGAGATTTTATTTTATTTGATACATGTATTGTGCTAAAGAGTCAGACAACAGGTCTGTCTGCGAGGCTATCAATTGTAATATTATGATTTAACCTAACATGAGAAGACACCCAAACAAATTTAATAGTCAAGTTGCGATGAGACAATAAAGACAAAAACGATAGAATTTGTTGAATAACTGTAGGGTGTGTGGGCTGAACACTGGAAAGGGACTGGAGGGCAGGCTTAGTGTCAC
Source organism: Metacarcinus magister (assembly GCA_029783475.1). Taxonomy (NCBI): domain Eukaryota; kingdom Metazoa; phylum Arthropoda; class Malacostraca; order Decapoda; family Cancridae; genus Metacarcinus; species Metacarcinus magister. The sequence continues at coordinate 11,860,733 of JAPQNM010000022.1, forward strand.
AAACGATAATAGCATTTACTCTCCGTTGACACATGACACTAACAGCATCAAGAATGACATATAGTTTACATAATGTGGAGCTGGAGTGGTCACGGAAACGACGGCCAACCCAACCCCCTGGAGGCGGCTCCAGGTCAGGCGAGAAAACCGCGCCACCAGCCGCCCACCCGTCAGTGTGGAGCTGTTATGGAGAATATCACTGTCGCTTATAAGTGTTCCAGAGCCAACTGCAGCGGTAGGGAAGGCAGGTCCGACTTGGAAGTGGGAGTGTAACTCACCTTAGGCATAGGCAGCATCCAGGGTGGATATGTCAGCATCAAGAATATCCAGATTTAAGGCTGCGGAGCATAAAGGAAACAGACTTGAAAAGAGCACGACCCGCTGGCAGTAAGGGAGGGACGGTGAAGAGGAGTCTCAGTCGTAGCTACACCCACATACTCTACAAAGCAGCTAATAGTATGAATCAATACTTGGTTTGGATTGAGAATGCTTGGGTTTGCTTTGTAGTATTAATCATAACAAAAACATGCATCGGCGCGGATGCTTGGTTTCATGAAAGGTTTGATTCGAAGTTTCGAAGTGCGCCATTGGACATCAAAAATACACCTTTAATCTCTAGTTCACTCGCATCGCACAACCTAATTATTTTTTTTAAAACTTAACATTTAGGTAACGACACAAATCTATTTACCTGTGTGATAGGTGATATATATATATTTTTTTTTTTTTCATTTTACGCTCTACGCACATATCTCTTTCTCAAAACCCCGTCACGCTGCCTCACCCGACACTCCCTCTTCAAGTGACCTCGTATGTTATGCACACAAAGTAAGACGAATCTCTAGGGGAGCGACGACCCTTGCCGGCGAGGTGACGTGAGGTAGGGTGAAATGAGGATGAAGGGGAAGGTTTGAGGGGGTGGATGGTGTGGGGGTGAGAGAGGTGACCTACCTATACCTGGCCTATCACGTGACCTCTCCTTGTTTCCCTTCCTCCTGCCCCTACAGCCACTCATCATCATTATCAGAGGGTCGTTTCCCCCTCTTTAATGTCCAACGCTTGACACTATCTTTCTCCCTTATCTACTTACATACATTCACCTCTGGAATACACGCACCGTTAGGAATTTTTATACAGTTTTATTCATTTTTTCGTACTGTTTTTTTATCTTTTTATTTTGTGTATTGCATGTATGGGTTTTAACGCTTGTTGAGAAATGTTTTTTTTTTTATACTATTTTCACTGTTAATTTACGTTTTATTGCCTTCAACAACGCAGCATTTGTTATTCGTTTTCATTTATTACGTCCATTTAATAATACTACTACGTGCAGGCAGCTTTTGTGAACGTTTTTGATCTAGTATATATTTCTCTTGTTTTCCGGGCAAGTCTGTAAGTATTTTTCTTTTTTCAACACTACCGCTTTTACGTACCTTTCCGGGACCAGCTATAACACAACTTCGTTTTAAGCACTGTTTATATTCACGTCTAGTAGTAGTAGTTACGTATACCTGCGCGTGCACTCCCTTGCTCTTGTTTACAATCACTTACTCCCTTTGAATCATGTTGCTCTATGTAATATTTATCTGTTTAATATCAGGTCCGCGTACTCTGCCCTCAGTCTCCTTACTCCACCTGGCGCACCCGTACAGGACTAGACTCAGCATAATCGAAAAGGTAGTTCAGCGAGGCAAGAAAATCAGGTCAGATGCCAAGTTAGAGTAAACATATAGCATTTGATCTTCCAAGCGAGATTAACCATATCATCTTCGCAGCCGTGGAGGAGCGAGTGGAGAGGAGGTTAGTGGATGGATGAGGTTAGTGTGGAAGAGGTGGAGGCGAGAGTTTGATGGTTGTGTGTTGTGTAGGTAGTGATAAGACAAGGTTGATTTGATTTGATAAATTTATTGCGCTAAAGCGATAGACAACAGGTTAACATTGTATTAGGACATAAGTATAGGATCTAGAATACATTAATAACCTCAGCGCACACACACACACACACACACACACACACACACACACACACACACACACACACACACACACACACACACACAGACACAGACACAGACACATACGAACAAAACACAGTATCACACAAAGAAGGCATATGCCACGCAGGACACGATGGACTATTTGAACCCACCAAAACGAGGGTGGCGTAGTAAGAGTTCCTCCAAAACATCGTGGTTAAGCAGGTGTTTGCAAACTACATCAAGCGGCTGGCCTTTAGGGGGAGGGGAGTGGGGGAGGGCAGCAGGTGACGGACTGTGGGGCAGACCAAGCAATGTGTTCTAAAGTGTCAGAGCGAGGCGCGGCGCACAGTCGACACTCTGTGAAGAGAGATTTGCCTTCCACCCCGGTAATCTGAAAAGGTGGATAGAAGCGTATGATGTGATTTGATGATTGTAGTGGATGAGAGAAAAGTGGAAGGTGGAAGATAAAGATGGTGGTAATGATAGTGATGATGGTGGTGGTGGTGGTGGTGGTGGTGATGATGATGGTGGTGGTGATAATGATGATGGTGATAGTGATAGTGGTGGGGATGATGTTGATGGTGATGGTAATGGTGATGATGGTGCAGGTCATATGATAAGTTGAGAGTGAGTTGGGTGTAACCAAATTACTGCCTTGGGTCGTTGTTACTTAATGAGTGTATTAATTAGCGTTTGTAATTAGTGTATTGTCATTAAAAAAATTCTGATACATTTGTGGTGCTCTCAAACTATTAATTATTAGGGGGAAAAAAAAAAAGGGATTTTTTATATAATTTACGTATGAATACC
>JAPQNM010000022.1:11873521-11921021 GCA_029783475.1 Metacarcinus magister
TCTCTCTCTCGCATTCTCTCTCTCTCTCTCTCGCATTCTCTCTCTCTCTCTCTCGCATTCTCTCTCTCTCTCTCTCGCATTCTCTCTCTCTCTCTCTCGCATTCTCTCTCTCTCTCTCTCGCATTCTCTCTCTCTCTCTCTCGCATTCTCTCTCTCTCTCGCATTCTCTCTCTCTCTCTCGCATTCTCTCTCTCTCTCTCTCGCATTCTCTCTCTCTCTCTCGCATTCTCTCTCTCTCTCTCTCGCATTCTCTCTCTCTCTCTCTCGCATTCTCTCTCTCTCTCTCTCGCATTCTCTCTCTCTCTCTCTCGCATTCTCTCTCTCTCTCTCTCGCATTCTCTCTCTCTCTCTCTCGCATTCTCTCTCTCTCTCTCGCATTCTCTCTCTCTCTCTCTCGCATTCTCTCTCTCTCGCATTCTCTCGCATTCTCTGGAGGACCCCATTTCTTCTTCCCATTTCTTCCAGCAGTAGATTTACAGGCTGCGTCAGCTATACTCCTCAAACGAAGCAAGGCGACCATAAGGAGGCAGTTTTCAGGGTCGTGCTGAGTGGGTGCACTTACGCCACATACCCGTTGAGGTATCTATTCCACGGGTCTTCAATTTTGGTGACCTGCTGCACCCTCTCCCACAGCTACACCAGAGGAGGCCGGGAATGTAACTGAAGTCACCAATCATCAACTTGCTTGGTGACATCCTGACCTCAGGTACACAGTAACGAGTCTTCATACTCGGCTTTGACCATCATCTGGAAAAGCCTCCCTCAGGGTGACATTCCTGCATCGAGTAAGTCACCTACTTGACGCTCATGACCACACCAAGTTGTCCAAGGCACAGGTGAGGCCCGTCATGGAGTACAGACCCATCACCTGGATAAGCAGTAGCCAGAGCTACCTCTCCTTGCTGGACCAGGTGCAGGGGCGGGCGGAGTCTTATAAACGACGCCAACTGCCAGTTCCAGCAATGCCAATCTGGGCAGCAGCAGCAGTATTAATGTAACATGCAGCAGGACACCTTACAGCACCGGTGGAGGGTTGGGGCTCTCATAGTACTGCACAAAGTTCAAGTACAACACACCCCAGACCTAACTGCACTTCGGGTCCTTTGGAGGAGTGAGCGCATTTCGAGTGGTACTGTCTGCCCTCGAAAACACGATGACCCACACAGCAGGGTGTCAGATAGCTCTCACGTGCCACAGCGGGGGTGTGGAATATTTTCACAGCTGATGTGGATCTCAAAAATATGTGCACGCACCATGTGAAAATGGCTGCCCACACCTGCCTTCGATTACATTCACCCTGATAGTGACAATGTAGTGGAGGTGAAAGCGATGCCTGACAGTGACAGTACCAGGCCTTTTGCTCTCTCACATTCTTAGTATAAGTGCTAATAGAGTGAACTGCCAGACAGTGACAGTGCCATAAACAAGACAGATACCTCAGGAAAGAGGTCATCTCTAGCTTCTGAAAAAAAAAAAGGCTGCTGTAAACAATTTTTTTTATACACCATACATAAGGGGACTGTACCCAAGGTGCAACCAAAACAAAGTCCCCCCTACTGCAAGAAATAGCCACCACAGACAAAATATTCCTACTTGCCTTAACGGAAACACATCTGCACAACCACATATTAGATGCGGAGGTACGGATCCAAAACTACAACATTTTCCACGCAGACAGAAGTCATGGTGGAGTAGCCATGCATATTGAGAACCTTGTACCAAATACAGAAACCTTGGAAAGTTTTTCAAATGGCACATGTGAAATTTATTCTCACTTGATAAAGGAAATAAATCTTGTGGTAACTGTAGTACACAGGCTGGGCCCCAAATACCACTCGAGAACTATTTGAGGAAATTACAAATAGAATTAACTACATACTAGAACACCTGCCAGCCCCAGACACAGAATTTCTATAACTCGGGGACTTCAACTTTTCCCATGTGAACTGGGAGTCACTGGAGGTGGAGGGATGAACAGCAGAAGAAAAACATGAAGCTAGGAAGCTGACAGCCCTCATGGAGACCAAATTTCTGACGCAATTTGTAACCAAACCGACAGGACGGCCAAACATCCTAGACCTGATTTTAAGAAACAACCATGGAATATTACATATATATAAACTCTTTGAGACCACCATGTTGGACCACAAAATCTGTGAAGCTACGTCACAATTAATGCGCTAATCAATGAGTCTGCACAACACGGATGCAAAGTTCAATTAGGTTTGGCGAAACTAAATTTCTACCATAAGGAAATAAACTGGATTGAAGTTAAGAACACTAAAATTCAATTGGGCATCAGTCTTGGTAGACGATAGTGTTGAAAGAATGATCTCCACTTTCACTAAAACATGTGAAGGAATATGCAAAGCCCACATCCCACCAAAAAGTGCTTCAAAAAAGAAAAAACAAATACCAAGAGACTGCCACATTCTTATGAAAAAGAGGAGCCTCTGCAAAGCCAAGCTGGCAAGAAATTCTCCACCCCATAAAACCTCCAAGCTGCACGAGGCCATCCAGGAAATAGAAAATAAGCTACTAAAGTCCTATGAAGATCAGAGGAGGAGAGAAGAACTACAGGCAGTTCACAACACAAAAGATAATTCAAAGTTCTTCTTTACGTATGCAAACAAGAAGTCAAGAAACATATCAGCAGTAGATCCACTAGAAGACGACGAAGGAAACCTAGTGGGTGACCAAGTGAGAATGGCATGTATCCTCAACACACAATATGAAGGTGTCTTCAGTGTACCTAACCCCAACAAAATGGTGGAGGACCCCGCAGCTTTCTTCAAACAGGCAGCCGCACCAACACCAAAACTGACAGACATTAACCCAAGAACTGATGAAATAATCAAAGCCATTGATGCCATAGCCGTGGACTCAGCAGCAGGCCCAGATGGCTTTAGCACTCAGTTCTTGAAAACCTGCAAAGATGAGCTCGCACTACCACTGAAACTAATAGCCACCAACTCCCTGGCTACTGGCACAGTCCCCTCATCCCTGAAAGAAGGTATAGTGACTCCAACCCACAAAGGGGGAAACAAAGGACTGGCCAAAGATTATCGGCCTGTGACACTAACCTCCCACATGATTAAAATAATTGAACAGGTTGTGAAAAGGAGATTGACTGAGCATATGGACAAGATCGATGCCTTTAATGAGGGGCAACATGGCTTCAGAAAGGGCCGATCCTGCCTGTCACAGCTACTGGTCTATCAGGAGGCCCTACTGGAAGATAATGGCAAGGGTAAAAATGTTGACGTGATCTCCTTAGACTTTGCCAAGGCATTTGACAAAGTTGATCATGGCCTTGTTCTCCATAAACTAAGGGATCTTGGCATAGGGGGAAACCTTGGAAAGTGGATGCACAGTTTCTTGACAGACAGGAAACAGAAAGTATCAGTCCAGGGACACCTCTCGAACCCGAGTGACACGACAAGTGGAGTTCCACAGGGGTCAGTACTAGGACTCCTTTTGTTTCTAATCATGATTGGAGACATAGATAATGAACTCCAGCACTCTCAGGCCACATCGTTTGCTGACAATACGAGGGTGAAGAGGAAGATAGAAACAGAGGATGATGTGGCTCTGCTACAAAAAGATCTAAATCATCTCCTCGCTTGGGCTGATACCAACAACATGAAAATGAATGACGAGAAATTTGAACTGATGAGGTATGGGCCACTAGATGGCACCAAACAAAGCACTATCTACCACGTCCACCACCAAAACATAGCACCAAAAGAACATGCGAGTGACCTGGGAGTTACTATGACTGCAGATGGAACTTTCTCCCACCATATAAATTGCATCACCAAAACAGCCAGGAAATTGATAGAATGGATCCTCAGGACCTTTCAAACAAGAGAGAGGACCTGTATGTTGACCCTCTGGAAGGCTTTGGTCCTCCCTAAGCTGGAATATTGCTGCCAACTCTGGACTCCGTACAAGACAGAGGATATAATTAAACTAGAAGCCCTACAGAGGACCTTCACAAGCAGAATCTGGGATCTTCAGCATATGAACTACTGGGAGGAGCTGGAGGAGTTAAAACTATACTCCCTACAAAGAAGATGGGATAGATACCTAGTAATCTATGTGTGGACGACACTGGAAGGGCTTGTAGCTGATGTGGGGTTCATAGTAAATATCCACCTAAGAAATGGACAACTGTGCTACCACAAGAGGACAGAGACTACAACCCAGAGAGCAGCAACACTCATACATGACTGCTTCACAAGAAATGGAGCTCGTCTCTTCAACGCTGTGCCCAAGGCAATCAGGGAACTGACAGGGGTCAGGCGTCAGCTGGACAGATGGTTGGTGACAGTACCAGATGAGCCCCCAACACTGGGATACCCTAGCAAAGCAAGCAACTCTTTGGCAATCCTACGGAACACAAGAGAAGCAAAGCTGCCTGGTCGCTGCGGAGGTCCACCTTAGCTGTGCCCACGGAGGGCGAAATTCTACAAAGTAAACAAAGTAAATGCCTGTTTTACCCCTCAGGGTATGGCATAGACCAAGGGTGGCCAAACTTGCTCAATGTAACACCCACAAATGATAAAGTACAGATGCTTGAGAGCCGCAGGACATGAACAAAATTTATACATACGCTTTGTCAGAGATTTACAGAATTATAGAAATACAGGCATAAACATATATATAACATATATATATATATATATATATATATATATATATATATATATATATATATATATATATATATATATATATATATATATATATATATATATATATATATAGGAAAGAGACTTTTAGAAAGCTGCACGTTTCTTGCTCTGGATTCCGGTCGAAATTACTTGAATATTCAAATTCTCTAGAATTTTCCACAAGTCACATATCAAAGGTCAAAGAGCCGCATGTGGCCCGCGAGCCACGGTTTGGCCACTCCTGGCATAGACCATTGCTGGTCTCTTAGAACAAACACCCAACACAAACACAACACTCACACACACAGGAGGATAGGATTCCCAGCCTTCCGCTCTTGTTGGGATAGCAAGGTAACAAAACCCTCGGTTTACTCCCGTACCTATTTACTGCTAGGTGAGCAGGAGTTACAGTACTTACAAAGACAAACCCATTTTGTCTTCACCTAACATGGGATTTGAACCCAGGACTTCTCAGTTGTGAGCTGAGTACGTTCACCAATAAGTCACTGGGCCACATTAAACATAATTTAAATCATTATGAAGAGAGAGATATAAACATTACAACCAAGTTGCACATAACTATGTAGTTTGGTGTGCTGTCATCATGAGTCAAGAGTGAATAGACAAAGGCTGACTCATGTAAATACGGATCTAGCCTTTGAAAATTATGATACTGGTGTTATATAATACTTCTGTAAAACTTACAAATATGCCATGCTTAACAAAATTCAACATTTGATGTACTGCTAAGAACTTAAAATGGCACAATATACAATTACACAAAAGGAAAAGCAACTAGTATGCAATAACACACAATCAAAATAATGAAACTATTCATATTCATATACAGTGCACTTTCACTCTTCATATGTATGTACAATATGAAATATCAATTATTAAAAATAACTTGTATGGAATGATGAAATCCTGGAGTAACTTTGAATACTTTGCCCTAAATTTAACGCTGCTGATCAATAAGACAAACCCTTTCAATAAAAAGTTCTATGAAGTCCTGAGTATATAAGATTCAGACTATCAGGATGCTGACAAAATAAAGCAGTCAGATCGATCTGATGTTAGCATTAGTAAAGAAAAATCGCAATATATTACCCTAATTGTTATTCATAAAAATTTCATTAATATCAAATAGCCAACAATAACTGTTCTTTAAATTTTCAAACAAAGATGGAATTATGTTTCTTTGATATGATAAACTTTAAATGTATCTTTAAAGATTATAAAGTCATTATTTTATTGAGTATGAAAGGTAAGGCGTTTGGCAGCACTCTAACTGGAGAGCAGCAAGATATGTTTAGAAAGGGAAAGGTGAGTGTGGACCATATTTTCAATTCAAAGGTGATAGATAAAAAAAAATGCAAGCAAAAGTGAAGAAAGGAAGCAAGCACATGATGTATTTATAGATCTAGAAAAAACATTTGATAGGATTCTCTTGGAGGCAACATGGGATGTGGTGAAGGTATATGGAGTGGGTGGAAAGTTATGAAATAAAATCAAAGCTTTTTACAGATATACAAATGAATGAGTTCAGGTGATTCGGGATGATTCAAGGATGTGTTATATCAAGTCTCAAAACTAACTATACTTTCTTTGATATATAGAGTGTGAGATCTTTCCTGTTCAAAATTTCACTATCAAGTTTCTTTTTTGACTGGCCTTTAAATGTTAAGCATGGTATTACATGAACATTACACTAAATAAGGACAAATAATCACATAGATATTAAGAGGGGCAAGTGTACACAGCAGCTGTCCTGTTGATATTGACAAATACTGACTTGTACACCATAATAATAATAATAATAATAATAATAATAATAATAATAATAATAATAATAATAATAATAATAATAAAGTAACTGACCGCTGAACTATGAACCACTGCTTTTAAAAACAAGCGGATTTCTGGAATCTGTATAAATGGTTAAGTTCCAGTTGTGGGAAATCAAGTTGAATGAACAAATAAAGAAAGAGGTAAAAGAATTTCAATATCCAAGTTTGACACTATCCAATTAGGTAAACCTGGAGGGAGAAATACAAGAGATGGCTTTTCTAAGAAAGTATTTGGAAGCTTGATCTTATGCAAGTGTGGAAGTTTGGATGGAAAGGTATAAAAAAAAGGCTTTACAATAAAATAATAGTGTCTTTAAAGTGCATGAAGAAAGGCAGAATAAGTATAGAAATAAGAAAGGCAGTACATGATATTGTTGGAGTTCTTGAGAGATATAGGTGCGATAGTATGGATAGAAGACTGAGAGTTGAAAGGTATGGAGGGTGCAAGAGTAGAGGTTATGGACAAAGGCAAATGGAGACTGTTCTGTTGTGGCAACCCCACTGAGAAAAGTCTGATAAACAAGCATCAAAATAGATTAAACTAAATTAGAAAGATCCATAAAATCATAGCAAAAACTACATTCATTACAAGTTATAGGCACTGAAACCTTCAACCCAGCCATGATCACCCAACACAAAAGAGGAAATGAACTACAAGTGGTGTTGGTCCAGAATTATCTAGACTCTACCTCTGTTTGTTTTTCCTTAGAAACTTGACATCAAGTAGGGAATAGCACCTCCAGCGTACAAAGGTGTGTCACCAAGTATGACGGTTTTGAGGAATATATGTGCATGAATTTGTCTTGTAACTGTTGAATCCAAAATGACATTCCTTGTGAGGAAATAATATACTTTGTGTAAGGAGTTTCTGGACTGACATCAATGATGACACAGAAGTTCGTTTTTGTTAAATATTTATAAGATTTCTTGAAAAAAAATTTAAGTAGTGTTTTTTTTGGATGGATATAGAAACAAGTAGGCTGGGGAGACACGTAGTAAGTGCTGAGTCTATAGGTAGCTTTAAAAGACGGTTGGATGAGAGTATGGATAGGGATGACAGGTGGGATGGCTAAATACTGGATTATTCCAAGGGTGGGGGACAAGGAACTGCCTCGTGTAGGTCATCAACTGGCCTCTTGCAGTCTCCTTAATTCTTATGTTCTTATGTTAACAATGCTAACAATTTCTCTATAACATTTCATGGGATCCATTGACTAGTATGTCTGAATAAACAAACCAGCAAGCTCCACCACTAATAGCCATCTCCTGTTTGCAGGGCCAGAAAATAGTATCATATATGAAAAATTACAATGAAGACTAGCAAATATACCAATAAAAAAACATTGACTGATAACTCTAATGGACTGTTTATATATGCAGCTGAATATTCATTGCATTCATCAGAGCAGCATAGAGTTACAGCTCCCTTCTGATAACTCAAGGAAGATCTTTGAGTAAATAAATTGTCTTGATCAATGAAATTTTTATCATACATTATCAATATCACTGCTTATATGTATTTACAAAATGCCAAGAGATTCTGCAAGTGGATGCGTAAGATCCCTCAAAGTAGCCTGACTTACCCAGTTGTCAAGTTTCACAGTGAAAGATAAGTTAATTTCTAAAAGTTTGACAACTTAGTTCAGATTTCATTAAACCATATGCTATATCAGGCCCTGATATTGAGCATCATCAAACACTGGTCCATCAAACCATTGACCAGAATTTTAGTTATTGCACGTCTCAGTGGCCTGTCTTTGGTAAAACTATGAAAAGCTGAGGCATGGTTCCTCATGTGTGTTTTTATATTGTTCATTGGGTAAGATTCTGAGAAACCAGTTACTAACTAAAAAGGAAGTACAGTAATCCTTCTTTGTAACAGACTATTCATTCTAAAGCAAGTCATTAATTTCACAAACTCCATTATAACACAATTGAACTACTTGGTCCCTGACTTAAAATAATTAGACATAAAATTTTTCACTTAATGGTGCAAAAATGACACGCATTCAGTAAGAACTGTGGAAATTAAGGTTTGTAATGTTAATATATGCACTTCTGTATTAGACTGCTAATATGACGGACTTTTTGAAATCAAATATCCTGTGCATCATCCTACATGAAAGTATGTCATTGGCTTAGGAGTTAGCAACTCAAATCTGCCTCTCATACTATGTTACCTAAGTACCAGATAAGTACTTACGTGTTGCAAGTCATTTCAATACCATATCGCAATCAAATTAGATGTGGATATATAGGTTATATTGGAAGTAATGAATGGCATCATTTACTTTCAGTGATATTATATCTTATTGTTTGTAATTATCCCACGTTTTGCACCATATATTGAACAATTAATAATATTCTATAAAAAATCACATCAGATATTAGGACGAGTAGTTTGTCTTGGCTAAGTTGGTGGCATTAGCAAGGCTGTGTTTTGAAGAGGTGCTACACCTCAAACACATACTCACTGTTTCAAGTTATGCATTTTTACCTCTCCCAACGAAGTGGAATGAGAGGTTATGCTTTAACTTTGTTAGTTTGTTTGTCAGTCGATACAATAACTTCCTGACAACACCATGCATTGCAGCTTTATGAAACTTCATCATGAACCCCTACCCTAAATATCCACTCCATTACATTTTGAAAGGTCAAGGTTAAAGGTAAAGGTCAGCAAAAATCAAACGTTGCCATTAGCATTCCCATTGGAGGTTATCTTGGGAACCACCTTTAGTGAGCCCAACACAAAGCTGGCAACCCACCTACAAGATTTTTAAAAATTCATAACTTTTCAAATGCACTATAACTTTGCAAAACTTCTCCAACATGATCCCCTACCTACAGTATCCACTCCATTAATTCTTTAAAGGTCATGGTCAAAGGTCAAGGCCAGGAAAAATTCATAAATATTGGCAGTGGTGGCAGAGGGACTTGCACTGTAGTGAGAGCCTCAGTTATGTCTGTGGTAGGGGTATCTAGCCTGGTCACACAATAATGGCCAACTATACCAGCACCTGCTAAACTATGCCTGCACAGCCTACATATTTGTTGTGAAGCAAATCTAGTGCAGAAATTTTGGTCACATGTACAATGGTGACTCATGAAGTGATGAACATTCGCATCACCTTGCCACTGTTCTATACTTGTAACAATATGCTAAAGCTTGGCAAGTGACAGATTTTTCATCCGGGGCCATGACACACTGCAAAAGCTTTGGTACTTTTGTACGTACATGTACATTTTTAACCATCTCAGGTGCATAACATTTATTTCCATACCTTTATCAATGCAAATAAGCAACTATATATATATATATATATATATATATATATATATATATATATATATATATATATATATATATATCCTGGGAAAAGCATCACCCTGTACCCCTACCCCATCTTCCTCTCCTTCCCCTCCACTCGTGCCGCCTGTTTTGTGATGACAACTCTGGCGGTGGTTTGACATGCCTTTCATTTATAAGGTGCATTTCAGTACTGTCTGTGTCTGAATAGTTACAACAGTTCTTTCAGCGATGGTCAATTATAGCGTAAGGAAATGCCTTGGCTGCCCCAGAGTGAGTATTTTCTCTATATTTCATATGAAAATATTGAATACTATATTAAATTCTATCTATCTATATGCCTGGCTTAAATCGCCATTAAAAGAGGATTGCCAAGACAAGGCATTTAGGGTTCAGGGAGACTTTACTCTCCCTTTCCCCTTTTTGTAGGCGAGAATACAGTAAAGGGGCTTCCCCCTTTAATGATCCACAGTGTATATGGTGAAAGCATTTTTGCAACCCATCTTAATAGAGGGTACCCATGACAAGGCATTCTCACAATTCTACAAATGATACAATTATTTCTAACTGTTATCACCTTGCGATCTTAAATTCAATTGAGGTTTGCAGTCGACGTATTAGCAGTACACAACCAGGGTTCATTATATCACAGTCCATTGTAATGAAGGATTACTGCATACAATAATTCTTAATGGTAATGTGTCAAGATAATAGTACTATCAATAAAGATAGTTATTGTCAAAAATATGTTTTTAAAAAGAATGTGTTGGCATTGCACAGATTCTCTTTGTGGTTGTCAACTGAAATGGAAGCACAGGCAGGTGGGTCACCATTCTAGGCTAAATTTTTTCACCTGTTTCATCTTAGTCACATAATTTGTTATATCATTGTTTTTGTTTGTTTCTTAAATTAGATCACCACCTAACATGGTGTATGATAAACCTAATTAATATGGGTAACTGAAAAATATTCTCAATCCAATGGATCACTGCTAATATCAAGGCCAGTTATGCATAGGTGTAATTTTTCTACATTCATTCCACAAAAATAATGTAAAAATATCTTTTCCATCTAAATATCAAGGGGAATGTGATGCTAAAATTCAAATGTACAAAACTTTCTTATAACAGTATGCAACACCCTTCTGAAACTTCAACAATTAATTTACCAATGTTTCAAAAATACTTAAAAATTTTTGTAACTTCATTAGTTTCAACAAACAACTTCATAAAGTTATGATTTACAAGTTAACTAACTACATATTAAAACTAGAAAGGAATCACTTCAAACCTTAATCCCCAATGAAGTTGTTTGCGGGCGCAGTCACAGGTTGTTGCTGCCAGTGGCGGATTGTGCGAGAGTCAGATTGTGCCATATTGTGGATAGATATTGTGCGTAACTCATCTCTGTCTGTCAACACCTTTCTTAATGTGCCTTGTCCAAGACCTCCTGCTTCATATTGTACCTGTCTGCCTCCCACAAGGACTGTGGCCCCGCTGCCTCCTTGCACGTGGCTGATGGTGGGGAGAGTCACATCCCGAGTGGTGACGGTGGCAGTGGCAACCCCGATGGAAGCTGACGCATCACGAGAGGCAGCTGTTTGGGTCTGCAGTGTGACCTCTCTGGTGGCCGGCTCCAGCTGGATGTTGAATGGGCGGAGGTCACTCGACACTGAGACTTGCTGTATTCCACTGGTGGTTGGCTGACCCGTCACCACCTGGGCAGCAACTTGTGCGACCTGTGTCATTTGGTCAGGAGTGAGGTCTGTGTACCGCTCAAGGTCTTCTGCCCGTACCTCCACCACCTGGCCTTGAAGGGAGGCAAAGAAATGGCCCACGCCTTCCTCTGTCCGCTCCCCGCTACCAGTAGTGTGTATGATGTAACGTGGCAAATCATCTGCCTCTATTATGTGGACTGGTCTAGACACCACTTCCACAGTTTCTCCATCCCTCACTCCACCCCGCACCAGCTGCACCGATCCATCTAAGCTCGGCTCAAGACTCTGGTCCTCATCTAATTTCATGGCCCGGACAGTAGCACCTGGACTTGATTCCCCATCCCCTTTACCTCCCTCGGCAGCTACTACTGTTGGGGGATTGACCTTTATATAGTTCTCCAGATTGTCTGTGTGGCCGTGCTGCAGCAAATGTGAAGCTAACATGGGTTTTCGCATGAATCCCACACCACACAGCAAGCATTCATATGGTTTCTTATCTGAATGTATGAATTTGTGTGCATTTCGATTGTCCCTTGAATTGAAAGTTTTCCCACAAATATCACATTTGAATGGTTTCTCCCCTGTGTGTATTCTAAGATGTTTTTTATAATGTTCTGGGTACACAAAGCCAGCATTGCACTGCTTACACTTGTGTGGCCGCTCACCAGTGTGTACACTCATCACATGATACACTAGTAGCCTCTTCCTTTTGAAAGCCTTGTGACACTGATTGCACTGATACCTCTTTTCCTGGTAATGAGTTGTTCTCTTATGGGACTGAAGGTTGCTCCTCTGACTGAAAGTGGAGCCGCAAATTTCACACTGGAATGGCTTTTCACCGGTATGAGTCCTTTCATGGTCCTCTACTTCACCTTTCCTTGCAAAGCGTTTGTGGCATATTGAACAAGAAAAGTTTCTCACTCCTGAATGAGTAATAGCATGTAAATCTAAACTTCTCTGGGTGGCAAAAGCTTTTCCACATGCTTCACATATGTAATTTTTCTTGCCTTCATGCACATTCAAGTGGTCAGTCAAATGATGAGAGGTGAGGAAATTCTTACCACAAGTTCTGCATTGGTGGGGCCTTTGACGAACACCATGGGTCTTCATATGTGTCTTAAGAATGTGCTTTGAAGTGAATTTTTTGCAGCATTGATCACAGGCATATGGACGGTTGCCTGTATGAACATTGAAGTGTTCCTGAAGCGCTGCCTCTGACCGGAAGCGCTTGGAACAGTGGGTGCAGCCAAAGGTCTTGTTCATATGGTGCCTAATGTGCTCCTTCAGCTGTCTAGGCAGAGCATACTTACGTGGACACATTGTGCAGACATAAGGCTTCTCCCCAGAGGCTATGTGTTGCTCTAAGTGGCAAACTAAATCTGCCTTTGTGGTAAGCCTCTCCTTACACACCTCACATTCATACAGTCGCTCAGGATGCATCTGGAATGAAGGGTAAAAGGCATGATACAGAAGTAAGGAAGTGTATGTGTATGTGTATGTGTATGTGTATGTGTGTGTGTGTGTGTGTGTGTGTGTGTGTGTGTGTGCACATGTACAATTACATACATTTGGAATCAATATAAACTCTGAAACTTTAAGACCTATGTGTGCCTAATCTGTAGATTTTTACGATCATCAAATATGGCAGTAAATATTTAGCCTACCACACATGAAATCTGTTTAATCAGTAACTTTATAGCTTATTGGTACTTCCAAAAACAACAAAAACACGTGTTACCAGGTCAGGGAAAAGGTCGGTAACACCACATACCATAAGCTTCTGAGTGTTACTTATTCATTAATGTCTGGCTAACCTTCATAACCTTTATTAATGATACCTCTTAACTTAGGGGTGACTAAGATTCAATTATGTAAAAAGATTTTGTGGAGCACTTCAAGTCTGGTAGAACATGCAGCAGCTGCTTTGTAATTAGTGACGTGCTGATTGTTCTACGGGAGTATACATCAGCTGCTGCAAGTGAAACAATAACTATTATCACTTAAACAACCATGGATGAATGACACCAAAATAATATGACTGGTGCTGCTACAATAAGACTGTAAACCATCTGCTGTACTGTAACATTTGATATTACAGGGAAAGTGAGCTTATGATATTGGCAACAACACGAAGGAAAGAGAAATACACTATCACATGTAATTGATCACAATGTGTAGTGTTCAGGCATGAATTTGAAAAAAATAAATATTTGTATATTCCCATACCTCACCTGTTTACCACCTATGTGGTGTGGCATAGACCATTTTTGGTCTCTTTTAATAAGGGTTCACACACATACACCCACAAGAGGGTAGGACTGTTTGCCTTCTGCTCACACAGGACCACACCCACATACAGGAGGGCAAGAGTACTAGCTTTATGCTCCTGATGGGCAGCAAGGTCACAACTCCTCATCTTACGTTATGTACCTATTCTCTGCTAGGTGAACAGGGCCTACAACACGAGAGGAGATAAGCACAACTTGTCTCCACTAAACCCAAAGTTCAAGCTCGATACATCTTGGTTGTGAGCCAAGCACAGTAACCACTGCACCACTGAGTATTGTTTGCTTTAACCTCTTCCATTCCATGACATACACAGTATGATGGCTTGCCAAGACCCACACACCATGATGTACCAGTAACAATGTGCTTTTTCCCAGTTTAAAAATGGACAAAAAGCTTTGAAAAAATTACAAGGCAAAGGACATTTTTTAAGATACATTTCACAGGAAATAAAAAGATATCTTGGTCTTCACTGACTACAAAGATCTAAACTTTAGAACTATGTTAAGATTTCTAACTCTTGTCACTTAATCACTGTCTGCCATTCTCTCAACATATCCAAATAACTTCAGTCTATTTTTTCTTATCACTATACTAATGCACTCAAATCCTATTATTTTCCATCAGTTCTCAATAAGATGAATAGAAAATTATAAATAAATAAATGTAGGCAAATAATAAAGAGGCAAGACATGCATACAAACCTCACGCATGTGTGTCTGGATATCTGCAAGCACTGACATCTTGAGGGAGCAGAAGCGACACTTGTACTTCTCCACACCATCCTCCAGTAGGTGGTGGTCAGGGTGGAGGCCCTGCTCCTCCTGCTCTACACTCAGCTCATGCCCACCCAAGGATGGCAAAGTCAAGCCACTGATCTGAAAATATAGACAAGAGGAAAGAAAAATTAAAAGATAAATTGAAAACATATATGACATTCACTCTCCCATCTTTGAGATACACACTTGCACACACACTGCAATCATACAAGCTTCAATCTCAGTGACATGAAGTGATCAAATTGCCACCAAGCTGCACTGCCTTACCTGCACACAGCTCTCACTGTCCTCAAGGTCCAAGCCATCCACCTCCATCACGTCCTCAACAGTTTCAACCACAACAGAATCCTCCAAAATCTCCTCCTCCACCATCAGCATGTCTGCTCCGCCATCCTCCTCAAGGTTACCGTCAAGCCTCCCAGACAGGTCATCATTGCTGTCAGATGACCCCAACAGACCCTGAAGGAGGGAAGGGAGGTTTTACAAAAGCATCATAGATATTCATCCATTAGCTCATGTATTCCATGTTAGGAAAATGTTACAAGGGTTAATTTCTTAATCTTCCATAGCTTTCATAAAGTTTTCACATATAAAGAATACCATAATGTTCCATAACCTGTAAATGAACAATCTCTCTCAGTGACATACGTCATCTAGTGCTTGTTTTTAATCTGCAATACATTGAAGGTCAATTATCATTATAAATAAATATAATTAACTCGCACTCCTTCGTTTACAACCTATACTGACACGAGCAGCAGCACAATGCCTCATCAATGCCAAGCGGTAAACTGCACTATTTTAGATGCATTCTGTTATATTTGAAGAGTAAACTTTATAATTAACTGTTATGAAAAACAATTAAATTTCATACAATGTTATATGCATATGCTCAATTGAAAGTTTATTGATGCAAAAATTCTAGTCCTTGGTGTACAAGGTATGTTATGCCTCGGGAGGCATAATCAGTTTTTCTGGAAAAAATGTCTAACACCAAAAGATATGATACATTCTTTAAGATAATCCCACCTTATATCAGACAAAAATGTAAGGGAATTACTTTGAGCATGAGTTGTCAACACTTTCAAAGCTATGTTTTTCCCCACTAAATATGTAAAAAAAAAAATTTGTGGACACTGTATTGATAAACTCATCTGTCATCACACTTAGTAGGGTTGTGTGGCTCAAAATGAATATCAGTCAAGTGAAGAAAGTTTACCCTGTGAATCAGACCATATAGTCACACACTATTCACCCTAATAATTCTGCACTCTACCACATATGCCTTACTAGTTTTGCTAGTCCACTTGCATAAATGACTGCATCAAGGCTCTGTGATCTTCTTTTAGGAGAAAATAAGTAAGGTTAGGTATGCCAACTCCTAATCATGGAACAGTTCTTCCTCTCCCACCACTACTTGCCTGGTGCTTGAGGGACTCCACACTCTCACTTGCAGCCAAGCCAGTAATGACCTCCACAGTCTCCTCTTGTTTCACTTCCAGCTTAACACTAGGCGGCCGCCCTCTTGACCGTCCCCTGCGACCCCTTCTGGTTTTACCTCCTCCGCCTCCTGTATTAAAGTCTGTTTTATTAAAAGTAACTTAATTCTACTTACATGTTAGATCCATGTACCCAAAATTATTACATTTTCTCCTCTCCTGTCACTTAGACCAATACACAAATTCAAGCAACATCCCATTCAAAGATTATAATTACAAGGTGCAAAATAAGTTGACTATGAAGGAATACATCATTTACCTTAGTTACCTTTCATCATTTATGTGACAGATTCTATTCATCCAATATTCTAAACTGTGACATAAGCTATCAGATGGAAAAAAATCATGCTGTTGTTTACTATCTATACACCCAACTTGTAAACACCTTAAGAGGGAAGTAGCCTAGACAAGGCATCTACATCTTCACATCTTGCCTCTAAGCCTCCTGTACCACATTGTGTAAGTCTCACAGTTTAGTGGATTTATTCTCCACGTCAGGGACCAGCAGCGGAACTAATCTACCCTTATTATATCACATTAGATTCATCCCTTTTCCCACACCTGAACCAATCGGCTCATCAGACTAGAACCTCCTATCAAGGCTAAAAGATTGTCTCCATTTTATAACTGTTTTCCAATGAACTCTATCACACACAAGCATTCTGCCTTACTCCACAGACATCCCTCTTGCATCAAATACTCTCTTCGCACTCATTCATGGTCTCGTGTTTACTGGTAATGCAAAAATTTGAAATCTAACATCAATAAATTAATATAAATCAAATCAATAGAGACAGGCTTTCACACACAAATCCACATTCATTATATGCCTTATTTGTAGGATTATCACTCAAACTCCTCTCTGCACATGCCTTTGGGGTTGTTACATCATGAAGAGAATAAACTACTCAGCATCACTTTCCTCTACATGGGTGAGTATTGGAATGACTGAGAGCAAAGTATTCTCCACAGGTCACCAAGGGTTGTCAATTCACCTGATCCCATGTACACCTTGAAGTCCTTGTCATCCTTGGTGAGGGACGAGGCTTCAAGGTTGAGTGTGTCCTCCTCCAACACATTGTCCACACACTCAGGCACTCCTATGTCTTGCTTCACCAGGGCCAGCGTCCTCATGTACTTATTGGTCACTACCTGAGAAGCATCAAAATAAGCCATTATAGATTAGAGCCCTGATACCATCATCAAGATAACAGTGTTAGCTGGCCATACTGATGTGCAGAAGTGACGATGTGTAGACAGTTATGTTGATAGAAGGAAGACAACTTGATGGAAAACAAACTACAAAGGGTGTTCATGTTTTGTGTGACCTAAGCTTCACAATTGTCATCAGTTTTTGTGTTGATCCTCCATCCCAGGTTTGGCAAACTTTCTAAGGAAGTTTAATGGTGTAACAAAGTCAACTTGGTGTTGGTGTTTATTATGTTTAGATGTGTAGGAATAATTACAGCTATTTCATGTGATATTCTCTTGCAGTATATCATTTTTTCATTCTGTTTCTAAATTTTCTTCTATTTTCTATTCGATAATAATAATGAAAAACTTACAATACATGTATGTAGATTGAAAACATGCATGCATCTGAAAAATATGCAAGAAAAAATAAATTACTGTTACCTAAACATTTATCTTTGATTATCTTGATAATATCACCATTACATATTCTTACCTGCTTCATATTAATGAGTTGACCTTCCAATGAATCAATGTCATCAATCAGCTTGAAGCATTTCTTACAGACAATACTTGAGTGAGCCACAACAGAACTCACATCCTGGTTAACAATAGTGCCCAGGACAACATGAACTTGCATTTGCCGATGGGAAGTCTTTGCCTGTGTGGGAATCGGTAGTGTAAATATTCACATTCTAAAACTGTATGAAAATATGACACTGATGCATGAAAGGTTGTAACAAAATGGGTGCATTTAATGATGTAAGCCTGCAAAGAAATTTTTGTTTTGTATTCTAGGCCTAATCTGACATAGTTATACTAGCACATTATAAGACCACAACTTTCCAGCCTCTCCTCAGGACCTCACACCATGTCTTCTTTAGTCTAGCATTTATTATGTTTCATCTAGTCATTCCTATACTATCTATCTGATGACTGTTCTTAGATACTCCCCCCAGGATAGTGTGTCCATGGTAGAAGACTTACAATTTGTTCATGTCCTTACAGTCCTTCCTTGCATGCTCTAATCTCAATCTCCTCTCTCTCTCTTTTCTCTCACATACTCTAGTACTCTTTCTCCCAGTTCACAGGCAGTCGCCATCTTACACCAATCACCTACCTAATTGAGATATCTAAAATATTCAGTGGCTTTGACAATATTAAAATAAATTACTATGTAACTATCGATCTCAGAAGCACCACTCGTAACAATGGCTTCAAGATCATTGGTAAACGTTATAGATCAAACGAAATGAAGCACTTTTTCTTTAATAGCATCTTGATTATTTGGAATTATCTACCAGCACAAATAGTTAACAGTAACACAATTGAATCATTTAAGAAAAAACTTGATAAGCACTTAGCATTAGTTCACCATATCGTGTATTTCATTCCTGCGTATTTTTTTTTTCTTCTATTGATAGCAATAGCTGTAGAATATTCCTGCTTTCTTGCTTTCCTATACAAATTCCAGGATAATTTGTCCATACTACATGGTATCACTTCTTCTTCCGGCCAGCTTTAGCTGGAGGGGGATAGGGAGGAGCTTTCTACTTTGCTATTCTTTTGTCTCTATCAAGTAGATAGTATAGTAGTAGTGTACCCCCACGGACAGCCTCGTTAGGTCCAGTAGGACTGTTGTCTGTTCTTCCTTTGTACTCTATCTTACTCATGCATACTCTCTTTGTCATGTCATTTCAGTCCCCAGAATTTTTTCTATGTAGCCAACCCATCTTAGGATGCTGCCTTTCATCATCTCCACATTCCATTCCTTCACCTCTAATAGACACATTTATTATTATACTCATATTCATTATTTTCATCATCAATTCTGCTTCCCCCACAAGCTTTTCTTAGGTAATACCATCCTCCTTCACACAACCCACTTTGGATCTGAGTCCCCTCAGTGTCAATAAAAGTAAGTTTCCTGAACTTAAATCAAGTGGAGTTTATGATAGCAAACAGAAACCAACCTTTTCAGAGAAGACTTCCATGGCTCCTCGGGCTGACACTCCCAGCTTGGCATTGCAGACCAGGCAGTGAGGGCTCGGGTGTGTCAAGTCCCGATGCATTCTGGCGAAACTGTCATCATGCTCTTGCAGTTGGTGGCTTAAGGAGTGTGGGTGTTGTCTGTCTTCATGTCCACCGTGTTCGGTCCCTCTCTCCAGCTAGGGACACAATGCAAACTATTTACTGCCTTGACTTATATTTAACTGACTACCAACAAGATGAAATGCATGGGAAATGTTTGCTCTGTAAGCATGTTTGTCAGTACTAAATATGTATAGTAAGTTATAAAGTGACACTCTTCATATAGAAATGCTATACGTAATTGAATTTTTTAAAACATATATCAGATTGCAAGGAATGTTTGAGTTGTGAGCATCTGACAATACAAAAATGTGTGCTTGTGAAGGGTTTCATTTCATACAACTCTTCAACAAATCATCAATTGCAAGGACACTTCATTGCATTGGTGAGCTTGACTGATCCTTCTCAGTAATAACTCAAAATTTCAATAAATATATATAGTAATAATGTAATTAGCACATAGAACAGGAGTTATATCAATAATAAATGTATGTTACTGTCAAAAGTTTCATGAGAAGCAGCAAGAGAAGGTGATAACAGCAGTCCTGCCTATCACGGTGGTGAGGAGAGAAGAGAAGCAAGTGTCAGGACATAACCACAGTGGTCAGACCAATTGTTGTTGTTCTCTCTCACTTGATAATTATTCATATTCATATTGGGTTAGGTTTTTATACATCAAACACACCAAAAACACTTAATGAGGTGTATTCACCTCCTCGCTTAACTGCTGTGAATGGTCAACACAATACAATGATGAGTGTGTTCTAGGAAGTGGCAGTATATATATGCAAAGGTTTAACTGCAATACTGATGCAATAGAGTTACTACTGAGTTAATGATGGAAACAGTGCCTGAGTAACAAGGCTTTTAGTATTGCTCTCTGTTCTCTATTTTTCATACATTAAGCAGTGTTATTTTGTTTTCACTTGGCAGCAGCAAAGCATCAACTGAGAAGCATTGGAAAGTAATAATGTTCATGACACAAATTTTAAGCCCCAGCCTTGTTAAAATCATTTTCCTTTCATTCATGTTAATGGTTCACAAGACACTAATACAGTAAATACAATAATATACATGTATCATAGTTAAAATATATCATAATACTTAAAATGGTAACTTGGTCATCCAAGAAAAACAACAAAATAAAATAATGTTTGTTTTATGTTTCTAGATGGCTCACTTTGAAATTATTGTGAACGTTTAAAATGGAAATTGTGTTCCAAATACCGACCTGATGTGCTGTAAGGATGTGCACGTTGGTAGGCTGCGGCCCATCCTCTTCCAGAACTGATGTCTCCACTAAGGTGATCATCTGGGCTCCCTCATCCCCCAAGGGAGACACATCCAAAGGCAGCCCATCCATAGTCTGCACATTTCAGAAAAAAAATAAGAATTATGCTGCTCAGAGAAGAAGTTTTTCATTTTTAAACATGCACTTTGCCTTATTTTTCTTATAGGGGGAAGGGGGTGGGGGGCAGCAAACTTCAATGACAAGGACTGCATGTGGTCTCCCTTTTTTATGGTTGGGAGGAAGAAAGTAATCTATAAAGCAAAAAAGACGGAATTACTGATATTCTTTTAATTTTCATAACCTAATCTATCAAAGTCTACATAGAAGGTTTTCCCAATGTTTGCACTCCACCATCATCCTTCCCAGGTGTCATTACACTAAGTTAAACATGAAATGGTTTCTCTCGCACAAGATAACCAATATAAAAAAGTAAAACAATCAACAGGGCAGCTCCCACGTGTATCTAGCTTGGTAACACAGGTGAATAAATCATGGAAAAAAGACCCAACGCAAGAGAATATAAAATTGAAACAAGTACAACAGTAATGATCATAGATATGCTGGTAATAGGACTAGCAATATCTTAATGATGTACTATTATGTCACACAAGGTGCCAGACACCATAGAGGGTTGGTGCATGCATCATGTTAACTGCTTGGAAACAGCATATTGAAAGAAAGAGAAGATCCGGCCCTATGTAAACTTTGTCTTCCCTAACATATTTAGGTAATACATAAAATAATAAATTGAATGTGTCTTTCTAAAACATCACACAATTCTTGAAATATCAACCTTAAGCAAACTGTCATAACAAATGTAATGTTTGATAAGGTTATCTAGATTATTCCAGCTAACCTGATGTCACATTAAAAACTAAACACCCATTCCAGACCACAAGGATACAGGCTACAAGTATTGCCATGACTTAGTTTTAATATACACATTGACCCCACTTAACAGGAAGAGGCTACTGGCTGCTACCACCACCAGGCCAAAAATAAATCAATGCTAACCCTTAGTTTAGAAGCTAACCTTGAATACATCCCCACAATTATCAGGCATTTCAATAAGAATGATTTTGATGTGAAGGAAAGCAGGAAAGGAAATTCTCTATATGATATGCAATTAATCCTAACCTAATACTTTAAAATTGTCCTGTGGTGCGGCTGCTGTACCCTCACACTTCTCTCTGCATAACACTCAACGATGGTATAGTAGTGTGTTTCCCTTGACAACCCTAGAACAGCACATCACACTACTTGTCCATACTTGAATTTGTCATGCATCAACCGAACCTAACCTAACCTCTGAAAAATGACGTTCCATTCTTCCAACACATAATGAGGGAGTCTTCATAGCTTTAAGTCATTGCTAGTAAAGATATCACATAGCAGGCACATCCCCCGGTGTGTGTGCCCCCCTGTGTGCGTATGGTTGGCTGTGGTTGCCCTGAGTGTGTGTGGTTGCCTGCCATCACACACACACACACACAGGAATGCCAACCCAAAGACCACTCAACCCAAATCAGTCATCACCTTTCACTACATGTTCTCTTAATACTAAATTCGCTTTAATGCTTTAGTTGCATGTTCTTGGTGATATGAGTCCTAAATACACCCCGGCTTACCTCAGAGAAGCGCTAGGGATCACAAAATCGTACATCCATGAGGGAGAAGGATGTAAAATGGCGAGGCGATGGTGCCAAGTTACTGTTAGTCTCGCGTTCATCTGTCATCCATTAACACCACTTAGTTTGTTATCTTTACCCTAGATTAGTTTAGTTTTATCCATTATATGCAGGTATTAACTCGGGTGTTTGATTGTTTTGTGTATAATGTGATGTGAGGTTTTGTAGTAATGGCACCACTGTGATTGTTGTTATTTACCATTGACTCTCGGGACAAAAGACTCAATGGTGGGATTTGGTTCGGTTTTCCTGCTGTTTTATCGTAGTGTAGGATGTAAGAACTGGGTTAAGAACTGTGTGTGGATAACAACAAGTAGAGTCAAGTGTTGTTGTGTATTTGGTGGCTGTCAGGATACTTATATGAACACTAACCAAGATACAGTATAATTCATCTTCTTCTTCGAGGGAAGCCCATAGTATAAAGTCATGGTAAATCCGGAGCTTCAGCAATACATGTCTATACTTTGATATTGGATGTGAAATGAAGGTAAATCTACTGAACAACGCCTCCAAACCGATCAGAATCAATTTTGTTGCACTACACAGGATACTTACTGTGCTGAACACATGTGAAGGTTTTAGTGAGCGGTCGCCTAAACTAAACTGAATGGGGGGTGGGGGATTACGCCTCCTGGAACCCCCCCCCCAACCTTACCTAACTAATTATGTCAGGTACATGTTGAATAAAGAAGTGACCGCTCACTAAAACCCTCACAGATGTTCAGTACAGTAAGTATCCTATGTACTACAACTAAATCTATTCTGATCGGTTTGGAGGCGTTGCTCTACAGATGAACCGAAAAGAAAACAATGGCAAATTTTCAATGTTGCACCCGTCCAAGCCCCGCCATGTTGTTATGTTACTTAGTTCAAACTTTTCAATGGCACTTTCTTCTAATCTAACTTTACTAAATCTACCGTAACCTAACATAACTAAATCTAACCTAATTGGAGCTCTGTCCCCCCCCCTCAATCACCCCTATTTAACAAAATTAGTATCTCATGAACGAGTGATTTTTGACGGAAAGGCAATACAGCAATGTTATATCTGCAGAAGGCACCTCATATAGTACATAGGTGTCCTTCGCAGTGAGATGGGTGCAACACTGGAATTATACCAAACATTACAGGGAAAGTAGCCCTTAGAAAGTATACAGGTTATAAACAGACCTTAATGAAGGCTTTGCTCCCCCTCAATCACTACCTTATTGAGGAGTTCATCCAATTTGAAATACCATGTTAACTCACCTGATGCATTGTAAATGTAACCATACATGGATGATACCTTCTGACCTGATAATGAAATGCTTACTAAATTCTGGAAGTATAATACATTAATACATTAGAAAGTATAAGGGTAATTCTAGATTATAGGACATCATCGCTCTGTGACAAAGTCCCGGCTACTGATTGCTATGTTTGAAATGAACCTAAACCAACCTTATGTATCCTAGCCTAACCTAACTTACATCCGTCCAATCTTAAGTTCTACTTAACTAGGGGAAGCATCAGAACACAAAGTTTGCAGAGTTAATGTGGTGTGTAATAACTACAATACTATTGGTGCTCCTTAAAATGGCCTTTGTTCGGTAAAGTATTAGTTTTCAACCTTAAAATTGCTTTCTTCGAATTTACTCTATTACCTATATATTATCAACTATGCACATTTGTTTATAACGCTAATTACTCTTACATTGTGCTAACCTTATTATATAGAATTTCCAATATAGGAAATATCTAATTGACCCTGAATAGAGCCAACCACTTTTGTAAAGTTTTATATTTTGAAACACCTATAAATTGATCTAAAGAGATGGTATATACACAACCGTCATGCATATAGACACTGCCATCTAAAGGAGTAGGTATAAAAGGACTGTGGCTGGGGATCGAACCCCTGACAGGACATTCAACATACACAACGTCTCACCAATCAGTCCATAATGATCACCAAGGTTCAAGTGGAGTTTGGTTGATGTTGACTGTCCCATCATTATACTTTGTGTCTATTAGTCCTTCATTAGTGCTATATGTGTTTTCTGTAATCATTAATGCTGTTCCTCTTCAATAGGTTAAACGTGATGACTCTGCGTTATGTTGTTGTGAGTACATCAATGAGGACAAAGAACGCTCCCATCTACTGGCAGTCTTGTGCGACTGTGAGGCCATTGATGAGGCATTTGAGAGGTGATTCAATGACTCCACCTACTGAATAGTTCTGAATGAGTGTATACTGAACATAGCATACCTTGTGATTGTTATGTATTGCACTAGCATATATAAAAATAACTATTATGTGAAGTATAGTCTGAGAATTGCAGCTTGCTCATGCTTTCTTACATGCATGATCTAACATCTGGCAATGCACATAACTCAATAAGTAAGGTAGTAGTTACAATGTGTGATGAATGTATCTGTGCATGCACTCTAAATCATACACTGGAATGGAAATGTACGTATATATGTAGTTATAACACTAATGCACTCTTGCACTACTATATTTACTATAATCATCATACTCTCTTTACAGCTCACGTTGTGGCATTAGGGTGGTGTGCTTGATCCTCTTCACCTATATTAGATATAATTACTTTGTTATACAGACTTTCATTATTCTCACACCACAACCTTTTTCAGGTAACTCATTTCAACCACTTGGATCCTTGACTTTTGTTTTTCATTCCATACCTACGTCTCGCTATTATATTTGAGTTCCGGTACAATTATTCCATCACACAGTACTCTTTATACCTCAATGTTTACCAGCCTCTCCATCATATGCCTCCTGTATAATTTCTGTTGTCTTGCCTTCTGTACTTGTATTTAGTCAAACAAAGATACTTAAATTCATGTACCCATACCTACCTAGCAGAACATTGTGTTGAAGTATTGAGATTCATCCACTTCCACATTTGAAGATGCAGTGCACTATCCACTCCTCTGTGTCTGTAATACAGAAGAAAAAAAAATCAACATTTCATTGCTTGGCTGTGTCATGTATTGGGATGTTTCTTATTTCAAAACCGCAATATGTTCCTTCTCCATTGTTAACATTCAAGGTCAAATTTTTTGGGAAATATGTTAGATGAGATTGTAGTGAAAATGTTATATATATGTAATGAGGCAAGTATCTAGTTTGCTAATATGTTTTCCCTTATTCTGAAAATATGAGGTCCTCTTAGGGTAAGGTTGATGTTCACTCAGCTAGTCTTAACACTCCTGATAGACATAATATGTAATGTTTCTGGAAAGATAGATAAGCATGCTGAAAAAAATATTTCTTAGAATAATAGATGTTTGACTGTTTTAACTTCACTTTTATGTCCGAATTCATACAATACTCGTTTCTTATCTTTCACATAGTACTATAGAAAGTTGTATTTACATGTGAAAAAGATGGGTACATATATTTTATTTATTGGGGAATAAATTTCAAATAGTGAATAGGAAACTAAGAAGACAATGTGAAGTCATGTAGGATAGATATAAGTGAAGGATGTTTATTGAAGGTGTGAATATTTGGAGAGATACACCTGCTAATTTTCCTCATGCATGAGTGAGGCATTTGAAGTAGGAAAATACATAGTCTGATTTTTCTGATTTCGGTTTTCTTTGTGTAGTGTAAACGCTTAAAAATTTCCTTGATAACTGCAGAACTTTACCTCATACATATCATTATTTATTTTCTATCATTTATTGGGATCAACACAGAATACCCCTTATTTAAGATATACAGGTGTAACTATTAATACTTTTATCAATAATACGAATGAAGTAAGATCATTTTAATATTTAGCATCCATGAATTGTGGATTGGTATTAGATTACTTCCATGTTATTAATACTCTTCTGCTTTCCCACAGATTTTTCACAAGGCAGTCACTTGAAAAACAAAATATTGACAAGATCATGGACACAGTGAGTGATCGCTTGAGGATACCCTGGCCTGGGGGGGCAAAGAAGGTGTCGCTGGATGTTGCCGGTGCCTTGTTTTGTGTGCTCTTTACCATCTTCCTGGGGAGTTTTTCATGGACTCTTACCATAGTAACATACAGTTTCATCTTACCATCTCTGATGCTTGTCATACATCAGTCCATCAAGAGGAAAGTTATTGTTGACAACTCCCAAATATACAAGAGAGACAAATCTACATCAAAAAAGAATCCAAGATCACGATTTTATTTTTCTTGGCTTATAGTGTCCTTAGTCTCTCTTTTATTTTTATACTATACTCAAGTCATTGCTGAGCTTAAAATCAACTCTCTAGAGAATTTTGTGTTCATGGTGCTGGTTTGTGTGTCATGTACCAGCATGTACCTTGTCCGTGCCACCACTTGCGCTGGCTTTGAGTCTAAGAGCAAGGCAGGCAGTGAGGAAAGTGAGATCATTGAGTCAGGAGCATGGAGGATTTGTGGAGAGTGTCAGCAGCAGGTGCCACGCCAGGCCTCCCACTGCTACAAGTGTGACACCTGCTTCCTACTGCGGGATCACCATTGTGTGTGGTGAGTTCTCCTTTGGACTTCAAATCATGACTCACTTGTTTGTTAGATTTTAGAAAACAGAAAACAGTTATGCAAGTCTATTAAATACTTCTTTTTCAGAGCTTCACATTTGCCATATTATGCTAAGTGGTACACAAAGATGTATCAGATGAATGAAATAGGAAAGCAACCAAACAAAAAGCTTAGAAATCCCTCTTCTGCTTCCTTCTAGTTTCATGAGGAATACAAAGTTCCCTAATTTACTCTCATTCATTACTTTCAATCACCTTTTACTACATGCATGGAATGTAGGGACAAGTACTGGTATTCTGGAATTACGTCTCGGATTATAAACATTAAATGTAATAAGTTTTATATACTTTATATTCAGAAATGAACAAATATCTTATAAAAGTGCACATTTTGCAGGCTGGATACGTGCATCAGCTGTGTGAATGACCGCTGGTTTGTGACTGGGCTTACCTTTGGTCTGATGGCTTTGTGTTATGGTGCCCAGCTCAGCCTCACTACAGTGTGCCATCCACAACTTGTTGACATTTACTTTACAACTATTCTTGTTCCTGATATCTGCACAGATGCATTCATGAACACTCGGTAAGTTATCAAATATGTTATGATTTTAAACAAATATATTCTTCCATCCTTTCATATCCTAATATAAGTGTATTACATTTCACATTTCACCTATTCAACAACTGTATACGTAAATCACATTTTTAAGCTTTTCCTAAAGAATAGTATATTAATGATTTTCACATGCAGCTACATTTAATATAGAAAGAAAGATGCCCAAATCTCACTAAACATCTTTTATTGTGAACATATATGTGAAATATTACTATCTTCCCCAGATACAGTTTGTCAACATCAAGTGCATGCTACGGCATCTTCTTGGCAGTGTTTGTGAGTGTGGCATTGATGCAGCAAATGGTATGTGTACTGTGGGGTGTCAAGTTGAGGGAGTTCAGGTATAGACACTCCCAGTCTAAGTCAGGGAGTAGCTCCTTCAAGCAGCCTTTTGAAAACTGTTTCAGGTTTTGGTGGAGAAGCTGAGATAACATTGGACCTTGTTTGAAATGTTCTCACTAAATTAGGCACTATACTTACTATGGCATTTATATATTTCACTTTAAATGGAAGAACGGCTTTGTTTGAAATGTTCTCACTGTTCTTAATTGTTTGCACGGGATGTATTGAATATGTTAGTACACTGTCAATTTGTAAAAATTTATGAATTATGATTACAAGTGTGATTATGAATGAGTTGTGCACCTGATTATTTGTACTGGGAATAAAGTTTTCCTTAGACAATCAAAGGATTTATGGAAACTTACATGAAGCACAGCAACTACATATATAGTATTATGGGTAATCTCATGAAAAGTGTAAGAAGTTTTGATTCTAGTGTCAAATTGTGGTGTTTGGAAATGTTATATATACTATTTTTTATATCTGCCCAAAAAATTAAATATGCAGTATCTTAGCTATGAAACCTTGTTCTTCGAAGCTTGGTGTGCCCTCTTCAGGTCTGCAATGTAGGAAATGGGTTTGAGAAGAAAAATGGAGACCAATAGTGTAGATGAAGGAATTAAACTAATATCACTACATACTCATAAATGGTTACAAATTGTGTTTTTTTCTACACTGAATAAGATGATTGAGCTAATGAAAATTGAGTATGAGTCAGGAAAGTATATGAATGTAGATGCACACACGTGTTGAGGAGAATGTGTTGTATGGAGAGAGTGGGGACAGGACAAGGTTAGTGAGGAAGGTATATAATTGACATGAAAGTGATCGTTTGCATAATAGAAATTTGAATAACAAGCATTAACATGAAAGGCAAGATATAGGATGAGGAGGTGAGTGGTTGGGAGTAAAGGGGAGTAATAAGATAATTTTGTGTGGAGAAGCTTCGAGACACAGTTGATGAGTTTGTAGTACTCAAGGCATTAATTTTCTTATGTATTATTATTATTTTTTTAACTCAATAATTATGTGGCCCTTTATTGTTATCCTTTTGGTTACTATTTTCCTGTAATGACATGACCTCATATGTATTCCAAGAAGCAACATTCAGCTGTAAATGAGGTTTGTTTGTTGAGCTTATACGGCAACATGTTTCTGAAGCAGGCAGTACCGATTAAAAAAAATTACCTCTATATATTTCTTCAATGTATTATAATATGGATATCACCACTCCTTTATTTTGTTGAATGATATGAATATTTACTTATGTATATGTATAAGAAAGTACCAAAGGGTAATATTTATGTGACTGTGTGTATTACTTATAACGCCAGTGAAACCATGCTGGAAGTTGTATGTGATAGAACTGTACAAAAAGAAGAAAGCTTATACTTTTATATTTGATTCTCACCAGTCATGATTTGATGATTAAAATGTATAAAACACCAAAGAATAGATGGAAATAAAATCTCCACTGGTCACTTTTTGGAGATGAGGCTCAGGTAATCAGTGATGAATCTTGTGATAATTCTGACCCAAACTCATCTTTGAGTACCTATATATCTATGAAAGGATGTCTTTGGTTTTATTTTTCCTCGTGACAATCTCTGGTCTCGAAAGTGCAAGGTTAAAATGGAAGATGACAAGTTAGGGAGAAAAGGTAATAAATGAAACTTTAGAAAATTTATAATGAAAGATGTGCAGAACATTTATGCAATAGAAAATCATGGAATTGAATGTTATCTGTGCAATCATACATATAAAGAAGTGATAATGTTGACAAAAACGAAATATAAAGTAAAAAACCAGAACCAACAAGAAAAGTTTGAAACTGATGAAATTCATGGATTTAATTTATTATGCCTTTCACCTTGCAAACTAAAAAAAAATACATAACATAGATGTTATATTTTTACAACTAAAAACACATTCTAAGAAAATTATTAGCGGACTCATTTATAGACCAGCACACATTATTAATAGCGATAGAAAATTATACAATCAGATAATCAAAGTATGTAATTAATTTGAAAGTGTAATTTTTGGAGACTTTAATCTTCCTGTCAATTCATGGGGAAATCATCTAAAATCACATATGGGTCACGACTTATATAATAATTTATTAGAATGCTTTAAGTCAACACGTTAACAAATCCATGAGAGGTGACAAAATACTAGACCTTGTATTTTCAACAAACGATAGTCTAGTAAGTAACATTAATATGAGCCCAGAACTCAGCACCAGCGACCATAAGATTGTCTCTTTTGATATAAACCTCAAAGTTTACAAAGAAAACGTAAGCGAAGAACTTATCTTCATATATCGCAAAGGTAACTTTGAAAATTGAGAAATGGCATGGCATAGCTGGAAAAATTCTTAAATGGCTTGAAGACTGGCTTTCCAAAAGAAAACAACGTGTTGTCATGAACCGTAAATCATCCAACTGGCAGGACGTTATAAGCGGTGTGCCACAGGGCTCAGTACTTGGTCTTATTCTTTTTCTAATGTATGTCAATGATATTGATGAAGGCCTCACCTGTAAGATATAAAAATTTGCAGACGATGTGAAAATCAGGAGTAAAGTAACTACAACCGCTGATAAACTACAATTTCAATCAAACCTTGACATCACAGAAGTGGCAAATTAAATTTAATGTTAATAAATGTTTGCGTGTATTTGTCACCTATCGCCTGATTTAAATCATATATTCATGGGTATGTGATTACCCAAAACAAAAACTACATTAATAATAACAATAATAGTGATGATGATAATCATAATAATAATAGTAATAATAATAATAAAAATAATGGTAACCCTAATAATAATAATAATGATAATAATAATAATAATGATAATGATAATAATGATATTAATAATAACAATGATAAGAAGAAATGATAAAAATAATAATAATGATAACAATAATGATAATAATAATAATAATAATAATAATAATGATAATAATGATGATACTACGCAAATTTAATCTGTCCATTAGAATTCTAGAATGAAACTTTTTTCCTCATTTTGGCAAGATAAGATTATAATTCTGTACGTACACCACAGTACGACGTGAACATTTTCACCCACCTCTGTAAAGCGCGTCCGTCTTCAGGTCTGACCTAATCATTCATAATTGCCTACGTTTGCAAGGAAACACTTAGATTGATGTGTATACCCTTAAAAAAGCGACTCCTTAATCTCTGTGTTTTGTTATAAGAAAAGCTAATATATAGTATAAGGTAATAGAGGTAATCTTAAATGCAGATCAGCAGCCACGTCCAGTGGCCTTGTATGAGCGCCAGCTGCAATCTCGTGCTGGAAGTTAGTAATTTTACTGTTGTTTACACGATAAGCTTCCTCGAAAATGAAAGAGCTTATCTTTTATTGCTGTTAGGGATGATTTACTACGAACAATAAAACCAGATAAGCCTAATACTCAGCGTGAAACATGAGGGAAAGTGTTTTAAATTCAGAAAACAATGTAGTTATTTCTAAAAGTCAATAATGATATGCATTTCAAGTCCTGGGTAACAATAGCGTCATGAGGTGATTGTCGTTTACACGGGAGTTCAACCAAATGAATGTGTGACTGAATGTGTCGTATTTGCATCATATAGCTAGAAAAAAGAGAAAATGGACAGATCTAATGATTTCACAAGGGTCAAATATTCTCTGTACAAAGGCGCATTTAACCCATTCAGTTCTTGCGGCACACCGTATGTGCCAGCAGCGTTTCCCTCTTCTGTGTTTGCGGCACGACGTCTGTACCAAGATCTTTATATCATTCCCATGCAAATACCAAACGTATTGTTGCGGCGACGCATTTAGCATGTAAATAGTGTTGTAGCAGTGTAGTTATTGTGTAGTGTAGTTGTGTGGAGGCAGGGAGCGGTGGGTCACTCAGGCCTCCCTGGGGAGTGAGGGTTGACAGGTGTCAAGATACGGTGACCTACGTATCTGTGTTTTCGGCGATACGGAGTCGTGGTGGGGTGTGTTTGAGAGACGTGGCTGGTTGTTGGGAGGAGAAGGAGCGAGGGAGTGAGAGAGTGAGGAGTGTGAGAGAGACAGAGACAGAGGGACACAGCGGAGGAAGGCCGATCCTGGGCGAGTGAAGGGCAGGGCCTTGGATGGAAGTGGACAGGGTGGCCGGAGAAATGGCATCCCTGGCTTCCTTAGGCCTGTCCTCACTAAGGGAGTGGCTGACTGGCTGTGTGGAGGTTGTGGCCTGACTCCTGGACGCGTGAAGGGCGTGGTACCTTGGAGGGAAGTGGAGAGGGTGGCCGGAGAAATGGCGCCCTTGCTTCCTTAGGTTTCGCCTTCGCGAGGGGGGTGGGTGGCCAGCATGGCTGTGTGGAGGCTGCTGTGTGTGGACTTGTGGAGGCTGTGTGTTCTGGGTGAACCTCTTGTGGAGAACTCTTTGTGCCCTGAGTCTGTAATGTTGTACTGTACCCTGTAAGCGTGTTGTTTGTAAATATACCAGGAAAGGAATAGTGTGGTTGTGTGTGATTTGTGTAAAAACACCCCTTTTCCCGTCCCGCCAACCCCCGCTACACGAGCCCCAGGAGAGGTAACGTGTTTTGGCGACACCCTGCCTTGGAGGGGAAGTGAAAAAGGGGGGTGTGCCGTAAAAATGGTGTCAAGAAGTGAGATTCTAGCTGTTCTGTGACTCAGAACAGTGTTGTAGCGGTCCGTGGTTGAGCCGGACGGGAGAGGAAGAACACACAGTGAAATGGACGCACAGGGACAAAGCACGAGGGCCTCTGGGATGAGCTGGCCAGTCTCTTACAGAGGTAAGGGCGGAGACCGAGGAGCGCGTGGAAAGAGCTGTGAGTGGAGCGGGAGAGTTTTGCAGCAGGCAACACTCCCGTGGCCCAAGGCAGCCTAAGCGGCCGCCAGTCCGCCACATTGGAGCCATGGCAGTCGAGGGACGGCGCCGTGGAGGGGAATCCATGCCGGGAGGTCTTCTTGGGAGGCACTGGGCACAGTGAGAACCTCAAGGGGCCAGTGGATGAGCTGTGTCTGCTGTGCCTGACTCCTGGACGCGTGAAGGGCGTGGTACCTTGGAGGGAAGTGGAGAGGGTGGCCGGAGATGGCGCCCTTGCTTCCTTAGGTTTCGCCTTCGCGAGGGGGGTGGGTGGCCAGCAGGCACCTTTCCTCCCCTTGAGCGGAAACCGGTTGTCCAGGGGAGCTCAAGAGGAAGACGGGCGAAGAGGACGGCGTCACCGCCTGACGGATGATTTAGCAGTGTGGCGAGGAAGATTGTATTTTTATTTCATTTTATGTGTTATGTTTTTTTGTTCTGTGGTTGTGGTGGTGGAGTTATAGGCGGGTCGCCTATATTGTAAAGGGGGGGATAGTGTTGCGGCGACGCATTTAGCATGTAAATAGTGTTGTAGCAGTGTAGTTATTGTGTAGTGTAGTTGTGTGGAGGCAGGGAGCGGTGGGTCACTCAGGCCTCCCTGGGGAGTGAGGGTTGACAGGTGTCAAGATACGGTGATCTACGTATCTGTGTTTTCGGCGATACGGAGTCGTGGTGGGGTGTGTTTGAGAGACGTGGCTGGTTGTTGGGAGGAGAAGGAGCGAGGGAGTGAGAGAGTGAGGAGTGTGAGAGAGACAGAGACAGAGGGACACAGCGGAGGAAGGCCGATCCTGGGCGAGTGAAGGGCAGGGCCTTGGATGGAAGTGGACAGGGTGGCCGGAGAAATGGCATCCCTGGCTTCCTTAGGCCTGTCCTCACTAAGGGAGTGGCTGACTGGCTGTGTGGAGGTTGTGGCCTGACTCCTGGACGCGTGAAGGGCGTGGTACCTTGGAGGGAAGTGGAGAGGGTGGCCGGAGAAATGGCGCCCTTGCTTCCTTAGGTTTCGCCTTCGCGAGGGGGGTGGGTGGCCAGCATGGCTGTGTGGAGGCTGCTGTGTGTGGACTTGTGGAGGCTGTGTGTTCTGGGTGAACCTCTTGTGGAGAACTCTTTGTGCCCTGAGTCTGTAATGTTGTACTGTACCCTGTAAGCGTGTTGTTTGTAAATATACCAGGAAAGGAATAGTGTGGTTGTGTGTGATTTGTGTAAAAACACCCCTTTTCCCGTCCCGCCAACCCCCGCTACACGAGCCCCAGGAGAGGTAACGTGTTTTGGCGACACCCTGCCTTGGAGGGGAAGTGAAAAAGGGGGGTGTGCCGTAACAGTATGATGACAATAAATATAGGCCAGTGTAACAACTTTTATCATTATTTACAAATTTCTATTGTCTTATGTATCAGAATTACCGTTCTTATGAGTTACGATAACTGCGGTTTGGCAACACTGCCGGCAGCAATATATAACCGTCGCTCCGTCGGCCGTCAGCGACGGGCTCTTCTAGCTAGCATTAGATATTGGATATTGAAAATATTGGAAATATTGGAAATATCATTGCAGCATCTGATACACCTAATTAAACTGTACAACTGTCATTATGAATATTTGTTTTATGACTAATAATTACGCAGTAAAATGAAACTTAATATTTATATATAAACATGACATTCCTCCTCATTTTCCCGAAAGCTATTAGAGATATTG
This sequence comes from Metacarcinus magister, assembly GCA_029783475.1. NCBI lineage: Eukaryota > Metazoa > Arthropoda > Malacostraca > Decapoda > Cancridae > Metacarcinus > Metacarcinus magister. The sequence continues at coordinate 11,907,932 of JAPQNM010000022.1, forward strand.
GAAATATCATTGCAGCATCTGATGCACCTAATTAAACTGTACAACTGATATTATGAATATTTGTTCTATGACTAATAATTACGCAGTAAAATTAAACTTAATATTGTTACGGCACCCCCCCCCCTTTTTCACTTCCCTCCAAGGCAGGGTGTCGCCAAACACGTTACCTCTCCTTTACCTGAGGTAACGCTCTCCTGGGACTCGTGTAGCGGGGGTTGGCGGGACGGGAAAAGGGGTCTTTTTAAAACAAATCACACACAGACAACACTTTCTCCTTTCCTGGTATATTTACAAACAGCACGCTTACAGGGTACAGCACAATAGTACAGCCTCAGGGTACAGAGTTCTCCCACAAGAGGTTCACCCAGAACACATAGCCTCCACAAGTCCACACACAGCAACCTCCACACAGTCCATGCACACCCCCTTAGTGAGGCGAAAGGGCCTAAGGAAGCCAGGGATGCCATTTCTCCGGCCACCCTGTCCGCTTCCCATCCAAGGCCCTGCCCTTCACTCGCCCAGGATGCACACAACAACCTCCACACAGCCAGTCAGCCACTCCCTTAGTGAGGACAGGCCTAAGGAAACCAGGGATGCCATTTCTCCGGCCACCCTGTCCACTTCCATCCAAGGCCCTGCCCTTCACTCGCCCAGGATCGGCCTTCCTCCGCTGTGTACCTCTGTCTCTGTCTCTCTCACACTCCTCACTCTCTCACTCCCTCGCTCCTTCTCCTTCCAACAACCAGCCACGTCTCTCAAACACACCCCACCACGACTGCGTATCGCTGAAAACACCGATACGTAGGTCATCTTATCTTGACACATGTCAACTCTCACACTCCTCTACATCCCCAGGGAGGCCTGAATGACCCACCGCTCCCTGCCTCCACACAACTACACTACACAATAACTACACCGCTACAACACTATTTACATGCTAAATGCGTCGCCGCAACACTATCCCCCCCTTTGCAATATAGGCGACCCGCCTATAACTCCACCACCACAACCACAGAACAAAAAAACATCACACATGAAATGAAATAAAAATACAATTTTCCTCGCCACACTGCTACACCATCCGTCAGGCGGTGGCGCCGTCCTCTTCGCCCTTCTTCCTCTTGAGCTGCCCTGGACAACCGGTTTCCGCTCAAGGGGAGGAAAGGTGCCTGCTGGCCACCCACCCCCCTCGCGAAGGCGAAACCTAAGGAAGCAAGGGCGCCATTTCTCCGGCCACCCTCTCCACTTCCCTCCAAAGTACCACGCCCTTCACGCGTCCAGGAGTCAGGCACAGCAGACACGGCTCATCCACTGGCCCCTTGAGGTTCTCACTGTGCCCAGTGCCTCCCAAGAAGACCTCCCGGCATAGATTCCCCTCCACGGCGCCGTCCCTCGACTGCCATGGCTCCAGTGTGGCGGACTGGCGGCCGCTTAGGCTGCCTGGGGCCACGGGAGTGTTGCCTGCTGCAAAACTCTCCCGCCCCACTCACAGCTCTTTCCACGCGCCCCTCGGTCTCCGCCCTTACCTCTGTGAGAGACTGGCCAGCTCATCACAGAGGCCCTCGTGCTTTGTCCCTGTGCGTCCATTTTACTGTGTGTTCTTCCTCTCCCGTCCGGCTCAACCACGGACCGCTACAACACTGTTCTGAGTCACAGAACAGCTAGGGTCTCACTTCTTGACACCATTGTTACGGCACACCCCCCTTTTTAACTTCCCTCCAAGGCAGGGTGTCGCCAAACACGTTACCTCTCCTTTACCTGAGGTAACGCCCTCCTGGGACTCGTGTAGCGGGGGTTGGCGGGACGGGAAAAGGGGGTTTTTAACACAAATCACACACAGACAACAACACTTCTCCTTTCCTGGTATATTTACAAACAGCACGCTTACAGGGTACAGCACAATAGTACAGCGTCAGGGCACAGAGTTTCCCCACAAGAGGTTCACCCAGAACACACACAGCCTCCACAAGTCAACACACAGCAACCTCCACAAGTCCATGCACTCCCTTAGTGAGGACAGGGCCTAAGGAAGCCAGGGATGCCATTTCTCCGGCCACCCTGTCCGCTTCCATCCAAGGCCCTGCCCTTCACTCGCCCAGGATGCACACAACAACCTCCACACAGCCAGTCAGCCACTCCCTTAATGAGGACAGGCCTAAGGAAGCCAGGGATGCCATTTCTCCGGCCACCCTGTCCACTTCCATCCAAGGCCCTGCCCTTCACTCGCCCAGGATCGGCCTTCCTCCGCTGTGTACCTCTGTCTCTGTCTCTCTCACACTCCTCACTCTCTCACTCCCTCGCTCCTTCTCCTTCCAACAACCAGCCACGTCTCTCAAACACACCCCACCACGACTGCGTATCGCTGAAAACACCGATACGTAGGTCATCTTATCTTGACACATGTCAACTCTCACACTCCTCTACATCCCCAGGGAGTCCTGAGTGACCCACCGCTCCCTGCCTCCACACAACTACACTACACAATAAGTACACCGCTACAACACTATTTACATGCTAAATGCGTCGCCGCAACAATATTTATTTAAAAACATGACTTTCCTCCTCATTTTCTCGAAAGCTATTAGAAATATTGGAAATATCATTGCAGCATCAGATACACCTAATTAAACTGTACAACTGATATTATGAATATTTGTTCTATGGCTAATAATTAAGCAGTAAAATGAAACTTATTATTTATAAAAAAACATGACTTTCCTCCTCATTTTCTCGAAAGCTATTAGAGATATTGAAAATATCATTGCAGATTCTGATACACCTAATTAAACTGTACAACTCTAATTATGAATATTTGTTCTATGACTAATAATTACGCAGTAAAATGAAACTTAATATTTATATAAAAACATGACTTTCCTCCTCATTTTCTCGAAAGCTATTAGAGATATTGGAAATATCACTGAAGCATCTGATAGACCTAACTAAACTGTAAATTTGACATTATGAATATTTGTTCTATGACTAATAATTACGCAGGAAAATGAAACTATATATTTATATAAAAACATGACATTCCTCCTCATTTTCTCGAAAGCTATTAGAGATATTGGAAATATCATTGCAGCATCTGATAGACCTGATTAAAATCTACTACTGTCATTATGAATATTTCCACTAGTACTAATAAATACTGAATTTTAATTTTTTAAAAATTAATTTCTTCCTCGTTTTCTCGAAAGCTATTAGAGATATTGGAAATATCATTGCATCATCTGATACACCTAATTCAACTGTACAACTGATATTATGAATATTTGTTCTATGACTAATAATTACGCAATAAAATAAAACCGTATTTTTATATGAAAACATGACTTTCCTCGTCATTTTCTCGAAAGCTATTAGAGATATTTGAAATATAATTGCAGCATCTGATAGACCTAATTAAACTGTACAACTGATATTATGAATATTTGTTCTATGATTAATAATTACGCAGTAAAATGAAACTTAATATTTATTTAAAAACATGACTTTCCTCCTCATTTTCTCGAAAGCTATTAGAGATATTGGAAATATCATTGCAACAGCTGATACACCTAATTAAACTGTACAACTGATATTATGAATATTTTTTTTATGACTAGTAATTACGCAGTAAAATGAAACTTAATATTTATTTAAAAACATGAATTTCTTCCTCATTTTCCCGAAAGCTATTAGAGATATTGGAAATATCATTGCAGCATCTGATAAACCTAATTTAACTGTACAACTGTCATTATGAATATTTGTTCTATGACTAATAATTACGCAGTAAAATGAAACTTAATATTTATATAAAAACATGACTTTCCTCCTCATTTTCCCGAAAGCTATTAGAGATATTGGAAATATGATTGCAGCATCTGATACACCTAATTAAACTGTACAACTGTCATTATGAATATTTGTTCTATGACTAATAATTACGCAGTAAAATGAAACTTAATATTTATTTAAAAACATGAATTTTCTCCTCATTTTCTCGAAAGCTATTAAAGATATTGGAAATATCATTGCAGCATTTGATACACCTAATTAAACTGTACAACTGATATTATGAATATTTGTTCTATGACTAATAATAACGCAGTAAAATGAAACTTTATATTTATATAAAAACATGAATTTCCTCCTAATTTTCTCGAAAGCTATTAGAGATATTGGAAATATCATTACAGCATCTGATACACCTAATTAAACTGTACAACTGTCATTATGAATATTTGTTCTATGACAAATAATTAATCAGTAAAATGAAACTTAATATTTTTATATAAACATGAATTTTCTCCTCATTTCCTCGAAAGCTATTAGAGATATTGGAAATATCATTGCAGCATCTGATACACCTAATTAAACTGTACAACTGTCATTATTAATATTTGTTCTATGACTAATAATTACGCAGTAAAATGAAACTTAATATTTATATAAAAACATGAATTTCCTCCTCATTTTCTCGAAAGCTATTAAAAATATTTGAAATATCATTGCAGTATCTAATAGACCTAATTAAACTGTAAAACTGAAATTTTGAATATTTGTTCTATGACTAATAATTACGCAGTAAAATGAAACTTTATATTTATATAAAAACATGACTTTCCTCCTCATTTTCTCGAAAGCTATTAGAAATATTGGAAATATCAATACAGCATCTGATACACCTAATTAAACTGTACAACTGTCATTATGAATATTTGTTCTATGACTAATAATTACGCAGTAAAATGAAACTTAATATTTATTTAAAAACATGAATTTCCTCCTCATTTTCTCGCAAGCTATTAAAGATATTGGAAATATCATTGCAGCATTTGATACACCTAATTAAACTGTACAACTGATATTATGAATATTTGTTCTATGACTAATAATAACGCAGTAAAATGAAACTTTTATATTTATATAAAAACATGACTTTCCTCCTCATTTTCCCGAAAGCTATTAGAAATATTGAAAATATCATTGCAGCATCTGATACACCTAGTTAAACCGTACAACTGTCATTTTGAATATTTGTTTTATGACTAATAATTACGCAGTAATAATGAAACTTAATGTTTATATAAAAACATGACTTTCCTCCTCATTTTCTCGAAAGCTATTAGAAATATTAGAAATATCATTGCAGCATCTAATACACCTAATTAAACTATACAACTGTCATTATGAATATTTGTTCTATGACTAATAATTACGCAGTAAAATGAAACTTAATTTTTATATAAAAACATGAATTTCCACCTCATTTTCTCGAAAGCTATTAGAGATATTATAAATATCATTGCAGCATCTGATACACCTAATTAAACTGTACAACTCTCATTATGAATAATTGTTCTATGACTAATAATTACGCAGTAAAATGAAACTTAATATTTATATATAAACATGATTTTCCTCATTTTCTCGAAAGCTATTAGAGATATTGAAAATATCACTGCAGCATCAGATAGACCTAATTAAACTGTAAAACTGACATTATGAATATTTGTTCTATGACTAATAATTACGCAGTAAAATGAAACTATATTTTTATATAAAAACATGACATTCCTCCTCATTTTCTTGAAAGCTATTAGAGATATTAGAAATATCATTGCAGCATCTGATAGACCTGATTAAAATCTACTACCGTCATTATGAATATTTGCACTAGTACTAATAAATACTGAATTTTACTTTTTTAAAAACTACTTTCTTCCTCGTTTTCTCGAAAGCTATTAGAGATATTGGAAATATCATTGCATTATGATACACCTAATTCAACTGTAAAACTGATATTAATAATATTTGTTCTATGACTAATAATTACGCAGTAAAATAAAACCGTATTTTTATATAAAAACATGAATTTCCTCGTCATTTTCTCGCAAGCTATTAGAGATATTGGAAATATAATTGACGCATCTGATACACCTAATTAAACTGTACAACTCTCATTATGAATATTTGTTCCATGACTAATAATTACGCAGTAAAATGAAACTTAATATTTATATAAAAACATGATTTTCCTCTTCATTTTCTCAAAAGCTATTAGAGATATTAGAAATATCATTGCAGCATCTGATACACCTAATTAAACTGTACAACTTTAATTATGAATATTTGTTCTATGACTAATAATTACGCAGTAAAATGAAACTTAATATTTATATAAAAACATGACTTTCCTCCTAATTTTCCCGAAAGCTATTAGAGATATTGGAAATATGATTGCAGCATCTGATACACCAAATTAAACTGTACAACTGTCATTATGAATATTTGTTCTATGACTAATAATTACGCAGTAAAATGAAACTTAATATTTATATAAAAACTTGAATTTCCTCCTCATTTTCTCGAAAGCAATTAGAGATATTGGAAATATCACTGCAGCATCTGATAGACCTAATTAAACTGTAAAACTGAAATTATGAATATTTGTTCTATGACTAATAATTACGCAGTAAAATTAAACTTTATATTTATATAAAAAAATGACTTTCCTTCTAATTTTCTCGAAAGCTATTAGAGATATTGAAAATATCATTACAACATCTAATACACCTAATTAAACTGTACAACTGTCATTATGAATATTTGTTCTATGACTAATATTATCTCAGTAAAATGAACCTTAATATTTTTATATAAACATAACTTTTCTCCTCATTTCCTCGAAAGGTATTAGAGATATTTGAAATATCATTGCAGCATCTGATAAACCTAATTAAACTGTAAAACTGTCATTATTAATATTTGTTCTATGACTAATAATTACGCAGTAAAATGAAACTTAATATTTATATAAAAACATGAATTTCCTCCTCATTTTCTCGAAAGCTATTAGAGATATTGGAAATATCAATGCAGCATCTGATACACCTAATTAAACTGTAATACTGTCATTATGAATATTTTTTCTATGACTAATAATTGCGAAGTAAAATGAAACTTAATATTTATATAAAAACATGATTTTCCTCCTCATTTTCCCGAAAGCTATTAAAGATATTGGAAATATCATTGCAGATTCTGATATACCTAAATAAACTGTACAACTGTCATTATGAATATTTGTTCTATGACTAATAATTACGCAGTAAAATGACACTTAATATTTATTTAAAAACATGAATTTCCTCCTCATTTTCTCGAAAGCTATTAAAGATATTGGAAATATCATTGCAGCATCTGATACACTTAATTAAACTGTACAACTGATATTATGAATATTTGTTCTATGACTAATAATAACGCAGTAAAATTAAACTTTATATATATATAAAAACACAACTTTCCTCCTAATTTTTCCGAAAGCTATTAGAAATATTGGAAAAATCATTGCAGTATCTGATACACCTAATAAACTGTACAACTGTCATTATGAATATTTGTTTTATGACTAATAATTTCGCAGTAAAATGAAACTTAATATTTATATAAAAACATGACTTTACTCCTCATTTTCTCGAAAGCTATCAGAGATATTGGAAATATCATTCCAGCATCTGATACACCTAATTAAATTGTACAACTGTCATTATGAATATTTGTTTTATGACTAATAATTACGCAGTTAAATGAAACTTAATATTTTATATAAACATGACTTTCCTTCTCATTTACCCGAAAGCTATTAGAGATATTGAAAATATCATTGCAGCATCTGATACACCTAAATAAACTGTAAAACTTATATTATGAATATTTGTTCTATGACTAATAATTACGCAGTAAAATTAAACTTAATATTTATTTAAAAACATGAATTTCCTCTTCATTTTCTGGAAAGCTCTTAGAGATATTGGAAATATCATTGCAGCATCTGATACACCTAATTAAACTGTACATTTGATATTATGAATATTTGTTCTATGGCTAATAATTACGCAGTAAAATGAAACTTAAAATTTATATAAAAATATGACTTTCCTCCTCATTTTCTCGAAGGTATTAAAGATATTGGAAATATCATTGCAGTATCTGATACACCTAATTAAACTGTACAACTGTCATTAGGAATATTTGTACTATGACTAATAATTACGCAGTAAAATAAAACCGTATTTTTATATAAAAACATGACTTTCCTCGTCATTTTCTTGAAAGCTATTAGAAATATTGGAAATATAATTGCAGCATCTGATAGACCTAATTAAACTGTACAACTGATATTATGAATATTTGTTCTATGACTAATAATTACGCAGTAAAATTAAACTTAATATTTATTTAAAAACTTGAATTTCCTCCTCATTTTCTGGAAAGCTCTTAGAGATATTGGAAATATCATTGCAGCATCTGATACACCTAATTAAACTGTACATTTGATATTATGAATATTTGTTCTATGGCTAATAATTACGCAGTAAAATGAAACTTAAAATTTATATAAAAATATGACTTTCCTCCTCATTTTCTCGAAAGCTATTAGAGATATTCGAAATATCATTGCAGTATCTGATACACCTAATTAAACTGTACAACTGTCATTAGGAATATTTGTTCTATGACTAATAATTACGCAGTAAAATAAAACCGTATTTTTATATAAAAACATGACTTTCCTCGTCATTTTCTTGAAAGCTATTAGAAATATTGGAAATATAATTGCAGCATCTGATAGACCTAATTAAACTGTACAACTGATATTATGAATATTTGTTCTATGACTAATAATTACGCAGTAAAATTAAACTTAATATTTATTTAAAAACATGACTTTCCTCCTCATTTTCTCGAAAGCTATTAGAGATATTGGAAATATCATTACAGCATCTGATACACCTAATTAAACTGTACAACTGTCATTATGAATATTTGTTCTATGACTAATAATTACTCAGTAAAATGAAACTTAATATTTTTATATAAACATAACTTTACTCCTCATTTCCTCGAAAGCTATTAGAGATATTGGAAATATCATTGCAGCATCTGATACACCTAATTAAACTGTACAACTGTCATTATTAATATTTGTTCTATGACTAATAATTACGTAGTAAAATGAAACTTAATATTTTTATAAAAACCTGAATTTCCTCCTCATTTTCTCGAAATCTATTAGAGATATTGGAAATATCATTGCAGCATCTGATACACCTAATTAAACTGTACAACTCTCATTATGAATATTTGTTGTATGACTAATAATTACGCAGTAAAATGAAACTTAATATTTATATAAAAACATGATTTTCCTCCTCATTTTCTCGAAAGTTATTAGAGATATTGGAAATATCATTGCAGCATCTGATAGAACTAATTAAAATCTACTACTGTCATTATGAATATTTTCACTAGTACTAATAAATACTGAATTTTACTTTTTTAAAAATTACTTTCTTCCTCGTTTTCTCGAAAGTTATTAGAGATATTGGAAATATCATTGCATCATCTGATACACCTAATTCAACTGTACAACTGATATTAATAATATTTGTTCTATGACTAATAATTACGCAGTAAAATAAAACCGTATTTTTATATAATAACATGAATTTCCTCGTCATTTTCTTGAAAGCTATTAGAGATATTGGAAATATAATTGCAGCATTTGATAGACCTAACTAAACTGTACAACTGATATTATGAATATTGGTTCTATGACTAATAATTACGCAGTAAAATGAAACTTTATATATATATAAAAACATGACTTTCCTCCTCATTTTCTCGAAAGCTATTAGAGATATTGGAAATATCAATGCAGCATCTGGTACACCTAATTAAACTGTAATACTGTCATTATGAATATTTGTTCTATGACTAATAATTACGCAGTAAAATGAAACTTAATATTTATATAAAAACATGACTTTCCTCCTCATTTTCCCGAAAGCTATTAGAGATATTGGAAATATCATTGCGGATTCTGATATACCTAAATAAACTGTACAACTGTCATTATGAATATTTGTTCTATGACTAATAATTACACAGTAAAATGAAACTTTATATTTATATAAAAACATGAATTTCCTCCTCATTTTCTCGAAAGTTATCAGAGATATTGGAAATATCATTGCAGCATCTGATACACCTAATTAAATTGTACAACTGATATTATGAATATTTGTTCTATGACTAATAATAACGCAGTAAAATGAAACTTTATATTTATATAAAAACATGACTTTCCTCCTAATTTTCCCGAAAGTTATTAGAAATATTGGAATTATCATTGCAGCATCTGATACACCTAATAAACTGTACAACTGTAATTATGAATATTTGTTTTATGAATAATAATTACGCAGTAAAATGAAACTTAATATTTATATAAAAACATGACTTTCCTCTTCATTTTGCCGAAAGTTATCAGAGATATTGGAAATATCATTGCAGCATCTGATACACCTAATTAAATTGTACAACTGTCATTATGAATATTTGTTCTATGACTAATAATTACGCAGTTAAATGAAACTAAATATTTATATATAAACATGACTTTCCTCCTAATTTTCCCGAAAGCTATTAGAGATATTGGAAATATCATTGCAGCATCTGATACATCTAAATAAACTGTAAAACTGATATTATGAATATTTGTTCTATGACTAATAATTACGCAGTAAAATTAAACTTAATATTTATTTAAAAACATGACTTTCCTCCTCATTTTCTCAAAAGCTATTAGAGATATTGGAAATATCATTGCAGCATCTGATAGACCTAATTAAACTCTACAACTGTCATTATGAATATTTGTTCTATGACTAACAATTACACAGTAAAATTACACTTAATATTTATTTAAAAACATGACTTTCCTCCTCATTTTCTCGAAAGCTATTAGAGATATTGGAAATATAATTGCAGCATCTGATAGACCTAATTAAACTGTAAAACTGATAGTATGAATATTTGTTCTATGATTAATAATTACGCAGTAAAATGAAACTTAATATTTATTTAAAAACATGACTTTCCTCCTCATTTCCTCGAAAGCTATTAGAGATATTGGAAATATATTTGCAGCAGCTGATATAACTAATTAAACTGTACAACTGATATTATGAATATTTTTTCTATGACTAATAATTACGCAGTAAAATGAAACTTAATATTTATTTAAAAACATGAATTTCCTCCTCATTTTCCCGAAAGCTATTAGAGATATTGGAAATATCATTGCAGCATCTGATACACCTAATTAAACTGTACAACTGTCATTATGAATATTTGTTCTATGACTAATAATTACGCAGTAAAATGAAACTTAATATTTATATAAAAACATGAATTTCCTCCTCATTTTCTCGAAATCTATTAGAGATATTGGAAATATCATTGCAGCATCTGATAGACCTAATTAAACTGTAAAATTGAAATTATGAATATTTTTTCTATGACTAATGATTACGCAGTAAAATGAAACTTAATATTTATATAAAAATATGACTTTACTCGTCATTTTCCCGAAAGCTATTAGAAATATTGGAAATATCATTGTAGCTTCTGATACACCTAATTAAACTGTACAACTGTAATTATGAATATAATTACGCAGTAAAATGAAACTTAATATTTATATATAAACATGACTTTCCTCCTCCTTTTCCCGAAAGCTATTAGAGATATTGGAAATATCATTGCAGCATAAGATGCACCTAATTAAACTGTAAAACTGATATTATGAATATTTGTTCAATGACTAATAATTACGCAGTAAAATTAAGCTTAATATTTATTTAAAAACATTACTTTCCTCCTCATTTTCTCGAAAGCTATTAGAGATATTGGAAATATCATTGCAGCATCTGATACACCTAATTAAACTGTACAACTGATATTATGAATATTTGTTCTATGACTAATAATTACGCAGTAAAATGAAACTTAATATTTATATAAAAACATGACATTCCTCCTCATTTTCTCGAAAGCTATTAGAGATATTGGAAATATCATTGCAGCATCTGATACACCTAATTAAACTGTACAACTGATATTATGAATATTTGTTTTATGACTAATAATTACGCAGTAAAATTAAGCTTAATATTTATTTAAAAACATTACTTTCCTCCTCATTTTCTCGAAAGCTATTAGAGATATTGGAAATATCACTGCAGCATCTGATACACCTAATTAAACTGTACAACTGTCCTTATGAATATTTGTTCTATGACTAATAATTACGCAGTAAAATGAAACTTAATTTTTATATAAAAACATGACTTTCTTCCTCATTTTCTCGAAAGCTATTAGAGATATTGGAAATATCATTGCAGCATGTGATACACCTAATTAAACTGTACAACTCTCATTATGAATATTTGTTCTAGGACTAATAATTACGCAGTAAAATGAAACTTAATATTTATATAAAAACATGATTTTCCTCCTCATTTTCTCGAAAGCTATTAGAGATATTGGAAATATCACTGCAGCATCTGATGTACCTAATTAAACTGTAAAACAGACATTATGAATATTTGTTCTATGACTAATAATTACGCAGTAAAATGAAACTATATATTTATATAAAAACATGACATTCCTCCTCATTTTCTCGAAAGCTATTAGAGATATTGGAAATATCATTGCAGCATCTGATAGACCTAATTAAAATCTACTACTGTCATTATGAATATTTTCACTAGTACTAATAAATACTGAATTTTACTTTTTAAAAAATTAATTTCTTCCTCGTTTTCTCGAAAGCTATTAGAGATATTGGAAATATCATTGCATCATCTGATACACCTAATCTAACTGTACAACTGATATTATGAATATTTTTTCTATGACTAATTATTACGCAGTAAAATAAAACCGTATTTTTATATAAAAACATGACTTTCCTCGTCATTTTCTCGAAAGCTATTAGAGATATTGGAAATATAATTGCAGCATCTGATAGACCTAATTAAACTGTAAAACTGATAGTATGAATATTTGTTCTATGATTAATAATTACGCAGTAAAATGAAACTTAATATTTATTTAAAAACATGACTTTCCTCCTCATTTCCTCGAAAGCTATTAGAGATATTGGAAATATATTTGCAGCAGCTGATACAACTAATTAAACTGTACAACTGATATTATGAATATTTTTTCTATGACTAATAATTAC
>JAPQNM010000022.1:11926021-11928521 GCA_029783475.1 Metacarcinus magister
GTAAGATTAATTTGTCGTGTTTATTATTATTATTACTATTATCATTATTATTATTATTATCATTAATGCTATTTTTTCATACGTTACTTTTTTGTTTATTTTTTATTTTCATTTTAGTATAAGACGGGATGAAGCCTCCTCCCTCATCTCTCCTGTTCCTCTACCTTGCTTCTTCATTTAGCCCTCCTCGTCCCGCCCCGCAGTTCCCCGTCACTCCCTCCGCCCCCAAAGCACCTCACGTAGGCTCAGTCTTATCACGAGCCGGCACTCGAAACACACTGGCCAAGGGAAGAGAAAAAAAAGAAAAAAAGGAAAATAAACTTACTCTATTGCAAGTATTTCTCTCTATTCATATATATATATATATATATATATATATATATATATATATATATATATATATATATACATACATATATATATATATATATATATATATATATATATATATATATATATATATATATATATATATATATATAGAGAGAGAGAGAGAGAGAGAGAGAGAGAGAAGAGAGAAGAGAGAAGAGAGAAGAGAGAAGAGAGAGAGAGAGAGAGAGAGAGAGAGAGAGAGAGAGAGAGAGAGAGAGAGAGAGAGAGAGAGAGAGACCTAGCTAGCTTGTAAAGGCACACACACACGCATTGTTTTCGTCTGTGTGAAGTCTAGTCTAGTATTCTACACACACTTTTCACACCTCCAATTATATCGAGTGTATCCAGTATATATTCTTTACCTTTCACTTTATTTCAGCTATCCCCTGAATTGATGAACTAGCCGGTGGCAGTGTTAAAAGATAGGCTTCTTCGTTAAAACTATTCTCAAAACCAGCTCGAAACACTCGCAGAACAACTCAAAGCAACAATTCGACACCGACTCGACCCTTTTCACGCACGCAGTTTAAACAGAACAATAGAACATTTGTTATTGTCGAGCAACAGCCGCGTTCAACAACTGGGAGCCGGTGCAATAAAGATAAAACAAGATCTGTTAACGCCTTATGTTGGAAGCAATAAAAAAATAACCATATGATGCAATTAACGCCATATAAATTATCAAATCTAATTAGTGCTTCAACCCACATGCTTCTATCCTTGCTCTGCTGGGAACACCACTCAACTTTATTGTATACCTCTCCGACCCTTCCCCTGCATAACCAAACCACGATCATTTGTTCTACTCTAATTGGCAACATGACAACGAACTGATCGATGACAAGTTGGCAGAATACGAACACTGTCTTGGCACCTTGCAACACACCTACGCACTTCACCTCTTCCGCTCACCTGGATTGAAAAACTTTGCTGCGTTGGACCACAAATGCGTGAGGTCAGCCGTTACAGTTCAAGACCACTCACTCTTCCACGCCTCGGTGCTGGCTGACTGGCTGGCTGGCTGCCCCCTTCCGCTCCTCCGTGCTCTGAGTGTGACCGAGGAAAAGGTTGGCTCTACGGCTCAAGTTGAAGTGGTACAACTCGTTTTCTATGCCATTATATATTTTTGGCCGTAACTTCGATACTTTTACTTTATTTTTACAGACAACTTTGTATAATTTTGAAACATAAATAGTGATTGATGGCGAGAATATAATAGCTACAAAACGTAAAGTATGGAAGGACTACAATTGTACATATGAAGAAAAAAAAAAATGTTTTGTCAATAAACTGACTGTATGAGGGTGGAAGGAATAAATGTTTGGATCATTCATGGCTGTTCTAGATAAAGTTGCTGCGCAGTGCTGAAAAAATACACTGTCCAATCCCTATTTCTTTATTTCTAAATCTGCAGAGGTCACCAAAAAAAACTAAAACGATCGATTGTGGATTAAAAAATTGTTCTCCCCTCCAGTGCATGCATGTAGTGCCCTCCACCTGCATTCAGCTTCAACGGTAATAAATCTAAATATACCTTTTGATGATGATGTTGCTGCTGTTGGTACTACCATAATTGTTATTAACATCAATTTCATCAGTACCAACATCATTATTATCACTATCATTATTATTATATCTCATTACTTAAAGCAGACCTAAAATGAGCGAGATTCACGCTTCCAGATGAATTAGTAATAGTCACGTTGTTTAGTTGGTTGCAGTCTAGTCTAGCAAGGTCAAGGAGTGCCTGCAGCTTACTGTACGCTGTTGTGTCACTATTATCAAGTACACATTCATTATTTGTTTTCACACATTTTTACAATCAGAATGTGCTAAATGATCATTATGTCAAGTAGTTGATTATATAAACATTATAATACGTTAAACATGTTGAATCGAATATATCCAGAATAATAGTAATACAATTGTATAATGAAACCATCACACTTGGACGTGCTGCAGTGCTGATAATAATAATGATAATGCTACTACTACTATTATAATTACTACTACTAATACTGCTGCTACTACTACTACTACTACTACTACTACTACTACTACTACTACTACTAGCTACTACTACTACTACTACTACTACTACTACTACTACTACTACTACTACTATTAC
>JAPQNM010000022.1:11931021-11938521 GCA_029783475.1 Metacarcinus magister
CACTCTACTAAAGGTCTTGTAAATCATTTCACTTCCGGGTCCATCCTCTCCACCTTACCTGACCTGTCTCCCCCAACATGAGAGGAACAGGTGAGTAATCCTCCTGTTTGTTTACCCTTGTGTTTTGAGTGTGTTGTTTGTGAGTGTGTTGTTTGTGAGTGTGTTGTTTTTGAGTGTGTTGTGTACAAGAGTTGTCGACTTCCCAGTATATACTAACATCCAGAAGTAACCTTTTCTCAGGTGTTTAATATCCTGCAAGAAAAACCTAAAATATTTCAGTAAGAAATTACACTCTACGTATAACTCTGAATTGTCGAAGAAAAATATTACCTTTCGTTTTTTTTTCTTCATATTGCTTGCACATAAAAATGTTTTATCCTTGAAGTTTTCTCACAAGCTACATTCATTCACCCCCCCCCCTCCGCACCCACACACATTTCCACGTATTTCAAGTCGATTGTTTGCGCTTGTCAGCCTTGCATTCTTTACATTTTTCACTCTCTCGCTCTCTTTATCCCTTCTTTTTCTTTCCCCCTTTTCCCTTTTCTTCCTCATGCAACTAATGTAAAATTCATTCACTTCTTCACTGCCTCCCGCCCCCACCTTGACATTTGCCCGTCCCACCCTCGCCCGCCCTTCCCCTCAGCGTGCCTCCCGTCCTGCCCCTACGAGTTAGCATGGGCTGGGAAGACATATATCAACGTTAGTTAGAGTCGGGAGGATGGCAGCGTGACGTGAAGAGGGATGAGCAGCGAGTGGGAAGGATGCGTAGCTATGTGATGGATGTTTCTTCTGCTGACTGACCTGACCTGACCTGACCTGACCCGACGTGCTGAGGTGATGGCCAAGGAAAACTAGGTCACATGTTTTTAGTGGCTAAGTGACTCCGTGGTGGAATGTTTTGCTTTTTTTTCTCTCTTCATCTTCTTCTTGTTCTTTTCTTTCTTCTTTTTCTTCTTCCAGACATCATTGCATTGGGGATGAGGACCCATTTAGCATATTTACCTGCCGCACCTCGCGTGGTCCACCTGATGACCCGTATCCTTGAAGTCCTTCCACAAGGCTCATTGAAGAAGAGGGTGCCTTCAAGACGACCACACTGACGAAGACGACGTGACGACTACAGGAACAACGACGACAACGACAACAATGATTATGAAGATGATGATGATGATAATGATGATAAGATAAAGATGATGATGATGTGGAAGAGCAATCAGTCTCTCTTAAGTAATCTTGCAGCAAGTCATTCTATATTTGTTCACTTTCCTCCCCTCGCCCGCCCTCACATTCTCCCCTCGTTTTCACTTCCTCTTAAGTCTAGCAAACTCTCGGTAAGCACTGCAAATTAACATCACACAAAGTGAAACCATAAAATGAATCCTGAGCTACAAATACGCATCAAGTGTCACTTTGGCTTGATGTGTAGTGAGTTGCGGTAAGGAGGGAGGGTCAGGTCCAAGTTAAAGGGGTGAGGATTGGCTGGTGGCTAAGGGAAGGACGACGTTGTTGGCTTCACTTTCCAAACAATATTCAATCAGCCTTAAAGTTGTCCTCCAGAGCTGGCAAACACACTCTTTATACCTGTCATATCCTGTTAAATTGATGAGTATATTCAGGTATCCTTGTATTTACTTGTTTTTCTTCTTCTCTTGTTAAAGTTGCACCATATGTAAGAAGGAACATGTGCTTTGGTGTTCAGTGGCTTCCTCTGATGTGTTACTCTGCCTCTGCACACCTGAGCTCACGTGCACACAGGTATATCAATAAGCGTAATAAGACAGACAAGTGAGGCAGTCAATTTCTTCTATTTCTCACCTAAGTTTTGTCTGGCGAGGGAGAACACGAGGATTCGGTCTAATAACATTACAGAATAGTTTAACCTCAGCAATATGGCTGGTGAGGCCACGTCATATTTTGATGTTATTGCTTCCTCAGCCTTGTGGGTTTCGAAAATCATGGAAAAATAAATAACATACACATTAAACCTACTTAAGATCACCCCGCAAACCTCTCCGTGCAGTTGTATAGCATTTTGTGTATTTCTGAAGATAGCCTCCTGCATACAACCAAATCTTCCTGCTTACCTCCCTCCACACACCTGGTTTTACATCTCTGCGTCTCCACTACTGAAAACTTTTATTGCTTTGTCTTATCACACCACTTACTTCTCCTTAGGCTAGTCGAATCACCCGCTTACATCCTCACAGCTTCCAAATCCGCGCTAAGGGTTTCTTCACTCTCGTATAAGTTTATTTAGTCATCTCAGGCTTTCGTTTATCTTGCTTCACTTTCTCACACCTTTTCATACAATTATCCGCTTCGCTACACCTGTCTACACTCCTTTTACGATACGACTGTTTTATTGAGTGGTCCAACGATCTATAATGTTCTAATCTAAATGGTAATCTAGATGAGTAGATAAGGACATATTTTCTGAGGCCACTAAAGTTGGATAGTTACATCTCTCTCTCTCTCTCTCTCTCTCTCTCTCTCTCTCTCTCTCTCTCTCTCTCTCTCTCTCTCTCTCTCTCTCTCTCTCTCTCTCTCTCTCTCTCTCTCTCTCTCTCTCTCTCTCTCTCTCTCTCTTTCAACACTGTTCTATTAAACTTTTTACATTATCATTTATATTCCTTGTAAGCATTAATTTTTTTTCGGAACAAGAACTTAGTAAATATAAAAAAATATAAAAAACTTACCCCATTATACCATAGAGAGCATGCGAGCAAATAATAACAATAACAATAACAATAACAATAATAAAAATAGTAATAATAAAAAAAAAATATTCATGAGTTACTGTAGACGAAATTCTAAGCCAGAGAATAAGGTGGGTGTTACTAGGTCACTAATACCGTCAAATGTGTTCTAGGAAGACCAGCAAGTAACGCCGTGGTGCAATTTGTAAAATGGAAAAAGAAGAAGAAGAAGAAGAAGAAGAAGAAGAAGAGAAGAAGAAGAAGAAGAAGAAGAAGAAGAAGAAGAAGAAGAAGAAGAAGAAGAAGAAGAAAGAAGAAGAAGAAGAAAAAGAAGAAGAAGAAGAAGAAGAAGAAGAAGAAGAAGAAGAAGAAAAAAGAAGAAGAAGAAGAAGAAAAAGAAGAAGAAGAAGAAGAAGAAGAAGAAGAAGAAAAACAATTATACTACAGAAAGAGGAAATTCTCGATAGGTGTAAACGTAACTCACAATTAGAGTGTGTTTACGAGATATCTATAGGCAGGTGACTTATAGGTCCATTCTGGTAACTATGATAGAGGTCTTTATTTAATGCTTTAGTTCAAGGAATTAGGAAATGCTTCTTCCTTAGCCTCGGCAGCAGGAAGACGGATGGGTGAAGGCTTTCAGGCGGCGCACGAACAGCCTGACGCAGCAGTGCAGAGAGGTAAGTATATATGGGGATGACATTAACTTGTTAGGGGAGGATAATCACTTTTTTTTTATCTCATCTAACACACACACACACACACACACACACACACACACACACACACACACACACACACACACACACACACACACACACACACACACACACACACAGACAGACAGTCGTGATGATTAGAAGGTATTGATACTGATATTAAAACTGGTTATTTTACCTATTCTACTATTACTACTACTACTACTACTACTACTACTACTACTACTACTACTACTACTACTACTACTACTACTACTACTACTACTACTAATATACTAATAATAATAATAATAATAATAATAATAATAATAATAATAATAATAATAACAATAACAATAATAATAATAATAATAATAATAATAATGATAATAATAATAATAATTGTAATAATAATAATAATGGTAATACCAGTAATAATAATAACAATTAATCTTCTAAAATGATACTCCAAGTGGCATTGATACGACTACTAATGCATCAAGCAGTGGTGTACTAACATGAAGTCTTGGTAAACTCACTAAAGAAAGACGTCTCGTGTTTGATCTCTTCCTCAGAACTAAATTAAAGTCGCCCACAATAGATGCAACAACGTCAAGACACATTACTGATCATCTATATCTCCGGTAATCTTCAAAAGGCCCAAAGGAGCATCATAAATATCTTGATAATCCACTGAAACACGCATAACGGAGGGGAATAGAAGCCTTATTGCCTCCATTTCTCGTATAAGGGATTGGAATGCATCTGTCTGACACTAACATATCCTTTTCCTTGATGCGCCTTCGTTTCCTGTTGACCAATGGGCAATACATTATCTAAACAACATTGTGAGACTTGCCCATCGCACTGCAAATCTTCGCCCACCTCACTCCTGTCATCCACTGTGTGAAAATCTTATTATGTGTGACTTTTTATATACATGGTTGAAAAATACTGAGGTTCTTGTGACTGAAGTAAAAGAAGAGAATAAGAAGAAAAAGAAAAGCAGCCTGTTGGAAGCGAGGTTAATTTTTGTTGTCGTCAGTGGAAGGTAAATAAGAAAGGAGGGAAGGGATCAGTGATTCCAGTGTTTTCAAGAACATGAAAAGAATCAGAAGAATGAAATGTTACACACACACACACACACACACACACACACACACACACACACACACACACACACACACACACACACACACACACACACACACACACACACACATACACAACACACACACACACACACACACACACACACGCACACACACACACAACACACACACACACACACACACACACACACACACACACACACACACACACACACACACACACACACACACACACACACACACACACACACACACACACACACACACACACACAGGATAATGCCCAGCCCTACACAGCCTTGACAAAGCAACGTCCATGTGTCGCGCAGATTGAAAAAAAAAGAAAGGAAAAGAAAAGAAAAATACAGAAGCAAACAGGAGGAGTAGGACATGCATGAAACTTATATAACATCGGAATTTGTGTATTGTTGTAACATATCTTTATTTGTCTCTCTATGATTTATCCTTTTCCTTGTGTTACCGTGAATGGAATTAACTTTGCATTTGTTAATCATAAGGAAACACCATTACTCAGATACGGTATGTTGTCTCCCTGTCCATTACGAGTTTCTTGAAGGCATCGTGATAAATTATTTCTCAGAAAGAAACACATGATCCCTCTGCTTTATGTTACCAGATTATCCAACAAAACATTAGATTGACAAATTGACAGACACAAAATTACACACACACACACACACACACACACACACACCCACACACAAAAACAACAACAACAACTACACAGTCATGCAAACAAACCACACGGAACCACAGAAACACATGCAGGAGACACATAAGAAATAACAATAACCAACCAGTCAGTCAGCCATAACCAGTCAGCCAGTAATCTAGCCATCCAAAATCAAGGACGAAAATACAGGATGAAGATGAATGAAGAGAGCACCCGGGTAGAGCGACCTGGCAAAGCACACGAAAGAAAGAGGACATGAGGGAAGAAAGGAGGGTAGGCTAAGGGAAAAAATACATTGCTCAAGTGTAGGACAAGTAAGGTAGAGAGGCAATAAAGAGACACGTGATAACAAGGGATGGATAACGAGTCCTCGCTGGAAAAAGATCGAGGCAACTAGGAATGAGTAGCTTAAAAAAAAAGAGAAAAAAAAGAGTCACTTATTCGTTGGTGGGTTGTGTGTGTGTGTGTGTGTGTGTGTGTGTGTGTGTGTGTGTGTGTGTGTGTGTGTGTGTGGAGGTGGACTTGTGCTCTCTTCATCTACTCTCCTGATAAATAAGGGCACACTACCAGTTCAGTTATTTCTCTTTCTCTCTTTCTATTTTTTTTCTTTCTTTCTCTCTTTCTCTCTCTTTCTTTCTTTCTTTCTTCCTCTTTTTCTTTCTTTCTTTCTTTCTTTCTTTCTTTCTTTCTTTCTCTCTCTCTCTTTTTCTTTCTTTCTTTCTGTCTGTCTTTCTTTCTTTCTTTCTTTCTTTCTTTGCGTTGGTGGTTGTTTCACCTCACGTGGAGAGACGCGTGACTTCCGTTCCTTCTCTGTCTCACTTTTATCTCGTCAACAAGGCTTGGGCGTGTTCCCTCAGTAGCATCATCCTTTTTCATTTCTTTTTCTCTCTTTTCTTTTCTTTTTTAATGTCGCTGAGTGTCTCTATCTGCCTCTATGTTTGTCAATCCAATCTGCTTGTGTGTGTGTGTGTGTGTGTGTGTGTGTGTGTGTGTGTGTGTGTGTGTGTGTGTGTGTGTGTGTGTGTGTGTGTATTCATCCCCCATCCTTCTCTCTCTCTCTCTCTCTCTCTCTCTCTCTCTCTCTCTCTCTCTCTCTCTCTCTCTCTCTCTCTCTCTCTCTCTCTCTCTCTCTCTCTCTTTCTCTCAGCCCTTCTCCTCGATCCTCCCAGCTTGCAGGAACTCTTGTCAATCACTGGTGCACAAACCGTCACCATGCTACATCGTCCTTCCACATGACCGCTTAACACACGTGCAGGCTGCTTCCAAGGCTTGCGAGGACGTGTACCAACTGACTAACACACACTGAGACTGAACAAACTTTACCTCTCAGTTCTCCGACAAAACTGAGATAGGAAATTCGCTTGTCAACTGCGACGAACTGAGATACCACCTCGACCTCAAAAGAAAATTGGAGTTCTGGGACAAATGGAAATGCCATTCAACGTGAACAAATGTCAGTCTTCCACGAACACATACACACAGAAAAAGCTTTGAAACATTTGAAACATGCAAGGAAACATGCAGAAGCGCCTGAGGAAATGCATTTGCTGTTATATCTGACTATTTAAAACATCTTGCTATCCATCTATCTATGTCTTTATCTATTCCATCATAGGGCGTAGAAAAATATGTAGGTATAGTATTCCTTATATGTAATTAAGAAAATCAAATAAAAAGGAACTTAGCTGGAAATCTCCCTAAATATTCATACATCATGCAAAAAGACAAACATGACAAACTGAAGTGTCTGAAAGGTCATTGGGTGTAGCGTACAGTGAAAAAAAGGTGAGACAGATCTGTAGGCAAAACAAGTAGGTGTTATGATTCTCAGTGATAATAAAACTAAAGGAGAAGGGAGAGGAAATGCATGCTTGGTTTCATTCATAACGACGTTGGGAGTGGCTGCAATGATGCGTGTGAGAGAGGATGTAACTGTTGCCAGGGTGGAAAAGGAAAACAAGGAAATTCGAGTTTGATGTGGATTAGAATAAGAAAAAAGAAATGCCAAGGGACTGGGAAGGGAAGGGGTGGACAGAAACAAAAAATAACCTGGTCATTGCAACGTAAATGTTTAGATAACTTGAAAGAGGGAAGTGAGAACAGGGAGTGATTGCAATGATAAATCTGATTGCACAGAGAAGAGACAAAGCCATATAAATTATAATTAGTGAATTCATAAAACCTGGAAATAATATAAATGAAATATCTAATGAACGTTTGCGAAAAAGAGAAGACTGATAACGCTTCGGAAAAAAAGGAATAATTGTAAATATAACTGGGTGGAGACAATGGGCAGA
>JAPQNM010000022.1:11943521-11946021 GCA_029783475.1 Metacarcinus magister
CTTTCTATTTCATTCTTAAGTCGATCAATATATTATGTATCGGACTGGATTACACGCGTTCCGTTTGTATTTTTATATTGTATTACTCCCGTGATGTTTGTGATGTCATTTCCCGGAACAGTTTTGCAAGCACGTGTATGTGACAGAATGCGTGATCGTTGGGAGTTCCCGTGGCAGAATATAATAAATATCACCCAATTACCTATCAATCGGCAGTGAAAAAGCGTGGCTGGTGGTGCTAGGACTATCATCATCATCATCATCAGCAGCAGCATCATTTATTACGTGCATACTGGTGCCGTGAAACTACTGCTAATTTTATATGATTACGTACAACAACAACACCAAAAAAAAGACACTCAATGAACAAAATTATTAGATTAATCACACACACACACACACACACACACACACACACACACACACACACACACACATCCACTCCTCCCCCACACCCGCACCCACACACACACACACACACACACACACACACACACACACACACACACACACACACACACAGATAAAGGGCAATAAACAATGCGAGGGGAGGGAACTGTGTAACTGCACCATTATTAACATCAAGAATATATATATGCAAAACGGTGAGTAATTATTTGTTCATTAACTCCACATCTATTTTTCATTAAAACACAACAATAAGTGCAAACAAGCAGCTGGACGAGCATTGTGGAAGTGAAAAAAACGCACACACATATAAACAATAACTGCACCCACACTCTTGCGGTGACAGTTTCAAAAATGACCTTCATCAGTAAATGCACGCCGCGCTGCCTCTCCTGCTAGTGACACATGTATACACCTGTCATGCCACACCCCACACCCTTTACACTTACACATAACCCGTCCTTTTTTCCCTTGCATCTGCACCCCACACACTGCACTCGTCACACGTGTCTCCCCTCCGTTCTCACACTCACACCACACACCTACCTAACCTCCATCCTCCCTTCCACACCTGCATTACCGCCATCCTCCCTTCCACACCTGCCTCCCATCATTACACCCTTAGTATCTACTGCCCCTTCCTCCTCCCCTCCATCCATCCCTTCACACCTGCCTGGCCCCTCCACCTTTCCCCTTCCCTTCCTGTATGTATGCTCTTTTAATAATTGCAGAATAAACTGTATTTTTCATTTCATATTTATGAGTGCTGTATGGGAATAGGGTGTATCAACGTGAATTTAGCATAAATGTAGAGGTGTCATTTGTAATTTCAGCTTGTATGTACTACGCACGTTCATCTTTTTTTTTCCCTTCTTTTTTTTTCTATAATGTTCGAAGCTGTTAGTGCTGTTACTAGTAGGATCTGATGCTTTCCCATAAACAAGCAAGCATTGACATCCCTTCCTGCCTACATATACAATTCAGTGGAAATGGAAAACCAGATAAAAAGAAAAAGAACATATGAAGAATTTCGTAAATGTTCATGAGACGACATGGCGTATAAGAGATGACTAGAACCTTGCAGCAACATCTCTACAGTCCTCGTCTCTTTGGGCTTGTGATATGTAGTGCGTAAAGATCCCTGAAGCTGGACAAAGGGACAGGCCACGTGTGACATGCGATTTACAGTACTCTTCTTTCTCAGGTTAGAGGGAGGAAGAGAAAGGTGTGGGTAGGAGGGAAAAATAGAACGAGAGTAAGGAAAATGATGATGGTGGAGGAGGAGGAGGAGGAAAAGGAGGAGGAGAACAAGAAGATGGAGAAGGGAAAGGTAGAAGAGGAGGGAGTTGAGTACGATAGAAGGAAAATAATAATCTAATAGAAATATAATACCGTGCACAAATAAATGCAAATATAGGAAGAGAAAGGAATGAAAGGCAGTAAGGAGAGAGGAAACATGACGCCAGTGACGGTAAGGAAGAGGAAAAAGAAGAGAAGGAGGAGAAGGAGGAAGCATAGGAAGGGAAGGAAAGGAAGGTAAGGAAATAAGCTCCAGAATGAGATGATATAACAAAATCACACAAAAAATGCAAAGGAAGGAGCACACAGGGAGAATGGGAGAGGAAGGCGAGAGAGAGGGAGAGAGGAAAGAAAGGAAAAAATGGGAAAAGTGAGAGAGGAGGAAGGTAAGGTTTGGTGTCCTGGGAGAAAGGAAGGAGTCAGCTGTTTCACTCCATCATTGCTGTTGACCTCAGGAAGTTAGAAGTGGACAAGACAGAAGAGGAAGGCGAGGAGCAAGGCAGGATGAAGGGAAGGAGGGAGGGAAGGAAGAAATGAATGAAGGAAGGAGGGAAGGAAAGAAGGATAAAAAGAGGGAGAGAGAGAAAATAAAAATGAGACTATTCATAATCAAGCAACTCAACACCAACTCCCCCTACCAAACAAATAAGACTAAAAACAGAGAGGGGAAAAAAAAGGAAATAAAGATGAAATGAACTCAAAACATTGGCTTTCCTCGAAAAAAAAAAACGAAAAAAACCCCAAAATAGTTACAAAAAATAAAGTCACACACTGTCAAAATAGATAAACACTA
>JAPQNM010000022.1:11951021-11966021 GCA_029783475.1 Metacarcinus magister
TGTGTGTGTGTGTGTGTGTGTGTGTGTGTGTGCTCTAAATCCTCCGTTTAACTTTGATAATAACGTAACAATCATCCTTTACAATTCATTATTCCATTTTCACAGAGGAATCAAGTGTTAGCGAAGGACACTATATATAAAATAAAATAAAAAAAAAAGAAAACACCCCTTGAAATTCAGTGAAACAATATACAAACATACACACACACACACACACACACACACACACACACACACACACACACACACACACACACCCACACACACACACACACTAATGCTATTTTCTTTTTATTCATACGTCGAGAGTGGGTGGCACAGGTAAGCAGGAAACATGTGTGTCATCCCGATAATGAAGCACCGAAGCAAGGCGATCAAACAACACCTTGAGAATATGAGAGAACTTTATTTCCGGGAAAATGCAAACAGTGAAAGCATAATATACAATCTTGTTTACACTGGAGTCCCAACAAAGAGGAGGACGTACATAACACTATTCACGCTCACCAATTCATTTTCACCAAACAAAAACACAAAAAAAACAACAAAAATTTCTAAACGATGACCTTTTTCTTGTTTTTTCATGCATTCATTTTTCCTCACACATCCATCAGTCTACAGATTGGGGAGTTACGAGAGGCTGCTGACGTCATCGAGGCGAGGGAAGGGCGGCAACACTGTTATGAGGGGACACAGGTGACAAAACCCATTGTTCAGATGATGAGCGGGAATCTGTTTCGATGTCCACAGATTCTCCCTTTATTCCAGGCTAATGAGAGCTCGACATCCTGCTAATCTTGTATAAATGTGCAGCTTGTCATCTGTAAGCCTATTTTTCAATCTCCTCTTTGTTTTCTAATTTGCTCACGCTTATTATGTCACTAATATCTCATAAAATCATGTACCTGGAATTGATTTATATATATATTTTTTTGTTTTTCCTTTTTTCCCAATATCCACACGTTTTTACCTCTTCCTCCTATGTCCTTTACATGTGGATTTGGGTGCCTCGTTAAGGCCTCTACGAAGGCATTTGTCCTCGTAGCCTCTGCAAGTTCACCTACGTCACTTGTCACCAGAATCTTTAGCTTTTTTCTCTCCAAACAAAACACCACGAAGGCCAAGCATTGACAATGACTCTGACTTTAAAACATTCATTGGCATCAATATCACTAGAAAATGTAGGATTCCTGCCTTCTTTATGTTTAAAGATATATTGAGCAGTTAAAAAAACACCTACAATTATAGTAAAGTAAATAATAACAGTAATATCAATAACAATAAATCGTATGATCATATTGATAATAATAATAATAATACTGATGAAAATCATAATTATAATGCTTATGATAATAACATAATTAATAGTAATAACAACGATAATAATGATAATAATAACAATAACAATAATAAAGCCTACAGTAATATATTTAGCACCTGTTGAGTATATTTCCTGTTAATTAACCCTAAAAGGTTTACTGATACTCATCCCAAGAATTTTGGTAAATATGGTGGGGAGGAAAGGGGAAAAATACGTCCAGTAAATCACATCTTGGAAGGGCCCAGCACCGCACGAGCCGAGTAGCGGGAGCGTAAACACCAACTCTGGAGCACTGCGTCGACCAGTGACAAACACCAACACAAAATATGAGGTCGCAGCGCACCATTACGAACGTTACAAAAATATATATATATTCGACATCAAGTGAAAAATGGGACAGACTGGCTTGCTGAAGGGGCAGAGGAAAGGGGGAAAGACGAGTAAGGGAAGGGATAGAGAAAGAAAGGGAGGATGGTTTAGGTGGAAAGAGGGTCAGGTTCAGTTAAATCCTTCGTTTAGCCTGCCCTGCTTGAGGTCACATTACTGCCTCCCACGTCGCCCTGGAACTGAGGCAAGACCGGAGGAGCATTTCACGAGGTTATGGTGCGCATGGCCGTGAATTCTAGTTGATTTGCTTTAGAGCGGCTTAAAAATTGGAGAACTATAAAACAAAAAAAATTAAGTGTGCAAGGTAAAGGATTTTTGAGAATGTGACGTGCTTTGAATTTATAGGAATAATTTTATTACATGTGTTTTGGAAAGGTTTTGCATTATTATTCTTTATATATATATATATATATATATATATATATATATATATATATATATATATATATATATTATTTTTTTTTCTTCAAGCGAAGTTTTTGAATTTGAATCCTTTGAGGTCTTAGAGTTATGAATCTGATACGCCGCTCAAAGGGAAGAGATAGATAGATGTTTGATATACTTCCAGTGTGGCGGAGGGTAAAACACCAAGTTAAGCGGTTAAAAGGTCAATCTGCTGGCGATGCAGTGTAGCATGTAACGTTCTGGGAGCTGTTTGAGTCGTATCCAAAAGCTTGGTTTTGACGAATTGCAAAAGACAAACCGAGGAGTGTTTGGCAAATCTATCAAACAATTCTTAAAAGTTCTAACTAACATCTATCGGCCACGAGGAATGAAAGGAATGAAGTCTGCATGCACGAACACATGTGGGTGTGACGAACGCTCCTCCGCGCCTCAAGATATTGTTAAGGGGATGTTCACAACACACAACACAACGCCTCCTCACCACCAAACCTGGGATTACGAGGCGAGTAATAGACCTCATTATCAGCAGCGCGCCACTGGGTTCCCGTGAGGTGTGTCAGGAGGGATCTAGGGAGGCGTCAGGTGCGAGGGAGGCATGAATAGACGTCAAGGGATGAATGACAAAGGCTTTCGTCCCTTAGTCTAGATGAATATAAAAGAAAGAACATTCAACAAACTTATTATCCACACGTTCATTATCCAGTCTTAAAGGGGAAAAAAAAACCAGCCACGCGTTTGGAGACTGACATTGGAGGTTTCATAGGGCTCAGTTTAGGTCCATAACGCGTGGGGGACAAACAATGACTAACGACGCAATTAAAAACAAAACTAAAAAACAAAAACAAATAAAAAACTAATTCCTAAAAATTCGCTTAATCATGAATGTTACAGATCAAAATTGTTATTAATCAAACTCCTGTTGTGTTTCCTTTGTCTTCCTTACAATGTGTTGTTGTTCAGCTGCGTCACCATGAAGACAATGAGATCAACACACCTGTACGCCAACACACACGTCCTAGGAATGCCTTTTTTGAAACTGGAAGCAGCGATGACGTATCTTCTATCGCATCCCACAATAACTTGACACTAAGAGATGGGATCAAAAGCTACTCTCAAAATACAGTAGTCACGCCTTTCCTTCCTAATCGCAGCGTTACGGAGGAAAACGAAGGAAATATGCGTTCAAAAGTAGGACACATACACACATACAAGGTCGACTTATCTGCTCCTGTCTGGGACTCCTTGACTTATCCTTATCCTCGTTGCCTACCGATGATCCTAGACTTAATTATGACCTACAGCTACCTATTCGCATCTGTGTGTGTGTGTGTATGTGTGTATGTGTGTGTGTGTGTGTGTGTGTGTGTGTGTGTGTGTGTGTGTGTGTGTGTGTGTGTGTGTGTGTGTGTGTGTGTGTGCGTATGTGTGTGGGTGTGGGTGTGTGTGTGTGTGTGTGTTACTGTCTGTCTGTGAACGGAACTAACTCGACTGAGGCGCTGATTTGCGGTGCTACTACCACGCTGTATAAAAAATTCACGATGACTTCTACCGATTAACTTGTACACGGTCGTAAGGCGCTTCCCCCTGACGCCCGCCCGGGGAAGTAACTGACCTACGCCTGTTCACCTTCATTCATCTCCTGTCTGGTGAAGTCACGGAGTCCTTCTGCTAACCTGGAGCGAGAAATTCAGTTTTTGCTAACGTTAGAAAGTCATTTGGTAAGTGTAAGGAGGGAAGCGTTACCTTTATCACACTCCATTATCTTTAGTTCCCCGTTAAGTCTTTTTGCTCTGTTGATGATTATTTAGAGTGAATAAACTAGTCATTTCGAGACGCTTAATGGTCGTTGTGATACTGAAAACAAACATGAAACCAATTAACGCAATCAGAGACCCACAGAAAAAATTCATGACTTAAAACCACGTTCTCTTACGAATGAAAACATCTTACATGTTTTTTTCTTCTCTCTCTTTCATCTGTAAATTGGACAGAGTGCAAGTTAAACTTATCTTAATCAATCACTCTTTTTTTCTTTCTGCCTTCCAAGTGCAGTAGGAATTTTAACTCAGGTTGACAGGAGGACTCAGTGCGATCACGTTCTGTGGGCGATGCACGGCCACGCGAGTTAACAAAATAAGCGCAAGAAAGAGCGGTGGTGTGTGCATTCTAATTCACACACACACACACACATACACACACACACACACACACACACACACACGCACACACACACACACACGCACACACACACACACACACACACACACACCGCCCACACACCCGCAATCCTCGGCATTCTCGGCATCACCTCAGGAAACAGCGCATCCCCTAGACTGATAAGGCGTTCAACTGTAGGACTTAATAATTAATTGAACTGAGATCCCGTGTACTTGCCTCTTACATTGACATCCAAATTAATTGCTCCAGATTCCTCCTCTTCCTCGTTCTCCTCTTCTCTATATTTCAATCATTAACTTCCTTGTTTTTTCCACTTTTAGCTTCTTTCCAATACCTTTTTTCATTCCTTCTCCTTTGTCTACTCATTCTGCTTGTCTATCCTTCTCTATCCTCTCTCTCTTCCCTTTCTATCCCTTTCGTCCTCTCCAGCCGTGCCCGTGAAGCCCATCAGTAGATATTGAATACCGTGTTGCCGCCGCTCTGTGAAGTGGACATTTTCCCGCTTTAGGAGACATATCCGCAACCGCTTCATCTGATTTCCAAACCACACCAGTCCGCATGAACGCACCTCAGCCTACCTGATGAGAATACCTTAATTAACCTGCGCAACACCTGAACGAACTGTTAATTATCACAAAACCTTAGTAGACTTAATCATTATTATTATTATTATTATTATTATTATTATTATTAATATTATTATTATTATTATTATTATTATTATTATTGTTACAAACTAAAACAAAAGAGTACGAATCGCACTTTCGAGTATGTTTTTTGTTTTTATGTTTTCTACGAATTTTTATTACAGGGGGTAAAAAAATATTTCACTTTTTTTTTTTATCTTTTGCGTGACAGACTTTAGAATAAAAATAAAAATTAAACCTTAATACTAATGCCGAAGAGGTTACGACAATGCGCCCTTCCTATCACATATATTTCGTTTGTAAATCTTGCACACACTGAGAGGAAAATAGTGAAATAGTTTTAGATGTACAATTTACATGCAAAAATAAAAAGTATAACATACACTTAAACTAAACTCCCTTGGAACTTATGTATAATGTAAAATGTTATACAAAACCATCTCATTCAATAAACATTAAATATATCCATAATGCAATACATAAATAAACCTTCATACAGCACAATGACGATTATTGAATATTCATTAATACTCGAAAAATGCCAGTTAAATGCCGTGAATTGCCGGAATAATCACGTACAAAATGCTCCATGGATGCTTGGCCACAAATGCCTTGGCTTGGCTTGGCTTAGCTGGCCAATAAATGCCACACAATGCCGGAAAAATGTTCGAAAAATGTCGAGATACACCACTGATGCCATTCAAAGCCGGAGAAAGTGGCAGTATAGAAGCATTATGGAACAGACACAGAGAGAATGATGAGGTGTGAACATTAAAATGAGGAAGGCAATGGTTGTCTTCACGCCCGAGGATGTTGCTTGGCTCGGACGCGATGCTCCTGCCTCAGAAGGACCTCCAGCGGGGAGCGAAGGAGGGGCTTTGCTGGATGCTGCTTCCTCGCCTCGCTGGAAGGTCGAGGAACAGCGTCCAGCAAGTGGATCACAGCTTGATTTCGATGTATTTATCTCTTCATAATTAGGTAGTGAGGAGGATTAAATGAGGGGAAAGCATCTAATTACGAGGTCACAATAATACAGTTTCCCCTCCCCTTGTTACTTCTTTGTGTTGTGTGTCGCCAGCCCCTCGCGGCCCCGCTGTCCTGCACTCTATACATACATACATACATACACTTCTGAAGCAGGATGATACAAAGTGGTTTACCCTCCGCTCCACCATCACGTTTTCTTTACATTCACTGGTACTGCTCAAAGATATACAATGATGTCCTTAATATATTCTCAATTAATTATATTTTTCAGTATTCTATCCACTTCGATTTTAATTTTCTTCCTTCTTTTCTCTCATTTTATTGAATACACACGAATTCTGTGATCTACTATTTATTTTCTTTTTCTAAAGCGAAACTACTGCATTACTATTAAGTATCACATTATTTTCCTGCTTTCGTAAATAATAATAATAAAAAAAAAAATAATCCACAACAACATTAGTACATTTTAAGAACGAGAAAGTTGTCATTAATTATGCATTATTATCATTATCATTATAATTATGTTTTAGGAATAATTTTAAAGCACATCAATTATAATTCAAGGTAGTGAGTGAGTAGTATGTGAGTGAGTGGATGGGCACGTCAGCAACACACTTCAATGTCCTCTGAGTTATAAAGAACCACTTGTTATGTTATCTTTCCCTCTATTTTCCTTTTCAATATTCGTGTCTGTAGCAAAAAAAGATGAAAAACTGTAGCACTATATTCAGGTCTCCACTCTTACATATCTCTCCTATCTCCTCTCCTCTCTCTCTCTCTCTCTCTCTCTCTCTCTCTCCTCTCCTCTCTCTCTCTCTCTCTCTCTCTCTCTCTCTCTCTCTCTCTCTGTGTGTGACGAATAAAATGATGAAAAAAAGAAAAAACCTGAAGGGACAAGAGGACGACGAGCAGGAGGAAGAGATGGTGGTGGTGGTGGAAAAGGAGGAGGAAAATAAGGAAGAAGAGAATGAGAAGGAAGAAAATAAGGAAAAGGGAGACGAAAGGGAAGTGAAATGAGATGAAAAGATAAAGTTATGAAGTGAAGAGTGAGCAAGAAGTGGGGAAAATGAGAGCAAATTGTCGTCATGGAAATCGAACGTGTCAAAATGCGTTTATTTTATATTTTATTGAAGATCGTAATGAAAGGGAACAGCTCGCGGGCTCTCCATAACTTGTGATATTAATAAGGAGAAGAAGAAAAAAACCCCCCATAAGGCATGTAAGAAATGGCGGGAAAATATAAATATAGAGTGACAAAAAATTCGTTTCCACCTAACGATACCAAAACAAAAAAGAGAAATGTCGCAAGGGAGAAAAGAGAGAGCGAGAAAATAGAGCAGGATCGTTTTCTATATACCACACCACCACACATCATTTGCAGCAAACAGGACAATAAAAAAATCATATGTGGAAAGAAACTAAACGAATCAATCAATGAACAAACATTTCCATTACACAAAAGAAACAAACATATCTTATCAAAAATATAACTAATGGTTTAAAAGGTTGTTTTAGGCTACTGTCTTGTGAAAAAATGAAGGTAGAGAGGAGGAGGAGGAGGAGGAGGAGGAGGAGGAGGAGGAGGAGGAGGAGGAGGAGGAGGAGGAGGAGGAAGAGTTACCTGACGAAGTGCCCTCCTAAGGACATCTCTCCTCCATTCAGGTTTTTGCGTAAGTGAAAAGCGACAAGGCGAGGTAATGGATGATCACTTTTGTCACTGTGACTGAGTGGTTGGGCGTGATGGGTAGGATGGAGGGAGGGGGGGTGAGAAGGCGTATTTGAGGGTTAGATGAGAGGAAAAGGAGGCGGAAAAGAGAGACGAAAAAAGTGAGCAGGAGGAGGAGGAGGAGGAGGAGGAGGAGGAGGAGGAGGAGGAGGAGGAGGAGGAGGAGGAGGAGGATGAGGATGAGGAGAAGGAGGAGGAAAAAAAGGACGAAGAAGAGAGGAAGGAGTAGGAGAAGGAAGAGGAGGAGGAAGAAGAGAGGAAGGAGAAGGAAGCGGAAGATGCCATTAGAGAGTTTCTAAAAAAGGTGTAATGAGAGTCCTCAGTATGTCACGTTGACGGGTCACTGAGGGCAAATGGCACCAATCTTTCACGGCATCAGCACAGCCTCGGTAACTCGTTTTCCAGTGCATGTAATTATGCTTCACATACAAGTACATTCGTGGAGAAGCCTGTCTAATGACGGTGCTACAGCGAGAAGGGAAGATACAGTAGCAAACTGACACTTATGAAGAGTCTCATAGAAAAACACAGAAAAAAATGACATGAAATGGAAAATCGACAAATGAGGCCTCGATGGCGGCCTCAAGAAGATCATTACAGCTGTACAAAACGGCAGATGAGCTGGTTATGAGGCACGTCCCGCTGGGCCCCGGCAGCCCGGCACGGCCAAGGAGGAGGCAGCACGGGACGTGTTACACGTGAAAAACAAAATCAGAGAATGAACAATAAGACAATTCAACCTACACTTGCAATGTCATTATTTCTTGTGCGTACAAGTGTTCCTTTGTATAAAAGCTTGGCTCGAGGCGACCTGAGCGAGAAGTGAGGGAGGCGGGAGGGTCGCTCGGTCGCACAAAGGCGACAGACTTCTGTCGTTTCAGACTGTAGTTGAAAGCTCAACGACACGTTATTTATATTTAAGAGCTGAGCTGGAAGCGACTCTAGCCTAATGAACAGTCCAGGTCACAGACATTCCTTGCCGCGACACCTGTTACACGTAATCCCGGCAGTTCCCTGCCAGCCGGGCCGCGCCGAGGGGCGGCGGGGCCACGGGAACGGAACACTCCTATAACACACTTGGCCGGCTGGAAACGTGGCCGGGATCGTCTTCAGGATATTTTTGTAACGGAGCGAATAGTCGGGTCAACGTCTCTCCTGCAGGTGAGAAGGCTGACGTATGCTTGGCGGTACTCCGAGGACATGACGACGTAGATGATGGGGTTGATGCAGGTGGTCATGTAGATGAGCAGCAGGCCAAGTATGTTAAGGACAGGGTTGTCATCCTTGCTGAAGGTCTTGACGAGCGTTATGGGCAGGTAACACGCCACGAAAGACATGAAGATGACCAAAATCATTTTAAGAAGCCGTCTGTCCTTGGCGCTCAGGTTGGGCTGCCGAGACATAAAGGAGCCCGTCCTCCGGAATGTCCCTCGCAGTTGTGAGAAGGCGTTGCCCTTCCCCGATATGGTAGAGGCCCGCCGGTCCTCATCATCGTCGTCTCCGTCTTGCTTGTCCCCCGATCTCTGGGAGACCGGAGAGCCAGGTGCGCTGGGCGGACATATTCTGATGGGTGTAAAGGACGCTTCGTGAGTCACGCCACCATCTTGGGAGGTATGACCTGAGAAGCCATTTACCTCTGTTCTCAAGAGCGAACAGGCATCCGTTGGTGCGTCTCCAGGCGTGATATCCGGTGAAGGCGCCCTTCCTATCTTACCTCCCCCGTCCAAGCCAAGTTTGCTCTCATCCTTGGTACTGGGCTGCCCTCCATTCTTCTCAGGCTCCACGATCTCAACCCTGACGGAGTTCCTGCTGGAGGAAAGCTTGGCACGGGTCTCCCGCTGGAGGCAATCGTTAAGGGGGACGGGGTGTAGAGTAGCAGGGGTGGGTGGGCCACGGTAGGGGGAGGGCAGACATTGCGGTTTCCGCCTCTTTCCGTTGACCTTAAGGATGCGTTGCCCACTACTGTGGCTCTTCATGTCCGCGCGATGCACGATGAAGAAGATACGCGCATAACAGACGCAGATGGCGACACATGGCAGCACGAAGGCGAAGACGAAGAGGAATTCCTTAGGAGAATTTCCGTCTCTGTCTGGCAGGATGGTGCAGGACCCGATGGCGGGATCGAGGCCAAAAGTGCCCCACAGCTCCAGCAGGGTGGGTATAAGAGCACCGAAGGCCCCTAGCCACGTGGACAGCACCATCACCGTCAGCCAGGCTGGCGTGTACACCCTGCAACAGAGGCGAGACAGTGGATGAGTGGTGGTGGTGGTGGTGGTGGTGGTGGTGGTGGTGGTGGTGGTGGTGGTGGTGGTGGTGGTGGTGGTGGTGGTGGTGGTGGTGGTGGTGGTGGAAACAGAGATGGAAGATAAGGTGTTGATGATGATGGAGGGGACAGAGGCGGTGATTGTGGAAGTGTTGTTGTTGGTGGTAGTGATAGTGTTAATGGTGGTAGTGTTTGTTTGTTTGCTTTGATTTATAGTCTAGTCGAAGAAGTAGTGGTATTACTACTACATATTACTACTACTACTGCTGCTACTACTACTACTACTACTACTACTACTACTACTACTAGTAGTAGTAATATTAATAGCAGTAGTAACAGTAGTAATAGTAATGATAATGATGATAATAATAATCATAATGATTATAATAATAGCAATGATAATGATAATGATAATAATAACAATAATGATGATCATAATATTAATAACAACAATAGAAAATGTACTATAATAACAACAAAAACAGTAACAAAAACAATAACAACAATTACTTCTACTACTTTAACTTTTACTACTACAACACCAACACCAACAACAACAACACCAACAACAACAACAACAACACCAACAACAACGAAAACAACAAAAATAACAACCACTAGAAAAAACACAGCTACTATTATTCCCATCCTCCCCTACATCCTCCTAGAAAAACAATAGTCATCATAAAATCAATGCATATTACACAAACAATCATTTCAGCGTCATTAATGAATAACACTTACACATCCTCTTACACGAATTATTGCTACTTAACGCTTTTCACGGTAACTATAAGCAGTGAGCAAAAGGGAACGACATCCTTCCAAGCGAACACTTTACATGACACCCTCGTTCTAATGATCACTTTTATAACCAAGCCTTCAACAGTGTATCTTGAAGGCTAATTTCACCTAACTTTGCCGCTCCAGCACGCTATTTCTGTCACACTTACGGAGAGAGAGAGAGAGAGAGAGAGAGAGAGAGAGAGAGAGAGAGAGAGAGAGAGAGAGAGAGAGAGAGAGAGAGAGAGAGAGAGAGCGAGAGCGAGAGCGAGAGAGAGAGAGAGAGAGAGAGAGAGAGAGAGAGAGAGAGAGAGAGAGAGAGAGAGAGAGAGAGAGAGAGAGAGAGAGAGAACAAAGAAAAATAAAAGAGAGAGAGAGAGAAGGGAGGAGGGTATGACTATTCACCGTGTAATTTAAGTCTATTTTTAAGTCTAATTCCACTCATGTATAAAAAGAGAAATGATACAACTTAATACATACTGAACACTTGGTCTCTATTTTGGTCAAGGTCAAACACGCATTATTTCCAGCGTCACAAGAATGTTACGTGCACACAACCCAACCCTATAGTATTCAGGAACAGTGGTGTTATATTATAATTACCAAGCGTCCCTTCTCAGAGGGCGTTATCCGAAACTTTTGTCTTGGGTTCCGCTAGAGCTAGTATTACAAACGCACCCAAGCACCTTTGCGTTCAAGTGAGAGAAGCTGCTAAGGCTGAAGCAAGACAAGACAAGACAAGACAAGACAAGACAAGACAAGACAAGACAAGACAAGACAAGACAAGACAAGACAAGACAAGACAAGACAAGACAAGACAAAACAAGATTGGTGACGTACGTTGAACAAACATAAAAATAAACAAGTAATGGCAAGCTTGGAGTAATTATAATTGTAATCTATTTAAAATGTAATTAATTGCCCAATTTTTGGTAATTGCAGTTATAATTGACCCAAACCGATGTAATTACTCCAAGCCTGTCATCACGCTGCTGCTGTGACCATTTCTACCACTGATGATAAATATAAAAGGATAAAAATAATAAATAAGAAAAAAAATGCAAAACAAAAAAATAATAAAATGCGGCAGGTATAGAAAAGGAAGAGAGAGCATGCAACACACATATACTATACAAGTCACACTGTTAATACGTAGCAGTCACGAGGCAGAGCTGATAACAAGATGACTTACAGCAAGGCTAACAAACCTAACACATACCTATTACCTACATCGTGCTAATATGACTGAACGTGCTTGGCTGAGTTACTGAAATGCATGTTATTATGCATATACATAGTTTCTCAATACAGCACGTGTCTACCCTAACTATTACACTGTGTATAACCTGTGTACTTGGATCTCCCGGTAATTACCATCCAGAAGTGCATTAGGCAGAGAGCATCCTCAATATTAATCCCATTACTGTCTACTCCCTCAACGCCATACCAACGATATATAATCATACACTAAATTTCTCCTCTATATACATAGTTTTTTTTTGCATAATGCACGAGAAAAAAAGCAGAAAATAGTATGGAAGAGCGTAAATGCAACTTTTTTTTTTCCTCCCTCCCTCTCTTTCTCTTTCCATACTTGTGTTTGGCTTAGATTTTTACCGGTAAATACTTCAAAAAAAGATATAACATGCAGCCAATTATGCAACGTGGCAAAAAGAGAGACGAGGCTGAAAATTTAAGTGACGCCAAACACAAAGGAGGTAAACCTGCATGAAAACACGAGGAAGGTCTAATAGGAAGGATAAACACATGAAAAAAGGCATCAAGACGAGGAAGATCTAATAAGGGGGCGCGTCAAATAGGATTAAGAGAGAGAGAGAGAGAGAGAGAGAGAGAGAGAGAGAGAGAGAGAGAGAGAGAGAGAGAGAGAGAGAGAGAGAGAGAGAGAAGAGAGAAGAGAGAGAGAGAGAGAGAAGAGAGAGAGAGAGAGGAGAGAGAGAGAGAGAGAGAGAGAGAGAGAGAGAGAGAGAGAGAGAGAATCAGGCAGAAATGGTAAAGATGTGGGCAAAACTTAAGACAAGCACAGACATATAAACAGGCAGACAGACAGACTACACACACACACACACACACACACACACACACACACACACACACACACACACACACACACACACACACACACACACACACACACACACACACACACACACACACACGACAACGATTACCCAACACATTCACATCAAACAGAAAAAATAGAAACCAAAAAATAAAGTATGTATGATATGCTAGCAAGGGCGCCATGACATAATCCTTCCCTCATGCACAAACCCATGAAATAATAACACCATCAGGGAAACAACAGCCTCCCAAAAAAACCGCTACACCATCACCACCACAAAACCATCACCAAGCACCATTACCACACCGAACACCACAGCAAATCACCACTACTACATCACTACTACTATCACCACACAGGCGTCACCACTCACTTGTTGTAGAGCTGCGGGTGTGCGATCATCACGTAGCGATTGATGGTGATGGCAAGCACGGTGAAGACAGAGACAGCAACAAGGCCGTAGCGAAGGATAGGGAACAGAAGACAGACGAAGCCGGTGTGGACCCACGAGCACTGGCCGAACAGAGACGCCGCCAGAGGGAGGTTGAACACGCAGAACATGAGGTCAGACAGCGTGAGGTTGATGATGAAAACCCCAGTGGCATTGTGCACCTGTAATGAGAAAGGGAGGTTAGGAGGGTGAGGTGGAGGGTGGGGTTGCATGGTGTGGGTGTGGCTGGTTTATATTGTGGTTGTCGTTGTGGTGGTGGTGTTTGTTGTATTGTGTTAATGGTATTGTTTTTTTTCAGTTCCATTGTGTTTATTGTGGTTATTATGTGTTTTTTTGCAGGTAATCTGATATGTATGTTTAAGCTATTTTTTTTTCAAAGGTAAGCTCTTGTTAATCTTTGTTTTCCAACTATTGATTGTGATGTGTAAAGTTGAAATGAATAATGCAATGTAGCCGATTGAACAAAAGTATACATAATTGCGAGCAGTATCACAGTTTTCTATACTACATAACGATACATTGCCTGAGCGATGCATAACACCACATCAGGGGCTGCCAATGCTCCAACACGATAACAAAATAACACCCATTTTTCGAAACAGGAAATGTCTTGCCAGGCACTCCTCGGTAAGTCTATTTCAATATACGTTATAAAATTACACGGAAAAGCAAAACCAACAATCAGAACAAAGGCTGATAAGAAAACACCAGAAAGGAGAAGAAAACAGATGGGTTGATGACGTTAGATTACATGCAAGACAAAGGTTCCCACGTCACGACAAGGCTGAACTGACCAACCCAAGACTTCCCAGAGCACAGGATCGTCACTCTGCGGCAGGTAACTCACCCACACGAACACACCTGTGAGGGATGCCGCTGCTTAAGGATAATAACACCATTGCTTTCTCCCCACAAGACTCATGGCTTAGGATATTGTAAAATGACGTGCCACTTTAACGTAAATCTGAACGGCTACATAAGACTTCCAAAAACTATCCTCCCTCTGCCTTTCTTCCCTGATATCTAAAATGTACATCGCATTATTACCAACGTATATATGAAGGCAAGAAACCTGACATTATAACGGAGTCAATTAATAGCGTGTGTTGTCGTCAGAAAACACGATCTCACTGTAGTTTACGATGCTAGAGTTAATACACACTGATACTATAAATTTTCAACCCACAGGCAAGTAATGGAACCACCTCAATCACCAGGGTTATTGTGCCTCAGGAGACCAACAAGAAGTCAAGGCCAGTTGTTACGACAGAAGATTTAGTTAAAGGAGAAGGAAATGTATGTAAATGAAGCCTGTTAATATACTCGTACGCCCAAGGTATTACTGCAACATTTGAATTAAAAATGAGGAATTAAACGTTTTGCTACATGTCATACTTATCGTGGATGTCAAATATTCATTAATTTCTAATTATGAAAAATGGATGTTGGACAGTAAGTAAATCATGAAAAATATAAATAAAACAAATTTAAATTAAGTAACATACTAATGGGTAAGGAAAGAAGTAAATGGAGGATAACTTTTACATCCTGATTGGGTGACTCAAAATTATGCTGCAGATTAAAGTAATGTAGATAGATAAAAACAAAGTAAAATCCATGACCCAGTTATATGAATAGATACTGAAATTTACGATATTAAATTTCCCGACAAAGCTGACAATGGAATTCATGGAAACAAAAAATAAAACATTACATGAAGAACACTGACAGTTTTATGTTGATCAGAATTAAAAAATAGAATGAAA
>JAPQNM010000022.1:11971021-11973521 GCA_029783475.1 Metacarcinus magister
GATTTCCGTAATAGTGTGTGTCTTTTTTCTTAATTGATCAAAGGTTCCAGCTTCATATATATAAAAGAAAGTTTACGAAGATACTTTAACAGTTTCATGTTTGACTGCGCACTTCCGGGAATGTTCTTTTCATAAACTTAAAATTGAATTCCAAATCTTTACAGATCTGCATCTGCTACCATTTTACTCGTTATGAAGAACAATCTCCTATCTTTATTGACAACACAAAATCTAATACTTTTTTATATTCTATTTGACTATTATTTTGTGTATCTCCTTTTTTGCATCTAAATGAGAACAAAAAAGTATTATACTCGTCAAGCAAAAATGGAGTAAACACTCGTTAAATGTCACTCCGATGATTGATGAAAGTTAAAAATTCGAAGAAGTTCAAGGTCCATTTACTTCACGAAGGCTTTTTACTCTTCCTTCTCGAGAATGCAAGTAGAAGGAAGATGGAAACACAGAGGAAGGCAGACTTTTCCGGGGCATGATACTAGAAAAGATGAAAGAATGAAGATACACGTTCATTTGTGTACTGGTAAGATGGAAATGAGCAGTGCTATGTAAAAGAGCTATTGGAGGAGGAGGGAATGCAATTATCAACTTCAGGGTAACAATAACCACGTACTACATAAACAAAAATAAAAGTAAGCCAACTCTGTGGTAAGAATCTATGAGGTTGAAGTCAGGTATATAAAACGAAAACTGAGAAGGCGTAATATAATATGTATGGATCATTTTTACTGTCCTGGCCTCCTCTATACATGAAAGACTGTATGTATGAGTGTGTGTGTGTGTGTGTGTGTGTGTGTGTGTGTGTGTGTGTGTGTGTGTGTGTGTGTGTGTGTGTGTGTGTGTGTGTGTGTGTGTGTGTGTGCGCAAATCACTACTTCTTTCGGGGTCTCGTGTCTTACCATGTTTCCATTCTCTCTCTCTCTCTCTCTCTCTCTCTCTCTTCTCTCTCTCTCTCTCTCTCTCTCTCTCTCTCTCTCTCTCTCTCTCCTTCTCTCTTCGTAATATCATGTGATTACGGTGTTAAAAGCAGGACAGACAGCTTTCTGAACCTCATCACGATAAAGGGTGTGGAAGAGACAGGTTTTAGAGCGAAAAAAGAGAGAGAGAGAGAGAGAGAGAGAGAGAGAGAGAGAGAGGAGAGAGAGAGAGAGAGAGGAGAGAGAGAGAGAGAGAGAGAGAGAGAGAGAGAGAGAGAGAGAGAGAGAGAGAGAGAGAGAGGAGAGAGAGAGAGAGAGAGAGAGAGAGAGAGAGAGAGAGAGAGGAGAGAGAGAGAGAGAGGAGAGAGAGAGAGAGAGAGAGAGAGAGAGAGAGAGAGAGAGAGAGGAGAGAGAGAGAGAGAGAGAGAGAGAGAGAGAGAGAGAGAGAGAGAGAGAGAGAGAGAGAGAGAGAGAGAGAGAGAGAGAGGAGAGAGAGAGAGAGAGAGAGAGAGAGAGAGAGAGAGAGAGAGAGAGAGGAGAGAGAGAGAGAGAGAGAGAGAGAGAGAGAGAGAGAGAGAGAATGTTAATCTGAAAATAAGTATATACTGATAATAAAAAATACTAAAAATAACCAAGATTCAGACCCACCACCAGAAGAAAAAAAAAAAACAGAAAAGAATGTGAGAAAAAAAAGACGAGAAAAAAAAATTTGATATTACGGGAGGTTGAAAATTTAAGGGGAAGTTGCACAAGCAGGATCGTCGCCAATAACCCGCGTGCACGTCATAACTTAGAGAACAAGTCATGATGTAGCGCAATGGCACGTCATCCAGCTAATGGCACTCATCGCGCGGCAGGTAGGTGGCATTTCTTTCCGGCGCAGCACTGATTACTATTAGCAGGCACGGAGTGAGGCAGGGGGTCGGGTACGAAGGAAAACAAAGTAGGAAAAAGAAAGGGAGTCACGCCTAGTAAATAGGAAAGGATGGTTAATATCAGCACGTTGAGGGAAAATATCATACACATCAGTCAGTATTTATTATCTACCCCGAGCTTCGTTATCAGAGTAGATGCTTGAGGCTGCGTCTTGGGTTCATAAATTCCAGGATATTGTGTCGAGGCATGACATAGTAACTCTTCCTATAATGGCTTATCATGTTAAAAGATCGTATTCTATCGATTAAAATGATCATTATGAGGATAAAATACGGCATGCAATATGTCAGTTTAATCCTTGGAATAATAACTATGGCATGATATCAATTATGTTCCTGTTGTAAAGATTGGGATGGATACATTCCCTCCCTTGACCGTTGTTCTTCCTACCGTTAGACAAGCTTGCATTGCCTGGTTAAGACAACAAGGTGTCACTTTCACCGAGACGCAGGAAAAGTCGAGATGAAATGACGGAAGTTTGGTTGAAATTGCTCGTGAGATACCAATTAACACGTTACAGGTAATATCTGACCCTCAAAAATTGCAAGCTTCCCGGAAGAAGTTAGTGAAAAACTGGCAGCGCGTCGACGTTAAAAGCGGCACTGTGGGAACGTTGATGCGAGGTGAGT
>JAPQNM010000022.1:11986021-11988521 GCA_029783475.1 Metacarcinus magister
TGAACCTCCGTAATAGGTTTTATCCTCTATCCGTATTGATGGAAGGGGCAATACTCTTTCCTCCGTCAACGATTACACCTTATATTCCGCCCTTCATACTGGCAGGGAACATAATTCTATTCGCTGCCGTCGTTCGTCTCCCTCTCCTTTCATTCTCTTGCCAGGGGAGGGACGATGTATGAGATTCTCTTCAGGTGCATCCTTAGCTTCCCTCCTAAGACTTCGCTGTTTACTTAATGAACCAACACGAAATAATGAAAACAAATAGGATGGGAAGAAGGAGGACGCCTAGCAAGGTTGATAAATGAATGAGAGAGAGAGAGAGAGAGAGAGAGAGAGAGAGAGAGAGAGAGAGGAGCGAGAGAGAGAGAGAGGAGAGAGAGAGAGAGAGAGGAAAGAGAGAGGAGAGAGAGAGATAGGAGAGAGAGAGAGAGAGAGAGAGAGAGAGGAGAGAGAAGAGGAGAGAGAGAGAGAAGAGAGAGGAAGAGGAGAGAGAGAGATAGGAGAGATGAGAGAGAGAGAGAGAGGAGAGAGGAGAGAGAGAGAAGATGAGAGAGAGAGAGAGAGAGAGAGAGAGAGAGAGAGAGAGAGAGAGAGAGATGATTTATGGAAT
Organism: Metacarcinus magister; assembly: GCA_029783475.1. Taxonomy (NCBI): domain Eukaryota; kingdom Metazoa; phylum Arthropoda; class Malacostraca; order Decapoda; family Cancridae; genus Metacarcinus; species Metacarcinus magister. The sequence continues at coordinate 11,986,635 of JAPQNM010000022.1, forward strand.
GAGGGATAAAGGCGAAGAAGAGACTGAGATGAAGCGAAGATCAGAAAGTTTTGAAGGAAAAAAAGGATTCGCTTAGATCTGCTTTTGATGCGGTTCCAGTGGTGCACATGAAGGTTCTAGTGGTGCACATGAAGGTTCTAGTGGTGCACATGAAGGTTCCAGTGGTGCACATAACGCTTCAAGTGGTGTACGTAATGGTTTCGAAAGTGGTGCACATAACGGTTCCAGTGGTGCACATGACAATTCCAGTAGTGCACATAACGGTTCCAGTAGTGCACATAACGGTTCCAGTAGTGCACATGATAGCTCCAGTGGTGCACATGACAATTCCAGTAGTGCACATAACAGTTCCAGTAGTGCACATAACGGTTCCAGTAGTGTACATAACGGTTCCAGTGGTGCACATGACGGTTCCAGTAGTGCACATAAAATGATTTGCCAAGACATTCTAAGGGTAACGTAGAAGCACAATTTGTATCAGGTGAAAAAATACAGTGAGCAGAGAGAGTGGTAAATAAACTAACGTCCATCCTTCCATACAGAGAGATAAAGAGACTCCTTCCTGATTCTTCCTTCCTCCTCCTTTAAGAGAGAGGCATGGGGTCGTGATTAGGTTTACAAGCGTCGTTTGTTCACTACACCATTACGGACAACATAACTCACTTGTTTTTTCTGGTCCTACGTCGTATTTTTTCTTTAACCAGCGACGTTTTAGGGTTAATGCCAGATGCCTTTCCTATTCTAAGGAAGAAATTGGTTTTTAACTGACATTTGAGCAATAACTGTTGGTACTGTTTTGTGGTGAAAGTCTTCAGTATTAGTAGGCTGATGAATATACTCAGAGGTTCCATTGATTATTGCTTATATTTCAAAGTATGTTTGCGCAGTTCACTTATAGATGCAGCAAAGGTACAGTCTTTGATGGCAGGAGCACATGACAAGTTTAAGAGCGAAGTTTAAGATAACCCGCATGATCCATTAGACCGAAGCAGCAATCAATGTTAGGATGAGGTAGTTAAGTAAGTCCCTCGACCCTCATTACGATGCGTCCTCTTGGGTCCATTAAGTGCTGCCGCCACGCCACGCCACTTAGCAGAACCAACTCCTCTAGACAAAGTGCTTCCCTTTGCTTTCTTTTCCCTACGAACAGAAACTCTCAGGAAGCGAGTGTTTGGTTAACTTCAATTGATTTTGTTACTTTTATTCTTTTACAAATTTTCGAGTTGTTTCAGGATATTTTTTCTCTTAAATATATCTCCTGCCTGACCTCTTTGTCCGTTTGTTCTTGTGTGTGTGTGTGTGTGTGTGTGTGTGTGTGTGTGTGTGTGTGTGGTGTGTGTTGTGTGTGTGTGTGTGTGTGTGTGTGTGTGTGTGGTGTGTGTGGTGTGTGTGTGTGTGTGTGTGTGTGTGTGTGGTGTGTGTGTGTGTGTGTGTGTGTGTGTGTGTGTGGTGTGTGTGTGTGTGTGTGTGTGTGGTGTGTGGTGTGTGTGTGTGTGTGTGTGTGTGTGTGTGTGTGTGTGTGTGTGTGTGTGTGTGTGTGTGTGTGTGTGTGTGTGTGTGTGTGTGTGTTGGTGTGGTGTGTGTGTGTGTGTGTGTGTGTGTGTGTGTGGGTGTGTGTGTGGTGTGTTGTGTGGTGTGTGTGTGTGTGTGTGGTGTGTGTGTGTGTGTTGTTGTGTGTGTGTGGTGTGTGTGTGTGTTGTGTGTGTGTGTGTGTGGTGTGTGTGTGTGTGTGTGTGTGTGTGTGTGTCTGGTGTGGTGTGTTGTGTGTGTGGTGTGTGGTGGTGTGGTGTGTGTGTGTGTGTGTGTGTGTGTGTGTGTGTGTGGGTGGTGTGGTGTGTGTGTGTGGTGTGTGGTGTGTGTGTGTGTGTGTGTGGTGTGTTGTGTGTG
>JAPQNM010000022.1:11998521-12001021 GCA_029783475.1 Metacarcinus magister
TTTTTCACGTTTCTTATGGATCTGTTTCTTAACACAAAACACAACTCCGTGATAAATTTAAGTTTAAAAAAGATGGAGACTTTTTCTTTATCACGAGCCATATATTTCCACAAGAAAAATGATGTGTGAAAGTCAAGGAACTATTATTCAAAGTAATCTCTTTCACATAATTTATATTTAGGATATCACGTGTGCCACTGATTTACTTGACTGATTGAAGGTAAAAAATGGAATTCGTGAAGAGAGGAAGGAAAAGACGAGGAAATAGAATAGGCCTAGAAGATCCCTCCTTTCAATTTTCCAGTCGAGTAATTTAGCAATGAAAGATTTATCCTTAGGTTAGATAAGGACACAAGAGACATATTGGCAGGAATCATTCAATATTTCATTTTTGTCCGTGGATCATTCTAATATTGAAGGGAAAAGTAACAACAAGAACATAAATAACAAAACGTAGGTGAAAACAAAGTCTCTTAATGGATCATCTCTTTTTCAGTTGATTTCAGTGGATGTGTTTATCATTAAATTCATTTTTTTATTTTTTCTGGAGCAGACTGATGGAAACTTGCTATTTTGTGTTTTAAAAATTTTAAAGTTAACGTTAAGTCTCTGTTTAAGTTATAATTATGTATAATCTTTCTTACTAATTGAGCATGAGAAAAAACGTCTCTCTCTCACTCGCTCTCTCTCTCTCTCTCTCTCTCTCTCTCTCTCTCTCTCTCTCTCTCTCTCTCTCTCTCTCTCTCTCTCTCTCTCTCTCTCTCTCTCTCTCTCTCTCTCTCTCTCTCTCTCTCTCTCTCTCTCTCTCTCTCTCGGTAAAGTTATTTTATGCATCAGTTACAGTGAAAAAGAGTTGTGTTTTTATTAGCTTCATGCTGTTTGTCGTATCTCCCTACCACTTACATTTACTACCCCCCCCCCCACACACACATATATACCATACACAATAAAGGAAAAAGAAAAAAAACCATACATCAAAATAGCTTGACAAATGGATTTTTTTCATGCGCAAAATTCGATATCAAAATAGAAAAGCATATAACCTCAATATTTCACGCACTCTTCCAAAATGCATCCATCAGCTTCTCAAGTCTTTTTTCTCATAAGTACATCAACCAAACGTTTATGGTTGCTGAGTGCTGAGTGCTGTGAGTGCCTAGAAAAGCGAATGAGTAGCTGAGACAGAATGAGACTCACCACAACGATTGTTTTCCTTTCGTAGACATGCTGGATAGTTTGAAATTATTGTACTGTCCATTAGATGACAACTGCCATAAAGAATAAAACTACAGCGGGTAAGAATAGAGTTTTCATTATAATAACGTTTCCAAGAAGCCGCTCAAAAAAGGGAAAGGTTAAAAGAAAAGTATATTCTTCCCCGCACTAATAACGAGGTCGTGTTGTTGCAATTTGTGAATGAAACAAATAAAGGATGAAAACATGTAAAAGAAAGATAAACGAGTATGCCCTCGTTATTGTCTTCCTGTTGATGTTTATGTAAATATTTTTTTTCCCTCTTTGACGAATTGGTTAATTAAGTTTGTGAATTTGTTCAAAGAATGACGCGTTTTAAATAACTTTTTATCATCTTCATTTCATGCTTATTCTTTCTTTCTTAATTAAGTTTTTGTGAATAGTTTTCCTACACTTCTCTTTCATCAGCGTTCTTTAATTCCTCTCCCTTTTTATTACTGCTTTATTGTGATGTATTCTTTCCTTCCCTCCTTCCGGTACTATAAGGAAAGGACACAGCCTTCACAACCTTTGCTGGGCTGCGTTCCTGCACTCACAACCCTTTTGGTAAACCCCAGGCGGGCAAGAGGCTTTTTATATTTATTTGATATTCTTGTCAGACGCCGAGGTGCTCTCAAAGCCACCTCCTCTGCTACCCTAATGGAAGGAGCTAAGACTGGTGGCCAACTGAAACTTCTCTTCATGTCGTCTCACACTATACCATCTTACATACTTTCTTTTCCCTTTACCTAATGCTTTCTTTTTCTCTCTTCCCATCCCACCGTCTTCTTCTATACTTGTCCGGTTTCTCTAACGTAAACTTATCCTCCCAGCGCAGTCTTGTGGATATACCAAACCACTTCGCTTCTGCATATTTACTCTGCTAACTTGCTGCCAACCTCCTTTCCCTTGACTGTATACTATATTTTTTTCTCCTTAGGTCAAGCAAAGAGAACTGACGTAAAGGTTAAATTTGAACTTGACCGAGATTGTATAAGAAATATTTCAGGAGTATATAGACAGCAACATGAAGGTAAATTTACAAAGAAGAGCGAGGTGATTAGAGAGCAGATTATACAAATTATTATAGCAAGTCGTGTGTGTGTGTGTGTGTGTGTGTGTGTGTGTGTGTGTGTGTGTGTGTGTGTGTGTGTGTGTGTGTGTGTGTGTGTGTGTGTGTGTGTGTGTGTGTGTGTGTGTGTGTGTGTGTGTGTGTGTGTGTGTGTGTGGTGTGTGTGTGTGGTGTGTGTGTGTGTGTGGGTGTGTG
>JAPQNM010000022.1:12006021-12013389 GCA_029783475.1 Metacarcinus magister
GACAAAGGTAAACAAATACCTGAGGAACACCCAAAGCTACGTTGTAATAGTGAGACACATGATGGTGCCTTGAATAGTGTATTGTAGTGCTTGCAGGATGGGGTGTCAGGGGACCAGATAGATTTTGTGACTTACTGCTAAACTTAAATAGCCACAACCACGATGGCGGAGATAACTAAGGGAAAAGACAGGAGGAGAGAGATGAGAGGATAGGAAGAGCGGGTGGGAGGAGAAACAAGTGATTTGAGAGCAGGGAACAACGTTGGAACCTCTCTTAGTCCTATACCATCAGGGGGACGAACAGAGGCCTTCCACGCTGGTAATAACTTCAAGGCACTGAGGTGGGTTTACGAGAATATCCACGCCCCCTTGGCCCCACGAGGTTATTAGAGGCTATATAGAGACCCACGGCAGGATAGGAAGAGAGAAAGAGAGAGAGAGAGAGAGAGAGAGAGAGAGAGAGAGAGAGAGAGAGAGAGAGAGAGAGAGAGAGAGAGAGAGAGAGAGAGAGAGAGAGAGAGAGAGAGAGAGAGAGCGAGAGCGAGAGCGAGAGCGAGAGAGAGAGAGAGAGAGAGAGAGAGAGAGAGAGAGAGAGAGAGAGAGAGAGAGAGAGAGAGAGAGAGGAGGGGAGGAAAGGAAAGTAAGGAATGATGAAGAAAAAAGAAAAGAAATGTCGTTGGGAACTGAAGTCCATTCCAGGCAGGGCGGGGGAGTACTCCAGCCTGCAGGAGGGTCATCGTCCCCGCCTCTCGTTGCCTACATTCTCAAAATTTATGAGACTGGAGTGTCAACATCTCACCTCCAATTTGCCCCCGAAAATTCTCTCTACCAAGTCCTCTCTCTTTTCTTTTTCCGCCTTCACCCCGTCCACGTGCTAGCAGCCATCACTGGTGTCTAGACGAAGCCCGGAGAAGGTTTCTGTGTCTCCATGCCGACCAATTTGTAGGGAATGCTCTCTGCCTTTCCCTCGCTCTCTATATCTCGCTCTTCTTCAATAACGGTATCATCCAGCAATGCCTCTTTCCTATATAAAAAATTCCCCTTCTCCTCCATTCCCCACAAATAACTACTCCGCCCTGCCTCCCTTATCTTCCTTTCCTCTCCGTCTTTTCCGTTCCCTCGCCCTGCCCTTCAGCCATCGTCTATGTCCCCAGATTAGAAAAGTTTCAGATGTGAATTTAACGCCATGCATCTCCTTCCCCTCTTCCTCCATCTCTTTTTTTTCTTAGCTTCGAGAAATTGCATCTACAAAATTCATTTAGGGTGTTAATGGAATAATACATTTTTCAGTGTCGGTGTCCTTTTTTTCACAGTTGTAATTACTTGATAAACCCCATTTGTCACCATCGCCATAACTGTCGCCATTGTCACCGTTGCCCCATTTCCCGCGAGGAGAGGAGGGATAGAGGTGTTGTAGGAGGGGGGGGGGAGTAGGGGGAGGGAGTGCTGACCCAAGAAAGGAGAATTTAATCCGCAGGAAAAACAGGTCGAGAAGGAAAGTAGGTCACACAACCATTTACAGACCATTTAAGTCACACAAACCATTACTATAGCCAGAGTAGTCTCCCCATAATAAATGTCACTCCCCGAGAAGGTAAAGTGTAAAGAATGTTCCCAGTGACTTCCAAGTTTAAGTTAATTACAAGTTAGTTACTCATGATGATAATTCGTATTCACTGATTGATGTGAATTCACTGTGTATCGTTTGAAACATTTACATACATTTACATAAAACCATATCATCGGCTTATCCCTTTTAAGTCAAATATCCCATCACCTTTTGCATTTGTCCACGTTGCAAAACCCTACGATGTTCTCTTCTAATATATAAGTAAATACTCTACACCATCTCCCTTTCAATAATCTTACATACAAGCCATACAACACATCACATTTTCACTTCAAGAACCCATCATCTCAATTATTTAAAACATATTCGTGTCAAATCAACAAATTCAATACAAAACACGAATACCAGATGTCAGTAGAAACCTTTACCTCTTACACTACACAAACGTCTACTTCTTCAACAGATATCTTTTTCCTGCCAGTTCCCTTACAACATCAAGACGCCCGTCCGCCTCAATACTCCCCTGCTTTGCCGACATTTCCGCTTATCCACTGATCTGTAGTCTATCAACGCCTCTGCCATTCACCCAGCAAAGAGTCTGCCTTTGCTACACTGTTTGGCCTCAAAATATCAGTGTGTTTGGTTTGGCAACATTTCCCGGCTCTCCTCTCTCCCCCTTACTCTCTTTTTCTTTCTCAGTGCCACGTCCTCTTCCTCGTGTGAATGTGAGGCGTGGCAGGCAGCGTTCACCAATTCCTTGATTTCCATCAGACTGTATCAGCGTCAGAGTATATTTTAGTGAATGATTTTCGTCGACTATTTTTTTTCTATTTGGCGCTGCTTTTTCATTCAAATTCGGATAGCGGATAGCTTGTGTGTGTAGGTGAGAAAGAGAAAGAGAAAGAGAAAGAGAGAGAGAGAGAGAGAGAGAGAGAGAGAGAGAGAGAGAGAGAGAGAGAGAGAGAGAGAGAGAGAGAGAGAGAGGCATGCACACGCACACACACACGCACACACACACACACACACACACACACACACACACACACACACACACACACACACACATACACAGACAATAAACGAACAGACATACACACAGACAAAAACTGATATAAGGACATATCAAATCAACCACATAACGAAAGGAAGGAAGGAAGGAAGGAAGGAAGGAAGGAAGGAAGGAAGGAAGGAAGGAAGGAAGGAAGGAAGGAAGGAAGGAAGAGACACTTAGGCCTCCTCTCTCGACCAATAAGACGCTACAAGAAATTCCTCCCATCACGTGCCTCTCCCAGCCTCTTCCTGTTTATAGATGGAAAAGAAGCTATTATTCAGAAAGACACTGAGGCAAAAACAAAAATATTCTTCCGTTCATTTATCACCTTGTTTTTTTGTCGTTTTCCTTCATATTGCTTCCTGTCCCCTTCCCCCTTCCCTTCTTTTATGTTTATTTATTTCCAGCCAGTATTTTTTTTAATTTTTTTTACTCTCCTAGTTATTTTCTTTTATCATTTTACATTAAAGTTATGACATATTTCCCCTTCTCCTATTCCTTTCCTTTAACTAATTTCGAAATGTCTCCTCAAATACGAGAATCATGTTTCCTCTACCAGCCTTAATTAAGCGTTCAGTTTCCTTCAATAGAACCTTTGTACTCTCTCTTGACTTTCCTTCCCTTGACTCTCCCAGTCCCTTTAGTCCTCCATCCTTCCTTACCTCCTGTCCTTCCTCGACCCGTCACTAAGGTTGGGGTTACGTAGCTTCCTTACATCCCCCTATGTGTGTGTGTGTGTGTGTGTGTGTGTGTGTGTGTGTGTGTGTGTGTGTGTGTGTGTGTGTGTGTGTGTGTGTGTGTGTGTGTGTGCGTGTGCGTGTGTGTGTTGTGTTTACTTCCCTGGTTGTTCCATTAGCAATATTTCCTAGGGACTCCTTAGGCCTTAGGGGGAAATTACCATCACATTTTTACTGTACATTTTTTCCAGGAAGGTAATGTCTCAGCTCTTTCCACCAGCCATTCTTTTGCTTATGTTATTTTTTGTGTTTTACGTAGTACTTCTTAAACAAAGAATGCTGGAATTAATTATGTTTTTCTATTTCTTCTGGAACGTTATGGAACATTTTTGGTATTTTATTTAAGTTAAAATGGAAAAAAATACATGGAACTCCATTACCTAGAACTGTGTGTGTGTGTGTGTGTGTGTGTGTGTGTGTGTGTGTGTGTGTGTGTGTGTGTGTGTGTGTGTGTGCGTGTGCGTGTGCGTGTGCGTGTGCGTGTGTGTGTGTGTGTGTGTTACAGGAATAACTTCCACATTACTCGCTGAAAGAAATATATCGCCTCGATATGTCTATTCCCTTTGTGGTCAATTTTTTCTTGTCGTCTCGGCAGATGACTAGAGAGAGGATGGACCAACCATTTTTCAAGAGTAGAATAGTATCAGGCGTTGTGAGGCGATAGTGGGGGAATAAGAGGCCGGCGGAGGGTGGAGGGGAAAAGGGGCACATGAGTGAGAGGCTTCCATAAAGAACAAATTTCCCTTGATGTTCAGGAAAAGTTCATCAAAGACATTGCTTTGACCCTCCACTATATCTATGGTGGAAGCGAAGTGGTTTGAAAAAATATACTCTCCCAGAAGGACATCGAGTGAAATGTTCAAACGCAGCTGGATATTCAAGGCTCCACACACTCACTCCGTTTCCTTTACTATTTCACTTAATCATTTGTTATAGACACGACGTAGTAAGCCTCGTGGCGTCTCATAAGTAAAGCTTGGCGAGGAAGCAAGGAGGGAAAGGAAGGAAAGATAAGCGAGGAGAAGGAACATGACAAATAAAATAAAAAATAAAATGGAAATAAAAGGAATATATGAAAAGACAGTATTTACCAGAGGCCACAATGCCACACCTATCCCTGCACGCACACCAACAAAAGCACACGCACACACTTGCACACGCAATGCACAGACACACAAAAAAGCGTTGAGAGCGAGAGGGGGAGGAAAGGGAGTGGGTTCCAGCGACAATTTCTCGTGGGAATAACTAGTGGATATGTGACAAATGTGTGTTCTGGGTAGAAACAGACCACTCGCCACCAAAGGAAGAGGACCAATTAGCAGCCGTATTAGCCCCCATCAGCCCCATCGGACCCATTAACACCATTCACTTTCCCTCGAGCTCAGTCAGCACACAAACCCAGACTCTAAAGAGCAGCTGAAAGGTGGCGTGACAAAGAGAAGAAAAAAAGAGAGAGAGAGAGAGAGAGAGAGAGAGAGAGAGAGAGAGAGAGAGAGAGAGAGAGAGAGAGAGAGAGAGAGAGAGAGAGAGAGAGAGAGAGAGAGAGAGAGAGAGAGAGAGAGAGAGAGAGCGAGAGCGAGAGCGAGAGCGAGAGCGAGAGCGAGAGCGAGAGAGAGAGAGAGAGAGAGAGAGAGAGAGAGAGAGAGAGAGAGAGAGAGAGAGATATGAGGTGTGTGGTACGTGAAAGGTCGCAGTCTTACCATGTACAACGGACTGTATGAACTCTAAATTCATATACTCTCTGGGAAGGTAATGGCTGGCAATCACGAGTCCAGCACGTGATCATCAAGACTGTGGGTAAATTACATGTATACACTCACACACATACAAACAAAGTCATACACGCACGCACACACATACACACACATACACACACACTCACACTCACACACACGCACACACACACACACACACACACACACACAAGTTTACAAAAGAAGCTACAAACTTTCTACTAATCTATAAGTATGTATGTATGTGTGTGGTGGAGGAGGAGAAGTGAGGAATGTTCCGTTGTGTTTGTGACATAATAGTAACAACAATAATGATAAAGAATAATAACAACAATGCTAATAGTAATAATAAAAATCACAAATACATAATTGTGAAAATAATGCCAAGGAAGAAACACAAAAGGATGAATATTTATGCAACCGAAACAAAGACACGAAATTCAATGCAACCAAATTAAAAATAAAAACCACACAACCCTTATACACATTCCATTATCATCACACTTTTAACTTCCATCTATTAAGCAACAGTCATGTATGTTTATGTCATCCTCTTCTCATTGCCAGCCTATTTTTCTCCTTTTTTTCATCCCTTCTCTTTATTTATTTTCTTTGATGCGTCTCGTGTGTCGACTCCCAGGGATTTTTTTTCTTTATTTTCCCCTTTCCCTTTCCCTCCCTTTATCCCAGGCTGCCTCTCACCCTCTTTTCTTGTTTGTTATACTAAGGGTTATTTTTTTTAACCTTTTGAGTGTGTTTTTTCATGCTTATGCAATGGTATACTTTTCATCTGTTATTTTGTTCATCTTATTCTTTCTATCCTTCCATTCTCTTTCTCTCTTTTTACATCCATTTTTTTTCTCTCCCTCTCTATTCTCTCAATTTTTCTCTTCTTCCTTTTATTTTTTCCTTCTATCCCTCCGTCCTTCCTGCCTTTCCTCTGTCTGCTTGATAAATATTTTTAGTCAGATGAAAGTTAATGGACGTTTAAAAAGCTAATTATTTTACTTCATGAACCATATTCACGATGAGGAAGGAAATTTCAAGGCAATGCATAAAAAACAAAACCATTAAGAGAGAGAGAGAGAGAGAGAGAGAGAGAGAGAGAGAGAGAGAGAGAGAGAGAGAGAGAGAGAGAGAGAGAGAGAGAGAGAGAGAGAGAGAGAGAGAGAGCGAGAGCGAGAGAGAGAGAGAGAGAGAGAGAGCGAGAGCGAGAGAGAGAGAGAGAGAGAGAGAGAGAGAGAGAGAGAGAAAGAAAAAAAAGTTTAAAAAAGCATATTAAACAGAAACTAATTGACAAGCTGATGACGAAAAAAAAAAAGAGGTAACTGGAAAAGCTCGGGTTGAAGGGAATGATTTAGTGACCATGAAAAGCAATTATACGTGGAGGAAGTGAAAATGTTAAATAAAAATCTTAATGGAAGGCAAGACCAACTTAAAGGATAAAAATTAATGATGGATTGACGTCTATTTAACTTTACACTAAAACCTTCACATTAATGGTAAAACTGTGGAAAAAAAGAAAACCTAACTAACTAATCTATTGAGCCAACATTTACTTTCTGTCTAATCCTCCAAATTCTTTTTCTACATACACGGCTTTCAACTAATTCCATGAAGTTTCCTGGATAATAATATTTTTTCAAGGATGACAATCACTCCCACTATATTTACGAAAACCTAACACAATGCCTCTGGGTCACGCAAAGGCATTAAACAATTACTCATACAAGAATTAAGACTATTTTTAATTTTCCTTTCCTCGCTACGTCAAGCAAGTCACGTTGGAATAATCACGTAACAGTTAGGGAAGCGGAGGACTCTTGACAGTAATCTAGCAGGTAAAGGTGTATCGTTACCTTGTATGCGGCAGGTGTATACACGGGTTGCCGGTCCAGTGGTGCGTGTGAGTTCGTATCGTATTATTAATGTTGCACCGCCACCGCCGCGGCCTTCATGTGAACCTTACTTAGCTGGTAATGACGCTGTTGTTCATAAAGTTAGACCCAAAGCACACCTAATAACAGGAATGCTTCTTGCCATTTTTTTTCTAGGTTAATCATCGACTTTTGTTTCATCTCAAGAGCTATAAGTAAAACAGAAAACAAACTATCTAATTACATTACTTATCACGTTGATATTGGCGAAGGCTATTGAAATATCATAGACAGAATAAAAAGGAGGAGGAGGAGGAGGAAGAAGAGTAGGAGGAGGAGGAGGAGGAAGAAAATGCAGAGGAGCTATAAAGAGAAATAGGAAAATAAGGAAACATAGTAA
>JAPQNM010000022.1:12025989-12035989 GCA_029783475.1 Metacarcinus magister
GTACATCACACACCCACGCCGACGTCCACGCATCAACACACCTTCACCTTCACGCCCCACACACACACGTTCGTACCACACCCACACCACCAGACCCACACACTCCTTCCCACACCACCACACACAACACAACACCACACCCACACGTCCACACTCGTACACACACAAACACATCTCCCCTCCGCCAGATGTTCTTTCTCAACAAAAAGTCATATGGAAGTGGGTGTAAAAAGTGTGTGTAAGACAATACTTGGACTCCACACAACGGGGCATACGCGGCGTCTCTTTATTTTCTATCAACTTTCTATTTATAAAGTGGGAGAGACAATTTCAGGGGTGTCTTTGCCATAACTACATATTGTCACTAGATGTTCCTGTTCTCTCCCTCCACCTGGCTGCATTGAGGTGTCATTAATGTCTAGTACAGTAGCATCACAGTCTTTCTAAAACGCATACCAGTTTGTTATAGTTAATAATTCCATTGCAAAGTCAGGAACAAATAATCTCATGGCAGCTTTTAGTTTGACTTCTACTCGTGTATTTTCAGTATAATAATAAACTAATTGACCAATAACACATTTACTTATTCATTCTTATCCCTACCCCTACACACCCACACATACACATAAACACAATCTCTCTCTCTCTCTCTCTCTCTCTCTCTCTCTCTCTCTCTCTCTCTCTCTCTCTCTCTCTCTTTTCTCTCTCTTCTCTCCCAGGAAACAAGAGACCAGCAATCTCTTGAGAGCCTTGCCTCACGTTGGTGCCGAGGTGTGGCGGGACAACCTTCAGTAGAAGTAACGCTAGACCAGCCACAAGATGAAGCCAGAGGGAAGGGAAACATTCTTTGCATTCCAATATACAACTCGAAGAAGATTGAACTGCAATACTTGGTTTTCTCTCTCTTTCTTTTCTCTCTCTCTCTCTCTCTCTCTCTCTCTCTCTCTCTCTCTCTCTCTCTCTTTCTGCCTGGGATCAAACATAAAAGGCATGAAAACAAGGTCAGAGGAAGGTGAATAGCGGTTAAAACGTCACAGTTCTGGCAAATTGTTCCAAGTTATTCTCTCTCTCTCTCTCTCTCTCTCTCTCTCTCTCTCTCTCTCTCTCTCTCTCTCTCTCTCTCTCTCTCTCTCTCTCTCTCTCTCTCTCTCTCTCTCTCTCTCTCTCTCTCTCTCTCTCTCTCTCTCTCTCTCTTATTTATTTGCTTGTTATCCAGTTATCTCTATCATCATTGTTTCAGTTCTTTTCGTACACGTGACATTATTTTTTTCAAAGGTCACAAAAGTACTTCTGATTTATTTGTACTTATGTTCACTTTTTTTTTATCGACTTCCTGCTTTGGCTTTTATCTTTTTTTTTCATCATCTCTCCTTCCTCCAATTTCCTGTACTGCTAATGCTATTGCTATGTCATTTATCACAGCAGCATATTCCCTCTTTTTTTTTATTTATTTTTTTATTATTTCACACCATGATCACGAACATGTATTAATAGTTTTACGTGAGTTTATTTTCCCAACTGAAATATTTACATCACTCTATCATCGCACCGGAAACACCAATATAGTTACAGTACGTGATATATATGCCTAAAATACCCCAATTAAAACAAAAAAATAGCATATAATAAAACAGTATAGGTGACTAACTACATGACCTGGTAACAAATTTAACTATATAGCCTCGTCAGGATGTTAATTTCCCTCCACTTGCTTCTGGCACATAAAATTGCACCTCATTCAACAGGAACTCCACGAGAGATTCACTGCAATACACGCACGAGATCTGGTAATTATTTCATGTTCAGGTTAGGCAGCCCACGCACCTCACCAGACTAGTTCGCATTCATTCATTTTTACAGGGCTTGCGAGGTGTACAAAGCCTAATCAGATTAACTCATTCTAACATTGTATTGCATTTCATTACGTAATAATCCACATACATGCAAGAGGATAGAGAAGAGATTATGAACACAAACAGACAAAAATTTATAAAAATCACTCATATAACAAAAAAGACAAAATTACACAAAAAAAAGACAAAGAACATTAAAGAATACAAAAAATGGAATTAAGTACAATAACAGAAATATAATCATCGGAAAGCAAGTCTTTAACAAGATTTACGGGTGGGAAATTGAAGGTTGATATACTGAGGGTGGATTCCTGCGGCAGATAAAAGACGCAGGGCTTCATTGGAGACGAGTTGCAATGAGACCAAGTTGCTCCTTAATCCCTTCCCCATCAGGCGGTGTAGGCGGGAGAGAGGAAGTAAGTGAGGGAGGGAGGAAGGGAGGGAAGGTAGGATGAAGCGAGAGTGAGGGTAGAAAAATAATAACAACAAAAAAAAGTGTGAAGAAAGAATTGCTAGATGGAAGATGGATGGAGGAAGGTAAAATATATAGAGGAAAAGGGAAGGAGAGAGAAAATAAGGGAGGGGAAGTAAAGAATGAAGAAATGATAGAGGGGTCAAGAAAATACGAAGGAGGTAGGCACAGGATAGAAGGAGGAAGAAAGGAGAGAGTAAAGGAAAGAAAGAAAGGAGGAAGATGTGGAGGGAAGGTGAAATAGTTGGAGGAGAAACAAGAGAGAGAAAAGGAAAACTGGGGAGACAGGTTAAAACGAGATAGCAGGAAACAGAGAAAGAAAACTCTGCAGAATGGAAGAGGAGGAGGAGGAGAAAGAGGAGGAAGAGGAGAAGGAGGTAAGAGGAAGAGGAGGAAGAATTGATGGATAAAAGATAAAAGAAAACAATGAAAAGATAAGAAGATAGAGAGAAAGGGCGGGGGTACAGAAGGTGCAAGGGGATGAAAAAGAAAAAATGAAAGGAAAGATGGGAAGGGAGAGGGTATGAGGAGAGGAAAAAAAGGTACATTGAGGCCTACAGAGTGAGGGATCGTCGAGGGGAAAGGAAGAGCCTAAAGAGGAAGGTAGCAAGGTATTGGTTGCTCGAAGGAAAGAAGATACGACAAGTTTAATCTATAATAATGGACCAACTTGTGCAATGGTTCTCTTCTCCTCTGTCTCTTTCCTTTCCCTTTCCCTCTCCCTCCTCTTTTCCCCTTCCTCCTCCTCCTCTTCTTCCTCCTCCTCCTCCTCCTCCTCCTCCTCCTCCTCCTCCTCCTCCTCCTCCTCCTCCTCCTCCTCCTCCTCCTCCTCCTCCAACACCACCACGCAAACCCCAATGGAAAGATAAAGCTTCCTACCGCAATATATTTTAGTCTATATAACGAAACTTATTTTTGTTTTCTTTTATGTCTATGTTTCTGTCTCCTTCTGTGACTGTCTGGCTGCATTTAGATCTGTGTGTGTGTGTGTGTGTGTGTGTGTGTGTGTGTGTGTGTGTGTGTGTGTGTGTGTGTGTGGTGTGTGTGTGTGTGTGTGTGTGTGTGTGTGTGTGTTCGTGCGCGCGCGCATCATCCGCGTTTTTCCATGTCTAAAATTCGACGAGAGTTGAATCACATATTCACTGTATTTTTCCAGTAATATTTTCAGGTTGTCAATGGAATAGATTTATATTTTAATGGCACCTGGTATATTCCATACAGCTGTGGCTCCCCACTTTGTTATCGTCTCTTTTTTCCAGTTTATCAAAGTTACTCCTCGTGTCGTTATTGGAAGTAGGAATAAGAGTTTTTTTTTCTCTCTCAATTGAATGAAATACAGTTGTGCAAACCATTAACTGGGGTAAAAAAAATATTAATATAAAAAAACTTTGATTTAGCTTTATTTCGACCTATCTCTCTGTCAGCCTATTTGACTCTGTATGTGTTTGTACTATATATGTATGCATGTAAACTGTCAAAAAACATATTCAAAAGGAAAACGAATGACAGCTGGAAATACAATATGAAAAAAAAATGAATAAACTTTAAGCCAGGGTACGCGAAACGGAGAACACTTGGTAAAGGTAGGAAACAGCTGCATGCTCTAAAAACAAGAATAAGATGAAATTAGAAATAGAGATGAGATGGTCAAGGTAACAGAAGAATCTAATCGAAAATTTTACAGGAGTAACGAGAGAAAAAACAAAAAATTTCCAACACAAAAGCAATAAACTTTGAAATATCTATGTAAATACGAGTGAAATAGAAATAATCACTAAATAATGAGAAAGGGTAAAGCAGATAGTGAAGGTGGCTAATCCATTGACTTAATCACATATAAAGGGAATTTTCTAATAGACAAACATGCAGCACTTTTCACAAAATACTTGCAAGTTCACTCATCGGAAAAACGCCACAATAATACTAATACTAATGGAGACATAAAAAAAACTATAAATAAGTTTACTATATGTGGTATACACACTATTAGAATAAGTGCAACGCTTGATTCAAATGCACCGAAAGAGCAAACAGGATATGAGAGTGGTTATTCAACAGCTGACAACATCCAAGTATGATTAACTCAATGTTGGAAAAAAAATAATACATGCATGATACACCAAACCACTATATAGACACGGCTGTCATAGAACATTAAAAAAAAAAAATCGTTGATTCGGTAAAAACCTCAACCATTATGAAAAAAAATACTCACAAAAAAAAAAGGGAGTAGAGGAAGTATATGTGTGCGTGTTAAGAGACATCTGGAATCTCACGACAATCCAGGACCGAAAACTTCTGTACCCAAAGGGAATGAAGAGAAAGAAAGAGAGAGAGAAATAGAGAGGGAGAAAAGAAGAGAGAGAGAGAGAGAGAGAGAGAGAGAGAGAGAGAGAGAGAGAGAGAGAGAGGAGAGAGAGAGAGAGAGAGAGAGAGAGAGGAGAGAGAGAGAGAGAGAGAGAGAGAGAGAGAGAGAGAGAGAGAGAGGAGAGAGAGAGAGAGAGAGAGAGAGAGAGAGAGAGAGAGAGAGAGAGAGAGAGGAGAGAGAGAGAGAGAGAGAGAGAGAGAGAGAGAGAGAGAGAGAGAGAGAGAGAGAGAGAGAGAGAGAGAGAGAGAGAGAGAGAGAGAGAGAGAGAGAGAGAGAGAGAGAGGAGAGAGAGAGAGAGAGAGAGAGAGAGAGAGAGAGAGAGAGAGAGAGAGAGAGAGAGAGAGAGGAGAGAGAGAGAGAGAGAGAGAGAGAGAGAGAGAGAGAGAGAGAGAGAGAGAGAGAGAGAGAGAGAGAGAGAGAGAGAGAGAGAGAGAGAGAGAGAGAGAGAGAGAGAGAGAGAGAGAGAGAGAGAGAGAGAGAGGAGAGAGAGAGAGAGAGAGAGAGAGAGAGAGAGAGAGAGAGGAGAGAGAGAGAGAGAGAGAGAGAGAGAGAGAGAGAGAAAACCCAGATAAGTGAAGATGTGTGAAATCCTACTACCTTTTTTCCTCCCAGTCTCCCCTTACTTTCACGTCCTGAGCCTCCCCTCGGCATGTCAGCCCAAGGCAAGGACAGGAAAAGGGAAAGGAAGGGAAGGCAATAACGATGTAAAAAAAAAACACGGAAGGAAAAAAGAGCAACACGTAGAAAGAATGGAAGACAGAAACGAAAGGAAAGACAAAAACGTATCATGGAATTAATCTAGAAAACAAAATACGACCATTCATATACGAATTTAATGAAATTTAGCAAACAAAAAAAAAAACATTGAAAAGGGAAAGAGATAATGAGAAAAAAATATGATATAGAGAGACAAAAAAACATTCATTCCATTCATAAAACAGTGAAATATAAAGTGAATGAACAACATATGGGAAATGTAGAACAAAAAACTCCCTTGAATATGCATGGTGTATTAAATATGATTCATCGAGTGGAACGAATGTAATAACTTATTTTTTCCATTTTCTACACCCTCACTATACCCTACCCCCCTCAACCCTACATCCAACCCCTCACCCATACCATTACCCACACCCAACCCCCTCCTCACCCCCCTCTCGTCCCACTACTATACGGAAGAGAGGAGAGAAAATGATACACGATGAAAAGCATAACAAGAGGGAAGGAAAAAGAAGTGAAGAATAAGATAATATTATAAGCAATATAATAGAATTACAATTATTTCAACCATTATGTCACCATCACGACCACCACCATCACCATTACTATTACATCTACTACTACTACTACTACTACTACTACTACTACTACTACTACTACTACTACTACTACTACTACTACTACTATTATTACCATAATTTATGTGTGCTAATTATTATACCTTTTCTTTCTACAATGTTGTTTATTTCCCTAGCATGTTGCATCGTTATTTAGGCACATTATTCCTGGCTTGGTTTAGGGGAGCTCATAATCAACCATTTAGTGGCACATTTGCATATCACAAAAATATATACACACCTGCATTCACAGTCGCCAATAGCATTCCCGGCGTATATATTCCCGATACCAGTAACATTGCAATTAACACACACTGCATCTTTCATGTGATTTAGGAGGATACCTGTGATGATGATGGTGATGGTGGTGATCGTGATGGTGATGGTGATAGTGATGATGATGCAAATTGTTACTTTTATTACATGGAAACAGTTATCCTGGAAAAATAGAGTAAAGCTAAAATAATAAATATACAACGTAAAAGGAATAAAATATATATAGGAAATTAGATTCTCCCGTTTGCTCCGTGAATGAGGTGGTTTCCAAAAGAAGAGTTCCCAGCCGTCCACACCCTTCCCTTCTAACGCTGCATAACCAATACAACAACAATGAGTCTAAATCCACATGTCAGGGAAATACTATTATAAATGATGAATACTAGTAATGATGATAACAACAAAAAAATATTAACAATACGGAAGCTGTCAAAACATACTTCAAACTCAGATTAACAAAGCATCAATATTTATCAGTAATTTATTATTTGTTTTTGAATTAGCTGGACGGTGAAGGAAAAGCTTTGGGTTACGGCTACACCAACTTTAATGGAACAACTTTTTACTCCTCCGCCTCACTGACGTTCACTCCGGCTGCTGTTGTCTTATTTATGTTAGTAACACACACATAAAAAAAGATAACAGTAAATAAATAAATAAAAATACAAATTCTCCTACGCTTTATGCTTTCTCTCATCTCCTATGATTATCTTCCTTTCTTTCATTTCTCTTTTCACTTTCTTTTTAACTTCTTTTGAGCACTGTTTCTATCCCCTGAGATCCTTACATCCACACCCCCCCTTCACACACACAACCTCGCACCCAACACCCCTTTAGTCATATCCACGTGGTGTACTTGGTAATACCTTTCAATACACTAGAAGGCAAGAACCTCTCCTTACGGGTCTACATCAAAGAAATTCGAATTCCTTGCATCGCCTTCATCAAGCGAGAGTTTCGACTGATTCTTTCCTTCTTTTTTTCTCTTTCCTGATTGAGATTTTCCAGAACTCTGATTGTGAAGTAAAATTTGGTGAGGTTCTCCTTCTACATTTTGCATTATTGTGTTTTATGTATAGCTGGTCATGAATATTGTGGATTTGTCTAGTTATTTTGTGTTGTCAGTGTACATTAGACAATTATTAATTCAGTGCTACATCAAAATTGTATGTCCCCTTTTTGTGTGTCATTTATTATTATTACTTGTATCAACTTGTTTTATTTCCCTCTCCCTGTATTGTGTTGCATGTATAACAATATTTATAAAGAACATTCTGGATTATTAGTTATGGAATCAGGCCATTGTTTTTTTTATTCTGTAAGTGTTCAGTTAATTATTTTCTTGTTTTTTTATTGACTTAGTTCGAAGTATAATAATAATAAGTTATTTGTTCCATTTTTTTTTTCCTTCAATTTAATTCAAACTGTTTGTTTATTTATTTTTTTCCTAGAGTAACTTAGAATAAGACTTCTTCAACTCCCTAACAACGCACACGCACACCCACACACACACACACACACACACACACACACACACACACACACACACACACACACACACACACACGAGTAACACGAAAGTAGAGAAAAGTTTGATCAGGGTTCGCGACCCGTAAAGTTGAAAGCACTTTTCCAATAACCTTTTTCATGTTTGTCTCTTTCTTTCTTGTCTTGTGTTTCTGCCTGCTTTCTTTCGTGCTTGTTAGACTCTCTCTCTCTCTCTCTCTCTCTCTCTCTCTCTCTCTCTCTCTCTCTCTCTCTCTCTCTCTCTCTCTCTCTCTCTCTCTCTCTCTCTCTCTCTCTCTCTTGTTAATTAAGGAAAACTCATACACTTGAAGACATAAGACAATAATGAAGCCAGTGAACCGGTTATGCTTCCAAGTATCGATTTACTCCGCAGTAGAACACATTAACCGGTTCATTGCCTCTCCTTCCTAACCAAACACTCACTCCAGCTCATTAGAAGGAAGGTAACATCTCCTACGCCACCACTGCAGTGCTAAACCAACCCTCGGACACCACCAATAACAATAACCACAACAAGGAAAGAAGAGCGAGGAAGAAAAGAAGCTGCAATAACCGACTCGGAAATCTATTGCCAAGTTCGTGTATTATCTCCTTCTATTAGAAAATCTTCCTGTCTTCTTTCTCTTTCCAGGTTTTCATCATCCTCGTCCTTGTCGTTTATCGCTCACGTTATGTATATTATTTTTCTTCATATATCGTGATAAAAGTGCATTTCAGGATACATTAACAACAACCCCGCAGGATTACACTGTGTTTACAACAAAATTATTAAGGAAGCAACACACACACACACACACACACACACACACACACACACACACACACACACACACACACACACACACACACACACACACACACACACACACACACACACACACTGTTTTTAAAGCCATTAGCATCTGTGGGAAATGTTTGTTTGGTGCCACACACTTAAACGCTTAGTGATTCATGTAGGCCAGGCAAACACGCACACACACACGTACACACACACACACACACACACACACACACACACACAAAGGACAAATAAGATAAAAGTATATATTGAAACATGGGATCAACTCATAAACTGCATACATAAACAAACACACACAAAAACAAACAAAACACACACACACATGCACACTCACATAGTACACATGAATACAAAATGATCTAGTTTGTTTCCTTGAGGTTTTATTGTTGCACTTAATCACTAGTGTATTGGTGCAGGTTGTGTGTCCTTGATAGTCGAGTGTATGTATGTATGTATGTATGTATGTATGTATGTATGTATGTATGTATGTATGTATGTATGTATGTATGTATGTATGTATGTGGTTGTGATAATAAAACATGTGGTCGTTACCTGACATGAGGTAATTGAAGGAAGAAGGATGATAATGATAATGATGATGATAATGATGATGACGATGATGATGAAATATAACAACGAAAGTAATACAAAATCAATAATTATGATAACAATAACAACAATGATAACAATATTAACATCACCAAAAACAACTTTAGAGACAAGCAAGTCGTTATGGCATAAAAAAAAACTAAACAAGATACTAAACACGGCGAGACCAGACTATATACCTTCTATCCAAGTGTATATTTGTATGTTCACCTCACACAACACTGCAACGTTTGTGTGGCTTCGCGTGGAGAGAGAGTGCAAGAGAGAGAGAGAGAGAAAGAGAAAGAGAGAGTGTGTGAGACGCCGCCATCGCCACCACCACCACCACCACCACCACCACTGCAGCATTTGTTTACCACTGAACGCATTACACTTCCAGGGAAACATATAGCTTAGAATAGCAGAGTACAAATAAATACTTGAAGCAATAAAGCAACCACATGGCAACTCTCTCTCTCTCTCTCTCTCTCTCTCTCTCTCTCTCTCTCTCTCTCTCTCTCTCTCTCTCTCTCTCTCTCTCTCTCTCTCTCTCTCTCTCTCTCTCTCTCTCTCTCTCTCTCTCCACTCCTGAACACCTGGTCCTCGTCACACGGCTCGTAGCAGACAAGTTTCTCTAGCGGGTCCCGAGGTAATTAAGTGTCGCTGGTCAGGTAATCTATTTAGAAAAATCTAATTTCTTCTTTCCCCCACCTCTCTCTCTCTCTCTCTCTCTGTCTCTCTCTCTCTCTCGCTCTCTCTCTTCCATGATAGAGCAAGTTA
>JAPQNM010000022.1:12038489-12040989 GCA_029783475.1 Metacarcinus magister
CTACAACTGTCATTATGAATGTTTGCTCTAAGACTAATAATTACGCAGTAAAATTAAACTGTATCCTTTTTCCATAAACATGACTTTCTTCCTCATTTTCTCATAAGCTATTATAGATATTGGAAATATCATTGCAGCATCTGATAGATCTAATAAAACTCTACAACTGTCATTATGAATATTTGTTCTAAGACTAATAATTACGCAGTAAAATTAAACTATAACCTTTTTTTCCCTAAACATGACTTTTTTCCTCATTTCCTCGAAATCTTTTAGAGATATTGGAAATATCATTGCAGCATATGATAGACCTAATATAACTCTACAACTGTCATTATGAATATATTTTTCTTTTTGTTTCTATATCATAAACTGTTGGCGCCAATAGGCTTTTATGGAGGCACTGCTAGACTTGCCTCTTGCCTGTTATTTGGCGTGGTTTTTTAGATTTTTTATAGTTATATAGTTTTATAGTTTTTTATAATTACTCAGTAAAATGAAAGTGTATCCTTTTTCCAAAAATATGACTTTCTTCCTCATTTTCTCGAAAGCTATTATAGAGGAGGAGAAGGAGGAGGAGGAGGAGGAGGAGGAGGAGGAGGAGGAGGAGGAGGAGGAGGAGGAGGAGGAGGAAGAGGAAGAAGAGGAGTAGGAGGAGGAGGAGGAGGAGGAGGAGGAGGAGGAGGAGGAGGAGGAGGAGGAGGAGGAGGAGGAGGAGGAGGAGGAGGAGGAGGAGGAGGAGGAGGAGGTGGACGAGGAGGAGGAGGAGGAGGAGGAGGAGGAGGAGGAGGAGGAGGAGGAGGAATAAGGAGAATGGGAAGGAGGAAGGAGGAAGGAAGGAAGGAAGGAAGGAAGGAAGGAAGGAAGGAAGGAAGGACGCAGGACGCACGGGAAGGGAAGGGGAAGGAAGAGGAAGGTCGTCGAACCCCCGCCATCGACTTTCCCATCATCGTCCTCCCACAAAGCCGTGTGTCGTGGCGCCGAGCAGGTTGAGGGGAAGCAAGACTCTCAGGATTCAATAAACTCCCCTTGTAGGACCAAATAATGCTCCTGGCCGGAACACTGAATTTCTGATACATTCCAAACACTCACTCTCTCACTCACTCACTCGTTCACTCGCTCACGTCCCCTCATATTCGTGTTGACGGCCGTTGCTCTTCCTCCTTTCCCAGCCAGAGTTTAATAAGGCAAGACGCCGTTTGGGTAAGATAAGCACAGGTGGAAAGTTACGCATAAGAAGTTCCAGATCGGTGGCAGATATAGGTGAGAAAGGCGCTAGTTTACACAGGTAATTATAGCCGATGGAAAGTTAAGCGATGAATATCAAAGTTAGGAAAGTTACTACGAGGCGAGGCGAGGCACGGGTGTGGAGATGAGGTAAAGAGGAAGAGACAGGGAGGTGAAGGGGAGGTGAAGGGGAAGGTGATGGAGACGCGACGTGGACTCATGACACCTTCTTAATTCTGGAAGGGAGGTCATGATAGAGGTGGTGGCAAAGCTTTATAGGGAGTGAAGAGGAGGAGGAGGAAGAAGGGGAGGAGGAGGAATAAGAGGAGGTATGGAAGGATGAATAAATGACAAGAGGGTTACAATGGACAACACGCCACGAACACAAATTCATGCTTGATGAAGGCCATTTGCATCGTGTGTGCTGCCCCTCGTGTTGCTAGTCTGGGATGACGATGCTTTTAGTTCCCGCTTTTACCTGCCTCACCGATGACTCTCCTTTATTTACTCCATTTTTTCAACGTCCACGCGGCGACACTTTATTTTCCCTTCCTCGTGTTTTATGTATCTTTCATTCTTTTCCCCCCCCTCTCTTTTCATTTTAAAGGTACGAGCCTGCTTTTTTTATTTTTTATTTATTTATTGTTTTTGAAGATATTGGTGTCAAATAACAAGGAACATTGGAACATAGCTGGGATTCGAACCGTGTTATTTTATTTGTTTCTTTCTTTCTCGGAGTGGAATGTTGGCGGAGCGTGATGAGTTCGTGGAGCCGTGACGCAGACCCACAATATAGGTGATTAAAGGTGTCCACTTTGGGACGAGCTTATCTGGACGGCGGCAGATACTGGCCTGATAACACGGTCACTGGGAGGGGATTGAAGACTTTTTCTTTCTCTCTCTCTCTCTCTCTCTCTCTCTCTCTCTCTCTCTCTCTCTCTCTCTCTCTCTCTCTCTCTCTCTCTCTCTCTCTCTCTCGCTGGTCTGTCTGGTGAGCTTTCAAACGCCTCATGACCAACAAAGGCTTGAACTTTCCTCTCATTCAATTCTTCAAGACGTTTCTATGGATTTTTCCTCCTTTCTATCTCTCCATTATTCTTCTTCGATTCCCTCCACTCATTTTTCTTAGTCATCTATCCACTACCACTACCACTACCCTGCTCCTCCTCCTTCACTTCCTCTTCCACCTCCTCCTGCTGCTCCTTCTCCTCCTCTTCATTTTTCTCCTGTCGTCGCAGCCTGACCCCCGAAAAATATGGTAGCGAGTTGCTGT
>JAPQNM010000022.1:12053489-12058489 GCA_029783475.1 Metacarcinus magister
GCTCTGCTTCCAACTTTTATTAAAAAGCTGCACTGGAAGAATTCTAACTTTGATAGACCTTGATGCGCTATACTGCTTCTGATTTATGTTTCTGCCTTTGTCAAACAGTGGAAGCGATTCTGCACGCTCATCAGTGTTGCATAGGGATCATCAGGATGTAATTTGTGTCATCAACTCTTGTTTTCTCACTGAATCTTTCTCGTCTATTTATCTCTGGCGCAGCGTT
Source organism: Metacarcinus magister (assembly GCA_029783475.1). Classification (NCBI taxonomy): domain Eukaryota; kingdom Metazoa; phylum Arthropoda; class Malacostraca; order Decapoda; family Cancridae; genus Metacarcinus; species Metacarcinus magister. The sequence goes on from JAPQNM010000022.1 coordinate 12,053,716, forward strand.
CCACTATTAACCCGTTTGAAGTTTTACGGAAGAGGAGATTGTTGTAAATATTGTAGTTGTGCACGAGTTCATATTACAGAACTTCACACAAGATTCTTTATTTGATTTTATTTTCTAATACTGGTTGGGTAGATTTTCTTTCAGGTTTGCTTTTCTTGAAATGTAGTATGTAACACTATATAATTTCTTTCAAGTCCACTATGCCATCCGTTATCAGTGGGTATTTTAGTTTCCTCACTTTTTTTTTTCTACAAAGTGACGTCAATATTAGAGTGAGAACATGTCTTGGCGAGGAGCCAGCCTGGAGGACGCAGTGTGATGGATGACGAAGAGGCGATTTCAAAGCCTCTCCTCGGCGACCATAAAGTGGGGGTACAGATCGAACGCCATCCTTAGTGATACTATCTTTCACTATCATTATTTTATTGAAGATTTTGAAAACATTTTTATAATATGATATTGGCTTCAAATAATTCCTTTGAATATGCTTGTGTACATACATTTATTTCCTTGATAGTAACTATTCTTTTTTCCTTTGAGTTTTCATTTTTCATCCTGCTGGAAACTACTCTTTGTCCCTCCCCACCACCTGCAGCACTTAAGGGAAGGTCACCTCCCTTCAGTGTGGTAGGGTAACTCTGCCGAAAGGACTCGCTCTCTCTCTCGAGGCTGCACCTTTGATGAGACAGGGAGGGCCTTTGAGTTCCTGTTTTCTCGATGAACAAGAAAAATTGTTCACATACTAACTGTCCCTTGTATGCGTGGTTAAACAGCGAAGGCACTCAGGTACAACACGTGTTCCGAAAAACAAGTGTCTTCTGGACGGGAAAACAAACGTTGTGAATCACATTCCAACTAAGCTGGCGAGTGTAGGAACGCGGCGAATGTAGGGCACAATGGCGAAAACAAATGATCATCCATGACAAATTATAACACTCAGAGGCGTCGCAGCCGGCGTAATGAATGACACACGAACACTTAACTACGGGATCGCGTGTGTCCTACCCTAGAGGCATGGGCTTCAGGCTGTGGGGAAGGGAATGGAGAGCTGGGACGGGGGTGGAGGGGGCTGGGTGAGGCTCGAAGTGGGGTGGGGGTAATGCAAGGGGCTATGATTGAAGTGAGTCGTCCTCTGTCAAGTGTTCCTGCGAGGCTGAGGACGAGAGATGGTGCCTGCATGGCCCTCCTAATGCGCTCTGCATCACACAAAATTGCCTGTTAAGAAGCTTAAAGGGATTTCAGCAACACAATCCAGCCTAATGTATGGCCATGGACGATAATTACAAAAAAAAGTTATGTGAGAGAAGGATAGAGTTTGAGGATAGGGAAAATGACCACCTCCATCACTACCACCTCTACTACAACAGCTACTACCAACATATCCTCCACTACAACTATCTTAGGCCTAACCATATCGGGTGAGGGAAAGCCAGAACCTCAAGAGTCTACATAAAAGTCCAAGAGATGTCGAATTGATGAGATGCCGGCAGTGACGAGAAGACGCAGCGATAAGAGAAAGAAGGAGGGAACAAGGGGAGAAAAGAAAATCTATACACATATATATGGAAGATTTTTTTAGTTTTTCGAGAGACCACTTCCATCATTTCTTCACCTACTTTCTTTAGCAACAGTAATTTCATCTCATCATTCTTTGCTGACTTACGAAACAGAACTGAACCGAACCTTAACATTCATCATGTCGTCCTTGGTTTTACTAATAAACTAATTCCTTCACGTCTTCCTAAAAGCATGATCAGTGGATTATATATCTATTTCTTTCTTCTTGCAGTAGCGCAAATACAAAAGGAAATTGAAAGAGCCCAGACAGAAGCCAAGAGTCACGTGGTAAGTTAATGCCAAGCCTTTAAGAACATCACGCACGAACCCAGCTGCTTAGAGAGAGAAAAGAAAGAGAGCGAGAAAAAAAGTGTATGTGTGTGTGTGTGTGTGTGTGTGTGTGTGTGTGTGTGTGTGTGTGTGTGTGTGTGTGTGTGTGTGTGTGTGTGTGTGTGTGTGTGTGCGCGTGTGCGTGTGTGTGTGTGGGTGTGTGTGTGTTTTTGGTGACTATTCAGTGTGCTCAGCATTATGTAAATTTCCCAAGAAGCCAAGGAAAGGTTGGCAAAAGATGGTATCTCCTTCCCGATTCTACTTTCATACGATCCAGATACATATTTAAAAAAAAAATACTACATTCAAGGACGGAAAACTTCACAGGAATAAATAAATATGAAAAAAGAAAGCAGGAAATAAAAAAGAAAACAAGCACGAGTAAGTAGCTTTCCAGGAGCTTCTCAGGACCACTTTAGTTTTCCTTTTTTTCCTTACTATTGTCCTTGAAAGCAAAATAAAACCTGGGTAATCGGCTCATCCTCATCTGCCTACCTTCCCACGTCCTTGTAGGTGAGTGAGACCTATGAGAGTGTTACTGCCTACGATCTCTTGGTATAAATCATACTACTTACTGCCGGTGACAGCTTTATAGTACATGATCAAGTGATATGATAAGTTTCAATAGGACAATAATGAAAATAAAACGATACTTCCCTCGGTTGGAGTGTGATAAATGGTAAGTTTTCTACCCCACAAGAGGCCTTTTTATCTGCCTATACCACGGGGCAGAGAAGGCGTCCTATATGTTCTGTAGGAGTCCTAAGGTGCCCGTGACCTACGCTTACTTCTATTCTTTACTCTGGTAGGTATCGTTAGTACTGGCTTAGGGAGGTGATGGATGTGGACAGTGTTACTTGATGACGCTTGATGGAAACTGTTCTATGAATGTTAGTCGATTTAGTCTTCAAATGTGTGTTTTATAGTTACACAGAAAGGTTTTGATCTTCGTATTCAATAATTATTTTCTGGATTGTATTTCTTAACATTATCAATATCATCTTTGTTATTAGCCTTTCTATCGTTTCTATTCTTCTTCTTCTTATTATTATTATTATTATTATCATTATTATTATTATTATTATCATTATCATTATCCTTACTATTATTACCATTATCATTATATAATTAGTATCGCTATTATCACTTGGCCAGTCTAAGCCATTCACATATACGTTAGTGAGGCCACAACACATACACGCGTAGGGGAGACGGGGTTACACACGCCAGGTCACCGCCCTCTACAGTTGCTTGCTTCATAAATCATCACAATGGAGACTGAGAAACGGCCTTTGTGATACTTGAACCCAGGATCCAAGAGTATAAAGCGAGAGTACTAAATCAATGTGGCATGGTTCCTCAAACTGAATGATGTATAGTGTGTTTTCATCCCCTTGTAAGCTGTTTTTCCTAATAATAATGTGTTTGTTTCATTGTATAAGGAAGCGCTCTTAAGTCTCTCCAGCCTCTCTGTTTTAGTGTTCCGCTGCCCCAAATTTAGTTTCATTATCCTAATAGTCTTCACGCAAACACAACACAAGTCACTAATAATAACAAATCTATTACTGAACCCCAGGCTAATTAACTCCCTTCAATAATAATGATATTATTTAAATGTTTACTCTGAAAACTTGGATATATACCACTTTACAACTTCGGTTATCGTCTCTGCTATTTTAACAGTTGAATAAATAATAGATAAATAAAAAATACAGTAGAATAAATATATATATAAAGGTGGCCCCAGTAAACTCTCTCTGCCTCCCCCCACACTAGCTATTATTCCTGGCCCAGCTGACCCGCCTCCCACGTTCCTCAGCCCTACCACGGTGCACTTGGCTGCGTCGCCTTCCCTCTTCAACTGTTTTTTCTTGGCCTCGAATTTTGCTTTGTGTCTGGTGTTCTGAGTATCCATAGAAAAAAATATATATAGGAATATTAGAAACAAAACTATTGATTTTCTCCTTACGTATTTTGTTAAGTTTTTAAGACATTTTTCACCTTACACACTTAACTTTTTTTTTCTTCTTTATTCTTTCTACCGCCCATCGCTTTAGAAATTATCACCTATGAATATTCAACAGAAATATCATTTTATATATATCAACTTCAAGAACCGAGTCTTGTAAGTGTTATTTAGTAATGATAATAATAGTTCATTTCATTGTTGTGTTAAATATGGAAATATAAGATGTAATTTATTCAGAAAATTCTTGATGATCCATTTGTACATCGGGTCTGACTGTGGACTGTTAGTTATTATGGTTATTGTTCAACTTTGGAACACACTTGGGACTGTGCAACGCGCTGGTCTCATTCATAACCAAGTTGTAATTTACTTTATTCTCATTACTTATAATAATTTGTCCAGAAAAGTCAGTATCACCGCAACTTTGATCGTTAACCCTTAAAGTCTTTCTGTCTCACTAATTGACAAACTGAATTTTTCTTTCGCATTTTCTGCTAATTATTGCCATTAGTAAAAGTCTGGGATCTTGGTATCATCCTTAATGACGCCAGTTTTATGCAATGGCCTTGTTTGGCGCAACCTTTGGAAATTTATTATCTAAATTTACGCACAGAAAATGTCTCAGTTTTATGTTTATGAGTTTCCTTCCCTGGCAGGCGAGGCTTCTGCTTCCATTACACTGAGTTAATTTCATTCATTAGTTGAAAAAAAACCCATGTTCCGCCCGCACGTTGTATACACCTAATTTACCTCCTGCAATACATTGACATCTGCCTCTAAATGACGCACCGACTATGTACGTGAATGAATAAACAAATATAATGAATATATATATATATATATATATATATATATATATATATATATATATATATATGTGTGTACACACACACACACACACACACAGACACAGACACA
>JAPQNM010000022.1:12065989-12068489 GCA_029783475.1 Metacarcinus magister
GGGATTTATTTTATATTATTAAGTAAGGCAGAATTTTAACAATGCTTAAACAGTCTGAAGAATAGCGTATGTCAGGTTTAGTCTGAGTTTTACATCTTTTTTTGTTCTCTCAGCGTGGAATGTAGGGTATGTGTGTGTGCATGTGTGCGTATGTGCGTGTAGGTGTGTGTACGTGTGTGTGTGTTCTGATCATGAGGAAATTGAGGGATTTAGACCAACAAACTTGTTATTTATTCAGTGCCACACTCGCGGGTGTGTCCTGGCGGCGTGAACCGAGGCTCACTCACCCTCCCTCCTACTGTCGCGTCGCATACAACCACATGTGCCCGCACACACACACACTATACTTTTTGTGCGTTCTACTAGCATAGAAAACCATGTCACACTACACCACACACACACACACACACACACACACACACACACACACACACACACACACACACACACACACACACACACACATACATACACACACACACACACACACACACACACACACACACACCTCAGGCTGCACTTCACGTAATACTGCAATACTTATCTTTATATTTACGTCCTGACAATCATACCTCCTCCTCATACACGTCAACTTATTTTTCTTTATCTCGCTTTGTTATACACCTGAATTGGTTGCAGGCTATGTACGTAAAGAATCATGGTGACTATTGGTGCAGATAAACCTTCCTCTTCTTCTTCTTCTTTTTCCTCCTCCTCTTTTGTTCTATTGTCTTTAAATTTCGCCAATATTTCACTCTTTTCGACACTGGAAGGTTGCCCAGAGGTTAAAAAAGGGAGAAAAATGAACGATATTGAGGCTTTCTAAAGAAGGCATTATAGGTGGTTTCAAGGTGACACTTCCAGCTCCTTGATGCCTTCCACTTCAAAAAATGAACCGTAAGAAAAGACACCTTTCTTTACTATCTGTTTAAGTATACGAGAAAAAAAATTACATGAAAGGAAGTAGATTACAAATATTATGTGTATGATAGTTATATATGAAGAAAATTACTCCGCCAAACACCTCCGTTAGGAAAAAAGTGGCAGAAAAAAGCTTAACAACATATAATAATGATAATCCATAACATGAAATAAACACTCCAGTAACTATATAATGAAAAAGAAGGTAGCAGGTGTAGTAGTAATATGTGAGACAACGTATAAAGGGGGTTGTTCCTGGTGCTGTTCTCGCTATTGCAAGGCGGCAGAGAGAGGCAAGGGAGGCGCGGAAAAGAACACCGGCCATTAAAACCACAATTTATGAGGCATCCTTCCTTGTACACGTCAAAACCGATTTATCTTGCTCACTTTACTTGGCAGGAGGGAAGAGGGAGCTTGTAGCATATTCCTCCCTGTGGTGTTACGAGTACCTGATGGGCTTATGTTAGCCTTACCCACGTCCATTCTCCTGCCACTGAGCCCATGCATGTGAGTGAAAGGCATTGGGTAGCACATCGTCATATCAAGTAAGTGGTGTGAGCGAGGAGATGAAGGCCGTGAAAGGGAATTGGTTTTGACGTTTTTGATATTGAATACACTAAATTGATAGCGTCTATACTGCCCCTACCCTCCTTTATGTACTTATGTATGGATGTATGCATGTATGTATGTATGTATGTATGTATGGCTTTTTGATTAATTAACTATCAATCACCGTTATGGGTCTCTGTCAGTATCTGAGTATCTATGTGTGTGTCTGTCTGTCTGTCAGTCTGTTTGTCATCATCTATCTATCCGTCTATCCATATATTTATCCATCTAACTATATATTTTTTTCATCCATTTTTTCACAAGAGAAATATTCATCCTTTTCTCTCTTCCTTCATTTATTGCCTGTTGTCCGCGCACTAACAAGGATTCTTAATTATAATTTGCATGAACGTTATTTTTATGCGGACGTGAAAAGATTGTCGGTAAAAATAAAAAAAATAATAAATATATAAAAAAAAAAATAAAAGAAATAAAAAAAAAAGGGTCATATTTTGCTAATGACTTTTTGTTTAAAAAATGAATACGAATAACATGGAGGCAATAATGAATATTTCTAAATTATAAATAGTATTCATCCACGTCCTGGGGTGAACCTGTGTGTGTGTGTGTGTGTGTGTGTGTGTGTGTGTGTGTGTGTGTGTGTGTGTGTGTGTGTGTGTGTGTGTGTGTGTGTGTGTGTGTGTGTGTGTGTGTGTGTGTGTGTGTGTGTGTGTGTGTGTGTGTGTGTGTGTGTGTGTGTGTGTGTGTGTGTGTGTGTGTGTGTGTGAGTGTGTGTTTGTGTGTTGTGGATGATGCTCTATAACTGCCTTCTCGTCCTTTCCAATTACCGTAAACAAATACAAGCTCGGCGCTGCTCTCTACTTAATACAAAAGTTTCAATGACTTTATTTGTAGATAAAAACGCATTCACAAAACTACACATCGCGGCATTTAATAAAGTCAGCGTGGCGCAACTTTGCACTCAGGAATTATACAACTTTAAGAAGAGTGAAAAAAAGATACAATTCAT
>JAPQNM010000022.1:12073489-12080989 GCA_029783475.1 Metacarcinus magister
TCATTTTTTTTTTTTTCAAATTAATATTCACGCTCCGATGTACAGTCAAACTCGGAAAAAAACCCCCAGCGTGCACGTGTGGCTATATTGGAAGGATTCCTGTTACGGTTACTATTTATGTTTTGTGCAACATATAGGTGAGTGTTTTGATAAATGTATAACAATACTACTGCAACTACTACTACTACTACTACTACTACTACTACTACTAATAATAATAATAATAATAATAATAATAGTGATAGCAGTAGTAATAGCAATAGTAGTAGTAGATGTAGATGTAGTAGTAGTAGTAGTAGTAGTAGTAGTAGTAGTAGTAGTAGTAGTAGTAGTAGTAATGGTAGTAGTAGTAGTAGTTTAAGACGCGGTAATATCATCATCATCATCATCATCATCATCATCATCATCATCATCATCATCGTGAACGTACAACGAGGATCATGATATTGTAAAAACAGGATCAAAATACGGAGGAATATAAATAAAATAGACAACAATTCAAACCACAAAAACAACTTAATCAAGCAATGTCGGCAAAGTGCGTAGTTACCTGAGAGAGAAGCAGGATCAATAAACTAATAAAAAAAAAAACAGCAGAAAGCAAGAATAAAAGAACAATGGAAAGGCACGTCAGTTAGACAGCACTATAACAGTAGAGTGTGGTGCAGGAGGAGGTGTGGGAGGAATGAGGAAGAAGGGGAGGTAAGAAGCACCATCACACGGAACTATAAGTGGCTGGGTGCAATACAAGTGGGAGGGGAGAGAGGGATTAAGGATGGGGAAGAGGATTGCCTCCACTCCCAAGGGATAACCGGGACTAGTGGGAATTTCCTCCTCTTTTAAAAGTCATATTGTAAACATCCGATTCTTTTCAAAACTTTACACAAAACATATACAACTTTGGAACATTCAAGTGCGTAACAGAATGGTGAGAAGAAAAAAATTTGTGTACATACTGTCAGAAACTCTATTCCTTTACTTCAAAAGAGACCAGTAGTAAATAAATATATATGTGATGTATAGGGAGGAAAAATGTATGGGTTGTATAGAACGAGAATAGAACGAGTACTCAGTTGCTACGTAATGATGACGGTGTTTAGAATCTTTTCAAAGCGACCACGTCAAATTCGACCTCTTTTGGGTGGAAAAGTCGGTGACCTGGTTTGTGGTAACTGAGGTGGTGGTGGGTGGGTGATGGAGGTGGAGGTGAGTGGTGGTCGGTTGGTGACCCTGCTGACCTGAACGAGGGTGACAGGATATATTAGCGTCTCCCTCAGCCAGTCTCGTAAAGCTCTATATTTAAGCGACACGGTCCACTGATCTAATAGAGATTAACGTGTTTTATTCCCTGTAATAACTTGAGCTGCGTTACGTGCCTTTTTGTTTCTGGTATTGTGGCAAGGGTGATGCGCTAAACACTTGTTGTTTGCGAACTGTTATTTCCGTGTCGAGCTAATGTTACGGAAACGGTATAGCATTTACAGAAGAATTATTAGTTGTAAACAGTCGATGGGTGTTGCAGGGTACAAGTTATGTCGAGAATTTTATGTTATTAATGTGTTTCATTTTAACATCTTGAAGCGACGCACCGAGATCAGAGTAAGACCGACCAAAAGAATCAACAGAGTAAAGTGTGTCACAAACCTGAGAGGATAACGATGCTGTAAAACGTCGAAAACAACAAAAGAACCTCCTTCGGTTCACTATTTGTCCTCTCCCACTTTCCTCCTTTCCCTCCCTCCTTTCCTCCACCACACCAGGACCTCGTATCTTCCATCCTCCCTCCACTACCATGCCCTCACTTCTCTCTCTTTCCCCTCTTCCATCCTCTCTCCTCCCTCCTAGCCCACCACCATTCCCTTCGTGCAGGGCTTCACTTAAAGAGCCTCAGCTACTTACTCTACACTCGCTTCCGGCATTGAAAAGCCAAAAACTAGAGATTAATTAACCTTTTCCATTCTCTGTGTGGCCGCGCGCTCTGCCTCAAGGAAACTGCTGAGAAACTAGCCATTACGGGACACTTACTGGTTCACGACACTAAGTAAAATGACGCTCCGTTGGGATTTTGACTCTAATTAATACACTGGTGATTACCCGGGCACGCCACCATTACTCAAGCAGGGAAAAGATAATCATAACATTACCAAAGGGATAAAGGCTCAAAAGAATGACGCAGTACAGAGGAAAGCAGGAAGGAAAAGCGGCGGTGATGTTGACAGGATACGAAATGTGAAAAGAATGAGTGCGGGTCGACCACGTAGATTCACCCACCCAGACTAGACTGTGTTTCCGTGGGAGGGAACAGCGGGTGATAAAGACGAGGAGAATCAAGGAGAAAGTAGGCAGTGTGTTTCACGGCCATTAGGAGAAAAGGAGAAGCACATGGAAAGAGAGAAAGAGAGAAAGAGAGAGAGAGAGAGAGAGAGAGAGAGAGAGAGAGAGAGAAAAAAAAAGAGAGAAAGAGAAAGAATATGTCAATTTAGTTCCTTACATCATACTCCACTCCCCTTAACTCTCATGTCTGACACACCTTTCTTCCTTCCTTCCTTCCTTCCTTCCTTCCTTCCCCTTGTTTTCCCCTCATGCTTTCGCCAGCCACACCCTCACCTGACCCCACCTCACCTCACCTCACCTCATTCTCTCACCTGTTTCAATTTCCTTGGCTGCACTAATAACTTCACCTGTTATCAATATTTCCCGGTGCATTATAGACTGTTGACTCGAGGCTTCTAAATACGACACGGTGGTAGGAACATAAGCTACACTGACCCTTATAGTGTGAGAATAATGATGTTATGAAGAAATGTGGCTTGTACGGTGTGGGGCTGCTGGGGGAGGACATGGAAGGTGAATATGATGGGGGGGAGAGAAGCGAGGGTGAAGGAAAGGGGGCAGGGGTGACGGAAGGGGAGGAAGGAGAGACTAATGACCGTTTACAACTAATGGAAAGTTGTAATTAATGACTTGCTTAATAACAAATGAGGGAGAAGAGTTATAGGCTGCAGATGTGGGTGCGTGTGCGTGTGCGTGTGCGTGTGCGTGCGTGCGTGCGTGCGTGCGAGAGAGAGAGAGAGAGAGAGAGAGAGAGAGAGAGAGAGAGAGAGAGAGAGAGAGAGAGAGAGAGAGTGTGTGTGAGAGTTACAAAGAGAGCGTCTGTGTGTACAAAGAGACACCCCAACACACACACACACACACACACACACACACACACACACACACACACACACACACACACAGACAGACAGACAGACAGACAGACAGACACAGACACAGACACAGACACAGACACAGACACACACACACACACACACACACACACACACACACACACACACACACACACACACACCCTTCCCACTATTTGAAATGATCTCTTTAAATCCGGAAGTAGATATCAGCTTAGTGAACCCTTGTATTGGAACATGAAATACAACTTGACATGCTTGCGTGGAGCTCCATTGCATGACACTCAATGGAAAGTTATTCAGAAGTTTCACCTGTCAGGAATAATTCACAACACTAAAATGTCTTTTCATAGTTACCTTTGGAACCAAAAGAATATGCATTTTGACTCAAACTTTAGTGTCTCAATGCAACGTTAGAAAAAAAAAATATTGAAAGACTGACTGTGACTGACTGTGTTCATCTATTACTAAGTCATTGGTCTTCAGTCACGTCCCTATTCCCATATGACTCATTGTTTCCTTTATATACCATGTCTACAAGATGACAGTTACAACCTCACTGATAACAATTTCATATAAACGTTAAGAAAGTATGTACTCCTATAACCGTCTCACTGGCTTTATAAGGAACACATCCATTGATTTTACTTTTAAGTGTGTAAGCCCGTGCAAGGTCGAGTTGTCATATAAGATAAAAATATATATAAACAATATTTCTTCAAGTTATCCTCAAAAGCCAAGCCTCCTCCAACCCTGCTGCTGCTGCTGCTGCTGAACCGTTTCCTTCCTTCTATTTCATGCAAGGAGATTATGTGCAATTTTTGTCTTCAATTACAGTTTATGAAAGCTATTATATAAACGTCTTCATTTTTAGGGAGACGTGATCTTAATTCCCCCATTTCGTTTTGATGCCGCTGACATTAAACTTTTAGTAATAGGTGAGTTAGCACAAGAGGCAGACACAAAAGAGGAGAAAGAGACCATAGAAGAGAATAGATAGATGGAGAGGAGAGTGAGGTGATAAGGGTGAGAGAGGTAGAGATAAGAAACAAATGGGAGGTGAAGAGGCAAGAGTTATAAGGAAGGATGTATAAGAGAGGAAATGTGGGAGGCGGAAGGAGAGGCGTGAGTAGTGAGAAGTGCAAGTCAAGGGCTTTAGTTAATTACTGAAGCTTGAATGTGAAAAGAGGCAAGTGAGCAGAGGCTGTAAAGGCGAGTGTGCACGCGGTATATATTTCACATCATTATTCATTCTTAGATGAAGGAGGGATGAAGTGGATAACAAAATATATTTCATGATGTGTTGCAGAATAAGATACATTTACGAGATGCAAGTTTTGTGCGTGCGTGCTGATGAGGAAGTAAAGGATACAGAGAAGTAAATTGAGAAAACATGTGACGGAAAGAAAAATGACTTGACATTAAAAGAAGATGAGGATGATAAGAAAAGGTAAGAAAGTATAAAAGAGGAGGAGGAGGAGGAGGAGGAAAATAAGATGTAAAGTTACTTCAACTATAATGATAATAATAAAAATATAATAATAATAATAACAATAATAATAATAATAATAATAAGTAATAATAGTAATAACAATAATAATATAACAAATAAAATGAAAATACAGTGATAACGAAGAAGAAAAACAAATAATTACACGAGAAGGCGGGAGTGGGAGCCTTGGGGTTAGAAGACAAAGTATAGAAGTTAGTAAACAGCACACAAACCAAGCAATATATTTACTTGTGTTGGAGATATTACACTCACTGCACGCCAAGGCTCACCATTAAGCTTCCTATAACTAACAACTAAGCATCGCCATGTAACAATTATAATAAAAGTGTATGAGATTCGAGTAATAAGGAAATGATACACTTAAAAGTAAATGAAAAACATACTAAATGAATAGAAAAAACTCTATAGTAATCTCTCTCTCTCTCTCTCTCTCTCTCTCTCTCTCTCTCTCTCTCTCTCTCTCTCTCTCTCTCTCTCTCTCTCTCTCTCTCTCTCTCTCTCTCTCTCTCTCTCTCAAGTAATGGTAATGGAGGTGTATATATTTTCCTTTACATCAGGAAACACCCATTTCCTTCTATCCTTCCTCTTTCTGGTCCTTCTCATATATTACGACACACACACACACACACACACACACACACACACACACACACACACACACACACACACACACACACACACAGACACACAGACACACACACACACACACACACACACACCACACACACACACACACACCACCACCTACAACAATAACAACAACAAGAGCAGCAATAACAAAGGTTTGGATCAAATTAAAGTTTTCCTGATTAAAATATTGGCTTGCGAGGTGACATGGACTAAATTACACCACCAGGCTCCCTCGACAGGCCAACTGACAGGGTAGTTGAATATCTTTTGTGTGGTGATGACGGAGGCACGATGGAAAGGGACGAACAAGGGACAACGGGCACGGCAGAGGAATACAGAGACAGGTAAACACGGTGAAACCAACATTTAATGAGTTTCCTGGCATGTTTGTAGACAGGTATGTGTGTGTGTGTTAGAGAGAGAGAGAGAGAGAGAGAGAGAGAGAGAGAGAGAGGAGAGAGAGAGAGAGAGAGAGAGAGAGAGAGAGAGAGAGAGAGAGAGAGAGAGAGAGAGAGAGAGAGAGAGAGAGAGAGAGAAGAGAGAGAGAGAGAGAGAGAGAGAGAGAGAGAGAGAGAGAGAGAGAGAGAGAGAGGAGAGAGAGAGAGAGAGAGAGAGAGAGAGAGAGAGAGAGAGAGAGAGAGAGAGAGAGAGAGAGAGAGAGAGAGAGAGAGAGAGAGAGAGAGAGAGAGAGGAGAGAGAGAGAGAGAGAGAGGAGAGAGAGAGAGAGAGAGGAGAGAGAGAGAGAGAGAGAGAGAGAGAGAGAGAGAGAGAGAGAAGAGAGAGAGAGAGAGAGAGAGAGAGAGAGGAGAGAGAGAGAGAGAGAGAGAGAGAGAGGAGAGAGAGAGAGAGAGAGAGAGAGAGAGAGAGAGAGGAGAGAGAGAGAGAGAGAGAGAGAGAGAGAGAGAGAGAACACTGAAATCCAATCTTATATTTACATTAAAGTAATAATGATATTAATATTAATAATGATAATAATAATAATAATTATTATTATTATTATTATTATATTACTACTACTACTACTACTACTACTACTACTACTACTACTACTACTACTACTACTAATAATAATAATAATAATAATAATAATAATAATAATAATAATAACAATAATAATAATAATAATGATAACAATAATGTCAATAACTAATGTGTGTATGCATGTGTTTTTGCAAGGCAGTTGGCCAGACTGGGAGCATCAACACAATGTGGGAGAAAGTATGGAGGAGGAAAGAGAATAAAAACAAAAGATTGAAAAGCAAAGACTGACTGATCCCTCGGAGAAGCAAAATAAGAGCACCAGGCGAGACTTCCAAGCTGCTTGATGACCTTGGGAACGAGTGGCTGCAATTTCATCACATAAAGATTTCCATATTCCACAGCTCTGCGGCATGGAAGGGTGGGTGCAAGGCGACACACACGCATTCCCTCATCACCGCCTGTAGCACATCGTCACCAAACACATCAATCTCATCATAAAGGAAGCGTTTATGTGCAATAGATACAATGGAATCACAGTCTTTGGCATCACCATCTCCCATTTACTTCCCTGGAACAAGCTTTTCTTCCCTTAGAGTGTGGACGCTTTGCCTACATAAAAGCGATTCACGAACACATAAAATAGCGAACAAGTGGATGTGGTCGCTTGGGGATGTCAGGGCGTGGACATTGTGGGTTGTCTTTGATGTCAGAATATTCGACCTTCTTGTCAACACGTCACTGTCCCGGCACTGGAGACCTCGAGTGCGACGCAGAGGAGTGAAGGGAGTATAAAATTTACGAGCAGAAAATATACGAACATGGAAGAAATTTCACGCTCTTGGTGTTGAGAAGTTGTTTGCAGGTTATTTTTGATGGCGAAATTCAACTGAAGATTTCGCAAATATAAGAAGCGAGATTTTTTGGGCTATGTATAAATCAACTCGTAACGTCTTTCACCTAGTTAGCATTACACTGCCTTAGGGATAGATCGATAATTTATTGACCACAAATTTAGAAACAAATATTCGTGTAGACATCAACTCGCATATACATCAAAGGTTGTTGTTGTTGGTGTCAGAGTTGCATTGGCTACTGTGACACAAACAATCGCTCTTTTGTGACTCTTCTGTGGTAAAACAAAGGTATGGGAAATAGAAAACAAAATGTACGTTTGTAAATGTGTGTGTGTGT
>JAPQNM010000022.1:12093523-12096023 GCA_029783475.1 Metacarcinus magister
GAGAGAGAGACGAGAAGAGAGAGAGAGAGAGAGAGGAGAGAGACGAAGAGAGAGAGAGAGAGGAGAGAGAGAGAAGAGAGCGAGAGCGAGAGCGAGAGAGCGAGAGAGAGAGAGAGAGATGGAGGAGAGAGAGAGAGAGGAGAGAGAGAGAGAGAGAAAAAAAAGAGAAAAGAGAAAGATAAAGAGAAAGAGAAAGAGGGAAAAAAAATTAGTATTGGTAAAACAACCCTGCAATTATCGGGAAATGCACACAGTTCCGTGATGCAAATACCATTATAGGATTCGATACCCAAGCTGTGTGCGTAGGGGGATGAGTAGCTCTTCTTTCCCTGCCGCTAATTCCCCTTCGCGGCCCCAGGTACAAATACAATTACACTAGATTAGGAAGAGGAGGAGGAGGAGGAAGAGGAGGAGGAGGAAGAGGAGGAGGAGGAAGAGGAGGAGGAGGAAGAGGAGGAGGAGGAAGAGGAGGAGGAGGAGGAGGAGGAGGAGGAAGAGGAGGAGGAGGAGGAGGAGGAGGAGGAGGAGGAGGAGGAGGAGGAGGAGGAGGAGGAGGAAAAAGAAAACGATATAAACAAAACAAATCAATATATAGTAGATGCTTTGAAATTAATTGAATGATGCTGAGCTCCTTCCACTCTCTCTCTCTCTCTCTCTCTCTCTCTCTCTCTCTCTCTCTCTCTCTCTCTCTCTCTCTCTCTCTCTCTCTCTCTCTCTCTCTCTCTCTCTCTCTCTCTCTCTCATTATTCATTGCCTCAACTCGTGTCTCGCAGGCCCAGGAATCCTGCCGTTATACCGTTGTTATTATCAACGCCAAAATGAACTAACAGACAGGTTATGAAGTTTAGCTTATAACACGCAAGGCATCCCAGGCATTAGAGAGGGTGTATATTTTTTTCATATGTTAAATGGATTAAGAGGAGCAGTTTTTGACAGCCTCTCTCTCTCCTCTCTCTCTCTCTCTTCTCCTCTCTCTCTCTCTCTCTCTCTCTCTCTCTCTCTCTCTCTCTCTCTCTCTCTCTCTCTCTCTCTCTCTCTCTCACATTAAGTGCGCCTCGTTACCGCCGCGCAGGAGGCGTTGAGGTGAGCAGCGAGTTATGTTTAAACTAAGTTACCTCGACTCACTTAATTGCAATCTAGGTACGCACGTGTATACATGCAGGTCAGGGCTTCGTGGAGTGATACAGTGATGACAGCGATTACAGCGATTACAGCGGTTGTGATTGCCATGTCCAAGGCAGCGGGAGTGAACGTTTTGAGGATTATCTGATTGATTAAATAGTTTGTAGAGTTTACATCACTTTTCTATTTAATGTTTTGTACAGCAGGCTGGTCAAGGTTGGTGAGGTGATAATGGCAACATGATCGCATTATTCAAGGCAGCGGATTTTCGAGGTGGCTGCGTGGAATTATTACTAACTCGTTAATGAAATAGTTTCGTCACCTTTTTTTTTTTATTTATTATTTCATTATTTCATTATTATTATTTATTATGCCCCGTGTTATAGTGTTGAGGTATTTAAGGTTACTCTTAATTATCACACACTAAATGGTGCTTCCTTCTTCTTCCTTAGAATTCCGCGCCCAAAAATAGTTTCAATCTTATGTTTCCCACACGCACTATGTTCCAAAGTTCCAGTAAGTTCCAGTAAGTTCCAGTAAGTTCCAGTAAGTTCCAGTAAGTTCCAGTAAGTTTCCAGAACTATATAATAATTACACATGAAAGCCTTAAAGAGATTCATTAATTGCATTTCTAGGAGGAAAATATAATCGTCTTCCATTTATTTGCCTTGACAGGAGTAATGGAAATGTTATTAATGATTTATATACAATTGTGTTCTATCTCCACACACACCACACACACACACACACACACACACGCACACACACACACACACACACACACACACACACACACACACACACACACACACACACACACACACACCACACACACACACACACACACACACACAACACACACACACACACACAAAACAAAAAATAGATACAAAAAATAAATAAAATATGAATATATCTACGTCTCATCTCAATCAAACACGCAACAGTTCAGTATCAGAGTATCCCTTTAAAAACGAAAACAAAAACCACACCATAGAAAACGGGAATCCACCACCACCATCACCATCACCATCACCACCATCACCACTACCACAACCACCACCACCACCACCACCATCACCACACTGGAAACACGACATGGGAAGGATCTTTTACAGGCCGCACTAAAGAGAAAGAATAAATTTATCATGAAGGTTAATATAACGGTCCCTTCGCCCTGTGGCTGGGAAAATTTTGATCAAGTTAAGAAAGTTTTGCATAGTTGTCGGACTTTAGTGGAGGAGGATAAAGAGGAGGATAAGGAAGAGGAGGAGGAGGAACAGGAGGAAGTTCAGAGGGAGGAGGAGGAGGACTGGGAGGAGAATATATTTAACAGGAAGAGCAAGGCAAGACAGTGAGAACGGAGAAGGGGAAAAAG
>JAPQNM010000022.1:12116023-12118523 GCA_029783475.1 Metacarcinus magister
GGCGGCGGGGGTGATGTTGAACCGAGGCGGAAACGTGGAGGCGTGGCAAGGAGGGAACAGAAGCGGCAGGGCGTATATATTGTGGACGAGGCAGGAGAGGGAGTGCGGGGCTGGGGCAGGGTTGAGGCGACATGGCATGGTAGAGACGAGTTATACAGGCAACAGGGGAAGCAGGGCGTGGCTTGATCCAGTGACAAAGGGCGAAGGAGGATGGCAAGGAGGAAAATATTCTTTTAACATAGGTTTTAAAGGCAACGCAGAATAAAGAGTTTAAGAGGAAAAGACTCGTTTTATGAAGGAGGAGCGTCAGCAGCAGCGAAGAAGAAAAAAATTAAAAGAGAAGAAGAACCAGGAGGGAGACGAGAGAGAAGGAAGGAAGGAAGGAAGGAAGGAAGGGAGAGAGGAAGCATAGAAGGAGGGAGAGAAGGAGTAGGTGGGTAAACGGAAGGACACAAAGAAAGGTAACTGAAGTCAATGGGGATGAAGGAGAAGACAGAATGAGATGGGAAGAAAGAGAGACGGTTAAAGGTTTCGTGAAGGGATGCAGAGGATGCCTAGTTATGCAAGGAGGACAGGGAAGGGAGGAAGAGCGGATCAACGAGGGGAAGGAAGAATGAATCAAGAGAGAGGAGAAGGAGGAGGAGGAGGAAGGAGGATGGGAGGGGAAATAGAGGAGATGCTTTCTGTTCGCTGGAGGTCTAATATAATTTATGATAATCTTAAATCAAACTTGCCACTTCCTAATACCTACATCCCGCTATTCCTCCATCCATCATCCTACTCCCCCCCATCCATCCTCTCTCCCCTCTCTCCTCCCTGCTCTTCCGTCTTCCTCTCATCTCCTCCCCTCGCTTTCCATCCGCCTTCCTTGGTTAATTCTGCTCCTTGTATCATCTTTATTTATTTACTTTTTATTCTTGTTGCACGTTGTTGGCGTCATAGCTTAATATATTTTTGTGTTCAAGGTGAAGGATGTAACTCTGTGTGTGTGTGTGTGTGTGTGTGTGTGTGTGAGTGTGGGTGTGGGTGTGGGTGTGTGTGTGTGTGTGTGTGTGTGTGTGTGTGTGTGTGTGTGTGTGTGTGTGTGTGTGTAAATTTACTGGTTAACACACTTGTAGAAGTAATCAAGAAACGCCATTGGCAATAATTACAAACACTGAATCAACGCAAATGGGTCATAACACATTCCATTTCAGTCGTTATTTGAATCTTCCAAAACACAAGAACAAAAAACATCCTGCCTTAGGAACTTCCTGCTGCGCCACGTTAGAATGTGAGGCAACAATAAACAGAGCGAGGCAACACATTTCCATCACGCAGGGAATCAACTTCTTCAGCCTCATTACTTTTCCCTCAAGGTCAAGGACATACATAATGCATGAGTATACGCCTTCTTCCCTCTTTAGTCTGATCCTGTGACGGACAATTAAAACAAAGCCATAGTGTCTAGGGCGTTATTCTTGTCTTCCCTTGTGTAGACCTTACTAGAATGCGTTTGGTATGGTAAGGTAAGTTGGTAATCAATAATTGTCTTGCCCATACCAGCTCTGCATGGAGGTACTGTACTCTGTTGGCTCTCTGGATGTCATTCCCTCTCTGGCCATCAGTACATCTCGGCACGTCACGATCTGCTCTGAATACTAAATGATGTTTTCACTCTAACTAGCATGAATTTTAATATGTCGATTCTGTTTCATAAATAGATATAGGACATGTCATCGGTTTGTATGTTTGTAAGCATACCTGTCTGTCTGTATGTATGTACTGTGTCTCTCTCTCTCTTTCTCTCTCTCTCTCTCTATCTATCTATCTATCTCTCTATCTCTCTATCTATCTCTCTATCTCTCTCTCTCTCTATGTTTTCCAAGGTCAACATCAGTTTCACAAGTAACTAAATCCCAATAAAGGGGAGAATTTGCATATAAATGGATGACACGTCGAGGCCAGCGTAACATCAAGAGGGCTGCTACGTAAGGCCTAACTAACCTTGTCGACACGAGGCAGTCCCAGCGGTATAACTGAATACTCCCGCCCGCTCTTTACCGTAATTTAAACATTACCGTTGCTAGTCGATGCACCGATTTCGCACCTCATTCCCACAACGCATTGCCAGCTTTACACAGCTATATAGTTTCGTACAAAAGCCATTCCAGTGCTCGAGTAAATTCATTCATACACCATCGGTTTCATAAGCCTTCAATTCCATCGTGTGACAGTTCCATCCACTTGAAATTTCACACAATATTAAACACCAGCGGTTCTTAAGCTTTTTCATTATCTCTCTCTCTGTTTTTCAGCTTACAAAGGTGATAATGTGAAGAAACTCGGCTATTGGTACTGCCTTCCAAGATTACACTGTGACTGGTGAGTTGGGTTGTCACGGGAGAGAGGGAGGATGCGAGAAGGATGGAGAGGCTTGGTAAATCAGTAAGGAAATAAGATTAGGAAGATGATTATCAACAGAATTTGGAATTAGAAAGAGGAGAAGAAGGAGGAGCAG
>JAPQNM010000022.1:12121023-12136023 GCA_029783475.1 Metacarcinus magister
AACTCTACATTTCTTTTCCTATTTTACTGATGGTCAGCCTGAGCTTGGATTCCATTTCCTATCCTTTGTATTACTGTCCACTATTTTCACTCTAAATTCAGCTACTTGCCATGCCAGGCAGCGTGAAAGGCCCTTTCATCCCCTGGAAAGTGTCGCTTCAAAAAATTGCCTTTCAAGCACTCATAGCAAAGAGAAAAGGAGGGAGGGAGGGAGGGAGGGAGGGAGAAAATAGAGTAATAAGTGAGTAGTAGATAGAAGTAGCAGGTATGAGGAGGAGGAGGAGGAGGAGGAGGAGGAGGAGGAGGAGGAGGAGGAGGAGGAGGAGGAGGAGGAGGAGGAGGAGGAAGGGAATATTGGATACCTAACTTTTTACCTTAAATTCTTCGCCAAACTGATCATTCTTGCCTGTGGAAGGTGTGATGCCCTTCAGATCCCTTGGCAGGTTTAAGCATTATATACATTACACAAAGAAATGTCTTAATGTTGTTATTCGATTTCTTAAACTTACATGTATAAATTTCACAAAGTATTTTCAGTGAATTATGAAATAAGTTACATTTTTATCTTTGTTGAATTGTTTACTACAAAATTCAAGTCCTTTACATAATAATGAACATATCTATTTGTCGCATTAATAAACTTACGACGAGATAACAAAATGTATAAACAAAACAATTATAGCTGTTGATAATCATAGCACAATGGAAATCATGTACATTTTTTTCCCTCTATCTATTTAATCAACCATTTCACTCGTCGTCCTTGATAACAGGCGGACCACACACACAACGCTGACTGGGAAAAAAAAGTCCTGATTATTGTATAAGAATTTCATCACCGCGTGTCATTCTGTTGGTCAATAAGCCGTTCGTTCTATGTGTCTGTCTGCCTATGTGTCTGTTTACTCGCCTGCCCACCTGCCTGCCTGTGTGTGTCTGTCTCTATATTTCACTATGTACGAGGAACACAGTCGAGTTTCCACCCAATACTGTTATAGTTTATCCATCACTGAATCATGAAGACAAACTGGATCACTTTCCCGCCCACGCAGGGATGAAGTAGCAGTCGCGGCCCATTCACGCTTACCATTCAAAGCCAAGTGGATTTCACGCTGCCATGGCCTTACTTGCTTCCACGTGACACTAACACGTATTAACTTCGTTTTGCATTCAAGAAACACGTCAACATGCAGCTGAATTAAACGGCGTTCCAACTTCAAAGAGAAAGAGAGAGTGAGAGTGTGTGTGAGAAGAGATAGATAGATAGATAGATAGATAGAAAGATAAATAGATAGATAGAGAGAGAGAGAGAGAAAGAAAGAGAGAGAAAGAGAGAGAGGGAGAGTACAATCTTCAATATTAAAACCCTTGAAGTGAGCTGGTATCCCTTTACAAAGTGCAAGACTAAAGTTAGTTGGATACAAGAAAAGTTGCAGAAGGATATTGGTAGCAGACGGGAGAAGCAAGAAATAAAGTTATTTTTTCTACTATATCTACTTTATTTGCCCAACTAATAGCACACCACACATTGAATAAACACAAGAAAAAATAAATAATAAAAATAAATTCACTACGGTCTCGTTTCCCCCATGAAAACAAAAGTTACAAAGCATCAACAACATTAACAAGTTATGGCTGAACGAAGATAGAGGAAGGAGGAAGGAGGAAGGCATGCAGAGGAGGGTGGGAGGGGAAGGAAAGGAGGTAGGAAGAATAGGACTTGAGGGAAAAGCTTGAGGGAGACGAATTGGGTGTTGGGGGAAGAAGAAGGTGGGGAATTGAGAGACGGAGAAACGAAAAAAGAGGGAAAGAACACATTGCAGGAAAGAGGAATGAGCAAGGTGAAGGAGGGTCTTGGCAAGGAAAGAAGAGTCGGAGAAAAACTGGACAGACAGGAGGCGAGGTGTTGAAGGGGGGGAGGAAGGACTAAATGTGAAGAGGCGCATTGAGGAGGGAGGGAGAGATGGAGGGATGATGGGACAGAGGGAGGGAGGGAGGGAGGGAGGGAGGGAGGGAGGGAGTGAAGGCGTGAGTCTGTTTTCAATATAAGCGATGGATGTTTTGACGGAGCGCGAAATGCATTATGGAACAGGAACACGCAATGGGAAATAAATCCTTACACATTATACAAACATAAACGCACATACATACATACACCCATACTTATACATAAATACATACATATATAGGCCAGACATGCAGATAAATTAGGCCTCACATCACTATTTGAGGAATCACTCTACACCGTGAAACATTAGTGTCACTAACTGTATGTACTTACACGTTATATCATAAACACACTCTGCTGTGATGAATATTATTGTTATATCATCATTCCTATCTATTAATCTGTTGTTGTTGTTGTTGATCCAATTAGTTTTTTTTCTCTTTATTTTTAATTTTGTCATTTTGTTAATACTGGTGTTTATGGTGGTGATGGTAGTGGTAGAGGAGGAGATGGAGGAGGAGGAGGAGGAAGAAGAAGAAAAGGAGGAGGAGGAAGAGGAAGAAGAAAAGGAGGAGGAAGAGGAAAAGGAGGAGGAGGAAGAGGAAGAAGAAAAGGAAGAGGAAGAGGAAAAGGAGGAGGAGGAGGAAGAGGAGGATGAGTGGTCGTGGTGCCGATGGTGATAGTATTGTGTAATTGATAATTTGCATAGGAAGTGGTGGTGGTAGAGGTGTTGACGGATGAGGATATAGAGGAAGAAGGAAAGGAAAAGGAAGATAGAGAAGAGAAGCCATGGTGGTGGTAGTGGTGGTGGTAGTGGTGGTGTATGGAAAAAAAAAAAAAAAGTTGGCAACGGAAAAACTCACCGATTAACACACATTAATTTTTTTTCCTATTTACGCCTCGCTCCTAGAATTACGTTTATGTTCCAAAAACAATTAATAAAACCCACCAGATAACGGACGCGACCTTCACACACTCACGCCACTACAACCTTGGTCTGATTCAACGTAAAATTCAACGCCTCGCTTTTCAATCTTTTGCTGTAATTCAATGTTTTCAGCACACATGCGTAGACAAGGTTAAGCTTCCCATCCTCACCTTTCATCTGCCTGTCCATCCCTGATTCTGTCTACCTGCTCCCTTTTCCTGTCCTTACTTATTCTCTCATCATCTATTTTTACGCTTTTTTTTTTTTTGTCCTCCCTTGGTTTCTTCGTTCTCTTGTTTCAATGTCAGTCCCTGGAAAAGAGTGAACTTGAGACGCAGCGAAGTGTATGCTGAGCCGTGGGTGGAAGGTCAGTTCTTGCAGCACCGACACGTGTCTTTCTCATATCGAAAAGAGAGAAAAGGATGAAAGATATGATATAAAGGGCTTATAAATAGTATGCCAAAGGGTGTAATCTAAATGCATATGAGCACGTAACTTCAGTAATCCTCAAGGTAATGCTCAAGGCGTTTCTTAAAGTTATCTGGTAGAGGAAAGGCACCTTAATCACCACGAAGTTATAAATTTTATCTAATAAAAAAAAATCTGAGGCCTCCACCTGCTGCCAACACTGCTATGTGAACCGAGTACTATTATATCACTTTGTCATTCTGTAGTCGCTCGGCCGAATCTTGTGGTGTGTTGTGGTGTATTGATGTAATCGATCATCTTATTCGTAACCAGTAACAGCTTATGATTCGTATAATGATAATAGATTCGTGAAAAAAAATAAAGATATATTGTATATATTCCATTATTTTATAACTTACTTAATATTCAAAGCAAAACTTTTAAAAAGGGTTTATACTATGCTTTTTTATTGTATATATTTATGGAAATACACTATTTTTTTCTATCGTAATGAGCACCATCATTTAAATGCTTAAGTCAAAGACTACTCAACTTCTAACTGTTTTACATCAAACGGTAAGTAAGGGAAGCACTGAGTTCGTCCGTCAACTCTTTCTTCTAACACACTGCCTTGCTTGGTGGGTGACAGCAGAACACGGCATGGAAATTACTCAGTGTTCTGCCTCCCTCCACCTCCACCCTCCACTCATCATGCCGACTGGTAACTGTTTTGAATCCATCTTCCACTTCCTCTCCATTACCATCCACTCTAACACACACAGACTCCACATCACTGTACACAGGCAGCGCGGCGTGTCACCTCCAATTACTGGACGCTTTTTGCTGCCTTGACAGATCACTAAAATGTTGTATAGAAGACCAGACCACTAAAAGTTTTCCATATATAAATTTTACATCACTGAATATTCTCTTCTGCTGTAAACCAATATATTATAAGGGGATGTATTATAATTTTAGATCAGGCATGTCACACAACAAAAACTATTAAGTTATATATACGAGTATTCAGCTTTCTTTCTCTGGGGAATATATAATGTAACCTACATATCCTTGGTCTAGAAAACGTTATAAAAAAAACCCATTAAATACATTCTTTTACCCAAAAAATCCTTTACAATCACTTATAGGATCACACTGACAGCCTTATAATTTGTCCATCAATTACATATTTGACGTAGTTTTCCATCATGCGAGGAACAATTAATAGGTGTCATACTCTCCCCCCTTCCTCTAGGTAACAACAAGCATAATCTACATAAGGGTAATGTGTCCTCCATGCCTTTATAAACAAAGATAAATGTGGTTGCATCTCGCACGAAGCAGCTCAGTGAGGTTGATTTTAAGCCGCTTTGCTCGTTTTCTTTATGTTTTGGTTTCGTTTACCAGTGTGATTTGCGGCAAAAAAATGTGCATGTTTTAATGGGAAGATTGGAAGGTCTCTCTCTCTCTTTCTCTCTTTCTCTTTCTCTCTCTCTCTCTCTCTCTCTCTCTCTGTCTCTGTCTCTCTCTCTCTCTCTCTCTCTCTCTCTCTCTCTCTCTCTCTCTCTCTCTCTCTCTCTCTCTCTCTCTCTCTCTCTCTCTCTCTCTCTCTCTCTCTCTCTCTCTCTCTCTCTCTCAGATCTGCTTTCCTACTTTCTCCTCCAAACTTAGGAAATTAATAGACAAGGTTAATTTTTTTTTTCTTCACAAACTCCTCTACTGCTTTTAATTATCAATTCTTGCAGCACCACATCCTCCTCCTTCTCTTTCCCTCCTCCTCCTCCTCCTCCTTTTCCTCCTCTTCCTTCTCCTCCTCCTCATCCTCCTCGACATAAGACCTTGACAGTTGCACCACAAAGAATAGCGTCTAACAGGTATATTTTTTCTTGCTTTGTTTTTCTTTGTTCATATCCTCATCGCTTCTTTTACTACAGTTTTTTTTCTGACTTCCAGCAACTATACTCAAGTTTCCACTGATCATTTGACTCGGATTTTTCTGATGATAAGAATCCCTTTCCATCCTATCCTTTCCTGTTTCTTCTATCTTACTTCTGTTCTTATATAATTGTCTTGTCCTTGGCCTCAATCTCGTCTTCGCTCTCGTCCTTCTCCTCATCACTTTGTTCTCTTCCTCCTCTTTCCTCCTCTTTCCTCCTTCCTATCCTTCCTCTTTGTCTTATACACCAATCTTTTTTTTCTTTTTTTTCTGGATCCTCTTTCTTCTTCTTCTTCTTCTTCTTCTTCTTCTTTTTCTTCTTCTTTGGGTCAGGTTTAAGGTACGCGAGGAACACGAAAAATTGGAGCGTAAAAACTCGACTCTACTCCTTTCTGGTTTCTTTCTTTCATTCTTTCTTTTTCTTTCTTTCTTTCTTTCTTTCTTTTTCTTCTTTTTTACCATCATATTACATTTTTTTTGTGTTTGTGTTTATTGTGTTTTCTCAATACTATTTTATCTTTATCTGTAACTTATTTGTTTGTTTTATTAGTTTTACAGCACGGTGTCTCTGTCTGTGGGTCTGTCCATCCTTTTTATACCGTCTGTTTGTCTGTCTGTCTACTTATTTATGTGTATGTTTCTCTTTCTTATTGTTTTGTTGTTGTATGTGTATGTCTATCTCTCGACACACACACGCACACACACACACACGCACACACACACACACACACACACACACACACACCAAGACGAGAGAGACACTGACACTTAATTTATTGATGGTAATGTTTGTGACGACCATAACCTCCTGTCTACCACTACACACACGAAACACCACACCACACGCCACATACATCCCAGAGACGCCATAAAGCCCATGAACGCCAACCAGAGCACACGAGGAGTAAGACTAATCACTAAACTTTCTCAGGAAGCATCAAAACATGGTCATTTACCTTTCAAATTAATTCTACAAAGCTTTCCGAGTGAGTTTCGTCCTTGATGGTGGAATTACGGCCACGCTGAAGCAGGACAGACTAAATTTCCATCACGAGAGAAGAGTAAAATTGCACTGTGGTTCTGGTAAATGGGAACAACGTTTAGCACAAATATCTGTCAAATCCTTCATGTTGGGTAAAAAAAAACATGACTATTTTTGTCTTCATGAAATGTGTGGAGTGACACAAAACACATCCGCGTCGTCAGGTTTCAGCAAAACAAAAAAGATAAATAAAACCCAATAATTTTCCCCGCCATGCAAAGCGGCGGCCAGTGAATCCAATGGCGTATGGAGCTTCACCTATGTTATAGCTTTTTTTCATTCTCACTCTCTCTTCTAATCCATTTTTCTTCCTGTCACCTCGTTTTCCCTTCTTCTATTACCTCCTCTTTCTTCTTCTCCCATGAGTACATATATGACCTTGTTTAATCTCCACTCCTTTCATAGTTGCTTGGATATATATATATATATATATATATATATATATATATATATATATATATATATATATATATATATATATATATATATTTCCCAATCAAATTAATTGCATTCAAATTGCATTCACACTTGTATGCGTGCACAAAAAACAACAACACACAAACACACACACACAAACACATGTTCGTGTGTGTTGTTATATGTTAGTTCTATGTGTGTACAGTCGCGGGTCATCTGTACCAGGCTCTTCCTGACCAAAATTCCGAATCAGGCGACATATGTCACCACTTTTTTTCATGGGATCTGTCATTGGCTGACCTCCAGTGACCCGTCCTTCACCTTAATCCTCAAATAATCTTCCTATTCTCATAGCCATTTTTTCCACCAGAGGCTATATTCGCTCACCCCCCCCCCCTCTCTCTCTCTCTCTCTCTTTCTCTTTCTCTCTTTCTCTCTCTCTCTCTCTCTCTCTCTCTCTCTCTCTCTCTATATATATATATATATATATATATATATATATATATATATATATATATATATATATATATATATATATATATATATATTATTATTATTATTATTATTATTATTATTATTATTATTATTATTATTATTATTATTATTATTATTATTATCATTATTATTATCATTATTATTATTATTATTATTATTATTATTATTATTATTATTATTATTATTATTATTCTGTCCTAAGAAATGTACTCCTGGACAAATTCTATTACTTCATCATATATCTTAATTTCATTGTCTTGTATGTCATTTTTTTATATCACTTAAGTTTTTTCCATATACATCTTACATCCCACTTTCTGAGTTTTCTCTGTGCAACTGCAAAATTATCTGCTGTACTTATCAGTCGATTCGCTCATTTAAACAAAATCATCAGCAAATCGAAGATTAATTAGATAATCTCCATTTATCTGATTCCTGACTACACAATTTTATATAATACATACCATATCAGTCTATATAGACTTCGTATCTTAACATTCACTGAGGATATACTGTTTTATATTAATTTTTTGTAAGGTTGCATTGTTCTCGACAAACTTTATTAGTTGTGACAGAAAACTGCATTCAAGAAATCATCATTATGATGATCATCAGTCTCTTTGAGTCCACTGCAGGACAAATGACTCCCCCAACCTTCTCTGTTCATCTCTATCAGCTGTCTGTCTATTCCAGGTTATTCCAACAAAACTTCAGGTTCAAATCTCACAAAAAAAGGCTCTATAGAAGTTCTACGGCACAATAAACATAAATATGGACTTAATTTTAATATTAACCCTTAAAGAGTATTAGTATTTATTATACTATAGCGTCGAAAGAGTCACCGCCGTCAGTCCTGGGCCGGGCCGAGCTGGCCTTGTTGACAGTCATGCGGGGAGAGACTTGGACTACGTTAGGTTGTTTGAGAAAGTCGTTTCCCCTGTACAACCTAATGGTTATATCTTGGTTCATGTTAATATTGGTCATCATTCTAAATTCAAGACAACTGGCTCAATATAGATTGTTATTGCCTATTGAAAATGTACATCTTGAATTCATATGACTTTTCACGTTTCTGTGACGGAAATACTAAAAATTTTTGGGCCGGAAAATGTTGACTAATATTTACGTCAAAAACATTTGACGCCATTTTACTGCAAAACTATTGGTTCTAGAAGAAATATTAATGGTGAAAAATACTCTGGTGCAATACTCTTTTTTCATATCTCTAATAGCTTTAGAGACAATCAGGAAGAAATTAATGGTGTTTTTTTTAATAAATGTGACATTTTTCCGATTGCTTACATTCCATTGTTATTATTTTATAACTAAAAAGAACAGCCGTGTTCTGTTCTTTCTTTGGTACTCCATACATTTTTTACGTTCACCTGATACTCTTCGAGCTATTTAATTAAACGAAATTTCGAGAAAAAATGCCAAGGGGTGTATGTGTGCGTGTATTAGTACACGCGTCAAGTGTAACTAAGTATTTATGTATGAGTGTTTATTTGACCAGTTAATGGCAACACACGATCACATAGAGCTATTCATTATACGACTTTTTCATCACAAATGTAACTCGCATCATAGTATATTATGATCACACTCGGAGTTTTTTCGACCATCTTCATCTTTGGTCAACCACAAGCCTGCTTACCTACCACCTGCATTCACTTCCTTCTATTTGCATTAATATATAATAATATCTGGTTATGACAAGTAATTTCTTAGATCATTAAGGACTTGATTAACATGTCGGTCAACAGAATTATTGACATGTCTTGTGCCACGGCTCCACACGGCCTGTCTTCCACACCCACGACACTCCTCTCTCCTAATTAGCGATGAGAAAAGTTCCATCTATGAACCCATCAATCACCTGCAGATTCATAAGTACAATATCTCACCACTGATCCTCACGTCTCAGTAGAGCTGCACATTCTTGCCTCAATCAATACCTTGCAGTCAGCCGCCTCCTTCCACACCTTTAATTGGCTGTACTGACCTGGTTCACTTGGCGTCAACCAGTGTCTGTCTTGCTCCCGTAATGACCGAGGTGGAGAGCCAACTAATGAGGTGCTTGAGGGAAAAGTGCTAATAACGTGGCACTGGAGGGAGGGCATAGCACGTAACGGGGCCAGCTGGGATCCTCACAGCTAATTACGTCTATCCTGGATCATTTGATACAACTTCAGCTGTGTATTTTACGTTGACAACGAGAAAGTTAGCAGGAGTTTAGTTAGGTTCAGGTTCAGGTTTACTGTGTGTGTGTGTGTGTGTGTGTGTGTGTGTGTGTGTGTGTGTGTGTGTGTGTGTGTGTGTGTGTGTGTGTGTGTGTGTGTGTGTGTGTGTGTGTGTGTGGGGGGGGTGGGTGGGTGGGTGGGTGGGTGGGTGTGTGTGTGTGTGTGTGTGTGTGTGTGTGTGTGTGTGTGTGTGTGTGTGTGTGTGTGTGTGTGTGTGCGTATGCGTGTGCGTGTGTGTGTGTGTGTGTGTGTGTGTGTGTGTGTATGTGTATGTGTGTGTGTGTATGTGTGTGTGTGTGTGTGTGTGTGTGTGTGTGTGTGTGTGTGTGTGTGTGTGTGTGTGTGTGTGTGTGAGCATATGCGTGTGTGTGCGTGTGCGTATGCGTGTGTATGTGTGTGTGTGTGTGTGTGTGTGTGTGTGTGTGTGTGTGTGTGTGTGTGTGTGTGTGTGAGCATATGCGTGTGTGTGCGTGTGCGTATGCGTGTGTATGTGTGTGTGTGTGTGTGTGTGTGTGTGTGTGTGTGTGTGTGTGTGTGTGTGTGTGTGTGTATGTGTATGTGTGTGTGTGTGTGTGTGTGTGTGTGTGTGTGTGTGTGTGTGTGTGTGTGTGTGTTTTACAGGAATATCATCCTAGCAGCACCAAAAAAAAAGAATAAAAAAAGACGAGTAAAGCCAAGCATCTCAAGGTCAGTTAAGTTCACCGTGTTTCCTTGACTCTTCCACACCGAGACAATACAAGTGGTAGTGAGGCGGAAAGAACAAAGAGTCGACAAGTGAAAGGGAGATGCAAGAGGAGGATGTGCAAGTAGGCTAAGAAATGCACGTTAAGAAGGGGAAACTGTCGAATAGGAGGAGGAGGAAGAGGAGGAGGAGAATAAAGGGGAGGAGGAAGGAAAGTAAATGGAGAGCACGATGAAAACAAGTTGGAGGAGGACAAGGGAAAATAACAAAAAAACAGAGAATTAAAAAAAAAGAGGAAGAGAAGGAATAAGAGGAGGAACAAATATAAAAGGATTACGAGAAATAAAAATAAATAGAAGGATTAGGAGGAGTGGGAGGCGGAGGAGAAATAAAAGGATGAGGAGGCGATAGCAGCGAAAGAGATAGCAATAAAATGAAGAAGAAGAAGAAGAAGAAGAAGAAGAAGAAGAAGAAGAAGAAGAAGAAGAAGAAGAAGAAGAAGAAGAAGAGGAGGAGAAGGAGGAGGAAGAGGTGATAAGAAGTAGGAACAACATGGGGAATGATTTGAATGGGCCACTATCTTACGCATCATCTTGAGTGTTGTGTTGCCAGCGGTGGTTGCACAAAGTTATTCTCCTACTCGTGTCAGAACAAAACACGATTCAGTTGGGCTCAAGAAATTTACGTGAAATCCAAAAACAATTTCTTCTTACCCAACTTTATTGTATTCGTTTTCTTTTCTTTATGGAGTGGTGTGTAGGTGGAAGGAGTGGGAGAGGAAAGGAAGGCAGGAAGGAAGGAAGGAAGGAAGGCAGACAGGAAGGAAGGAAGGAAGGAAGGAAGGAAGGAAGAAGGAGGGTGGGAAAGAGAGAAAAGAAGTAGGAAATATTAAGAAAGAAAGAGGTTGGAAAATAGAGCTTGGAAGAACGATAAACGAGAAATGCAAATAGGGTTGAGGAGGGTAGTGGAGGGAAGAGGAGGGACGGAAAAGATGGCGGGAGAGAGAAACTATAGAATAAAAACATTCAGATGATACAACTGAATAGAGACAAACAAACAAATGAAAAAGTGTCAAGGAGAAAAGTAAAGAACACGAGAGTATAAAGGAGGAGGAAAGCACTTGAAGTTATGACAAAATAATCAACAAATAAAGAATATAAGGAGAATGATGATAAAGATGGTACAAATGGTACAAAAGGATGAGGTAAAAGAAAAGGAGAAGAGGAGCGTCATGATACTGAACCTCATCACTGACCTGCACGTTCACCCCGAGGAAGCAGCTCCGCCTTGTATGTAGGATGTGAAGTGTTTTGTGATGAACTCTGAAGTCATCACGGCTCATCACTCGTCACACATCTTCACTGAGCCACTCAACGCTCCACTTAGATCTTCATAGCCCCTCACAACCCTTCATAACCATCAGCTTCTCATCTCGACCTTATTGACCTATTGCACGTCCCTCGTCTCTCGTCGTGTTCGAGGGCCCAGCACTGCCAGTCACTGCAAGGATTTAATGGCTGTAGAGTATGCAAAAAATAGTTTCCCATGACAACAAAATACATGTGTAAAGTGTCACCGTGTCAAGGTTCTACAGCGTTGTTTAGGTACTTTTACAAACTGGTGATGAGTTAACAAGGTGAATCATTGAATTCAAGTTATTCCTGAGAACGCAGTATCTAATTGCATCCTTGGGCACGAGGAACACCACTGGATGTGTGTATTCTCATAATAAACATGTGATTGAATTATCAACAGCTTTAACAGTGGGTCACTGTTACCGATTTTTGTTTTACAATTATTTACTTTCACAGGACACACAGACACAACACTGCTAAACCCTGTTAATGTAGGCAACACTAAAAAGATGTAACATTAAAATGAACAAAAAAAAAAATCACTTCAGATACGAGTAAATAACAAGATGGCAACACATTAGCTGCTCCAAGCACGTGGGAACCAATCATTGTCAAGGAGACCTGAACGAACGGTAAAAAAAAAGTGGCTGAGAGCTGCTTCCTGGTAGCTCCTGGAGTAATATAACTGACATGTTCAGGGGAATCGGGCTGAAAGCGGTAACGAGAGCAAGTCACGACGACCTCTGAGCCCCGCAACACCAGCCATTGGTGACGCCAGTCCCAGTCATACGAGAATGGGACTCCGGGCACTGGCACGGACGCAGGATAGCCTAACAAATCGACAATTTATACGTTCCTGCTGGTAGACTGTATCGTTAAAACTACATTTTGCGTCTCGTTTGGGGCGGTATTGTTATCTTATCGCAAGTCCAGAAACAACGGTCGTTTGCTTAACTCCTTTCCATCCATTGCACATTCACATGCTGTGTTGTTTCGGACTTGCCTAATGAAACACTGGAAGTTCGTCATGTCCAGCGTGTCCTCGCCGAGCTGCTCACTTCCTGCCTCCCTGAAGCACCCGCCTGTGAGTGTTCTGCTAAACAGACTGACGCGCTAGGGAGAGTGAGTGTGTCCCCTTCCTGCTATTGTCCATAGCTGACGTCTCAAATTAACATCGTTAGCAGTATCGGACGCCAGTTTTGCATTTTGACGGGCAGACAGCTTGTTAGGGGACGTGCGTGTGGCGGGAAAAGTCTGCTTCCCTCTGACATAGACAAAGGAAAAGGCAGAGTAATCAGTGGGAAAAATGCACTCACTTTTATGGGCCATTTAAAAGGAAAATATTAGTTCATTTTTTTCCACTTCACATTGAAAGAAAAAGATTTCCCTATGTATATTCAGTGACTATTCCAGCTGCTGTATAGTGAAAGGAAGTACGATTCAAAATGGGAGCTTTGCCTCTGCTTCCCTTTCTATTAAAATCTATATTCACCTGAAACGAAATTCTCAGGTATGTTATTCCTCTTTCGTCATCTGTTAAAATTTTTTTTTTTTTAATCGTCAAAAAAATCCTTCCTTTTACTCTCCGATTTTATGAGTTAACGGAATGACAATCAACTGTGCCATATACACGAGATGAAGTACTGCAGGGATACCTGAATCTTTCTCTCTATCTCTCTCTCTCTCTCTCTCTCTCTCTCTCTCTCTCTCTCTCTCTCTCTCTCTCTCTCTCTCTCTCTCTCTCTTTCTCTCTCTCTCTCTGTAACACATTGCCAATATATGCATTCTTTCACAACCTATCTTTAAAATCACGTCATTATTTGAACTACTACATGCCAACTACTGTAGTAAATTTGTTATATTGCAAAATTATGTTTTCCCTCATTTTCCCATGGAACAAATTAATAATGCGTCACTGTTTTCCCTTCCCGACCCGTCCAGGACATCACACACTGCACAGTCTCTCATATGATCCCTGGTATTTGTGTTTCCTATGTAATATATTCCTTCATATCGACTGTACTGA
Source organism: Metacarcinus magister (assembly GCA_029783475.1). Taxonomy (NCBI): domain Eukaryota; kingdom Metazoa; phylum Arthropoda; class Malacostraca; order Decapoda; family Cancridae; genus Metacarcinus; species Metacarcinus magister. The sequence continues at coordinate 12,134,500 of JAPQNM010000022.1, forward strand.
CTTGGTGTTACATGCATATTATAGTTACGTTGTTGCCTCATTATACTTAAGTGGTTGCATGTTTAAAAACCTGATCACTACCTCCAAAAAAAACCCAATTACCTAACAAACTGGTTCTGACACTCGTTGAAAGACTACTAGTACGTTGTAACCATTTAGTCCAGAAACTGTTTGCATCATCCTGCTTTTGAAAACTTTTCTATTAAACCTTTCGTTATGTAGTTGACGACAATTTGAAAAGCTGCCCCACTTCCGCAGTTCATCATTTCCGTGTGTTCCCATCACCACCAGCACCATTTTTCTGACGAGATAAAAATATTTCCCATCTTTTCGCACCTCTCAAAAAATATATATGTTCGAACGTCCCTCTGTCCATCTTAGCATTTCACCAAACTCCATCACGTTGACTTTTACAGTGTCAAAAGCAGTTTCCTTCATTTTATTTCTGAAACATACATTCAGTCTCCTTCCATTGATGTTTTTCAATCGTTAGGATTTATCAGTTGTCATTCTCTGGAAATGTTTTTACTTTTGATCTCCCGAGAACATTGTTTTCCCTTCAGTTGTGAACCAGTATCTCTTTGGCAGGATTTTTCGTACTTCAATGCATTATTTTATTGCCGCGCCTTCATAACTACACTCCTTCCTCCTTTATTTTAAAGGCTACGCCTTACTGAGTACCTTTCTATCATTAAATGTTATTTGGATACTAAAAATATTCCCGAGTAGAGATTATTATTATTTTTGTGCAACTTGTGGTAATTTCTTCATATTTTTTTTTACATGGTTTTCAAACAAAACATATCATTAGGTACGAGTATTTCAAGCTACGCTGATACACACACACACACACACACACACCCACACATACACGCACACGCACACGCACACGCACACGCACACACACACACACACACACACACACACACACACACACACACACACACCTATACTTCGACCACAGAGAGATTTTGTGTCACGAATCCAATCATGACATTTTCCTAAGAATATTATTAATCAAATCTCTCTCTCTCTCTCTCTCCTCTCTCTCTCTCCTCTCTCTCTCTCTCTCTCTCTCTCTCTCCTCTCTCTCTCTCTCTCTCTCTCTTCCCTCACGCCTACATGACCTAAAAGTGAGGAAAAGAGAGAGAGAGAGAGAGAGAGGAGAGAGAGGAGAGAGGAGAGAGAGGAGAGAGAGTGAGAGAGAGAGAGAGAGAGAGAGAGAGAGAGAGAGAGAGAGAGAGAGAGAGAGAGAGAGAGAGAGAGAGACAAGGAGACAAGTTTGGCGAAAAAAAAGAGAAGAAAGAAACAGGACAAGAAGAAGAAAACAAAAGAGGAGACAAAGAAAGAGATGGAAGAAGAAGAGGAGGAAGCAGAACAGAACGAGGAGGAATAAGAAGGTGAAAAGAAGCCTATAATAGTTTCTGGGAATTGGGTCTTCCCACGAGACGACAGGACCTCTGCGAGAATAATTAGCATGGAGGAGGAGGAGGAGGAGGAGGAGGAGGAGGAGGAGGAGGAGGA
>JAPQNM010000022.1:12148523-12151023 GCA_029783475.1 Metacarcinus magister
ATAGTCCACTGTGAGCTACTTCAATTATATATTTGCATACCTTTCTCTCTATATCTCTCTCTCTATTTATCTATCTATCTATCAATCTATCTATCTGCTGTCTATCGTGTTCTCTCTCTGTTGTTTACGCTGCAGAAAGCTGAGCACCAAGACGTCCCGACCCTCCTCAGCCTTTCCACCAGCTCGTCTCAGCCTCTAGACATTCCCCGCGCCTCACAGCTCTACATGACTCGCACCTTTCCTGCCGCCTTAACTTTATATCCGTCATTAGAAGGTGATGGGAAACGCAAGGAGGAATGCTGCTAAAGGAGGAAATTTGCCAGAAAGAAATGCTGGAACATAGGAAGAGGATAAGGAGGAAGGAGGAAGGTATTAAAACAAATATTAGATACTACATGTTGAGTGACAAGTGACATGGAATTGTATTACCCTTTTGTTTATGTTAAGCAGGATAACATAGTAGTTTTTGCATGCAAGTATAATCTTTGGTGGAGTGGATGAAAGTTGAATTACAAAAATGACAACCTTGTTATATTTAGTCACTCACTGCCTGAGTAAATGGGTAACCAAGTAACGCACTCAGTCACTCGTTACGTGGGTATTGTCACAAAGGAACGGCTTCCCTGGCACATTGATATCGCACAGCGGGAAATGGAAAAATGGTTTTATTCATCTAGTGTAAACGGTGAGAACTATCACAGTAAAATAAAGCATACGAAGTTTCCACAGCGAAACGGGACTGACGAGGACATTATACTGAAAGTTTGAAATAAAAAAAAAATAGTAAAAGTTATACGAATGCGAATTATCAAAGTTCCTGAGGTGTCTTCATATTCCCTTGACATAGCTGAAGGAGGCAGGCAGACAGGCTATAACGGAGCTTACCAGTGACAATTACTGCTAAGGTAACGTGGACAGAATTGGGCATGAAAACACTCTATTCTTGATAATGGGAAAAGGCAAAGTTAACATTTTCAAAACAACAGTAACCTTGAGAATATTGACATATGATATCAAGAAAATAGCAAAATAGTGGACTGAAGGACGGGAGAATTGAGATGAATATCCTCTGACTTTAATTAAGTGTGGTGAAGTGCAATGTGGACAGTCGCACAATTTATTGTTTTATTATTTTAATTTGTTTGCATCACCACACCATAAAAGACATGGATTTCACTTTCTGTGAGTCTCTCTTCTTTGTTGACAGAGAGCTTAGGGATTGAACAAAGACCTTCTAGCCTTAATGTCAGAATAGTGTGTGGAGTGTAAGTCAACATGGCAAATACAATCCTGTAATGCCTTGAGGAGACATGATGAGTCTGTCACGTACACAGTACGCATTCCATTGGCAATCAGAATAGCACACTCATAGGTCAACGCCCGTAGCAAACATAGTACCAAAATGAGTTCAGATAATATATGAAACTGACACAGTCAATGAGTGTAACAATAACTCTGAACTAGATATTCAAACATTCAAAAAATTCAAGTCTATGAGGTTAAAGGAGAGCTGGTGTTTCACAAACAGGAAACTAGATGTAGAATACTGAATGTTATATGAATTAATAAAAAGTCGAGGAGATTATCTAGTCAGTTCCTGAGTCATCACCTTGACGATGGACGATGTCATGATTACTGTTTACATCTGTATCCTAATGAAATTAAACAAGTATATTGTGTATATGTATAAAGTCATTGTAGTGTTATATGGACACATTTTTTTTTATAGAAAACAGAGCAAACTGTTATCTGTTGTTACTAAGACACAAAAGGAAACTATCTTGAGACACAAAGGGAGTTAACGATTAGCGATCAGCGTGCTTCACCACTCCGTAGACTGTTTGATGGTCGTGGTGGAAGGTGTGTGTGACGGTGACTGAATGACTGTCAGTGACCTTGACGCAACATCCTATTTGTCATATGTATTTCGTCGTTCTTGGGAATCTTCATTTTTCAATCACAATCTAGATTTGCAAACATAGTTTTCATTTTCTAAACAGAATATTTAATGCAATAAGTTTTAAGAAAACCATGAACACAGAATATGTTAACCGTCAACGTTTTCTACTAATTCATTTCTTTTTATAGTTCAGTTTAATGCCCAACGTCTGAAAAAAAATATAGGTAAGAAAGACTCACAAAAAAAAGAATACACACGAAAATAAAAAACTTCCAACGTCAGAGGAGGACGTGATGAAAATGCTAGTGTGGACTGGATTTTCAAGGACACCTTCGGAGTTCCTCTAACTTGAATCGATATACAGCTGGGGTCTTGAGGAAAGAAACCATGATGCGTAGTATGGCGGTCACATACAAGCCATTCCTTAGAACAGTGCCCGTGTGGGACTCCTGTCATGTTCCTTCTATGACACCCACGTAAAGAAGGCATTGTAGTGCCTGTCAAATGATTGTATGTAGACTATAGTATACCTTAGAAGCCGGGGAAGTTCTGACAGGGAAGGAAATGCTTACATGGACATAAACTTGACAGGAATGACCC
>JAPQNM010000022.1:12166023-12168523 GCA_029783475.1 Metacarcinus magister
ATTAGCATTATTATTATTATTAATTTTATTATAATTTAGTTTCATGATTATAATTATTGATGCTATAGGTTAAACGCTACATTCATTCCTAATAACATTCCGACACCTACCTCATCCTCCATTACCCAACACTGTCCTCTAAGAGCCTCACCCAAGGCCAGTTACTTCCCATTACCTGAATCTTTATCAAAACAGCTTGCCCTTAAACTTCTCCACGTCACGGGAGGATGGGTGGGTGGGGAGGAGTCTTCTACTATACTATTCTATCTCTTTTCCAAGTAGAGTAGTGAAATAAAACACACTAGTAAGATCCTATTGGTGTGCTGTTGTTTATTATCCTTAGTAATCCTTCTCCCTCTCCTCCTCTTCCTTCTTTCTGGTCTTTTCTTCGTATTTCTTTTTCTTGTGCGTCATTATCAACGTCGTACCTATCAATTATATTTCATTCTCTTATCTTTTTTCCTCCTCCTCCTCCTCCTCCTCCTCTTCCTCCTCCTCCCTTTCCTCCTCCTCCTCCTCCTCCTCCTCCTCCTCCTCCTCTCTCCGGTCTTCACCCGTTCCATCTTCATGTCTTGGTGTCGCCACTCTTATCACCCTCGAGCAGACCGTCATGTGAGGCGGAAAGAAGAAAGGTATGGAGTAGGAAGAACAGAATAAGCCTAATTGCATCATTCAGGTACACGTAACGAAGGACACATACCTGACGAGGCGAGGGAAGGGAAGATAAGAGGGAGGAGATGAAGAAAGGGAGGGAGGGAGGGAGGGAAGGAGAAGGGAAGTGGAAGTACATACGCAATGAAAACAGATAGGAAAGATGTGTTGGATGGAGGCCTTAGTTATGTTTTCAATTACAATACTGGATTGGTTTTGTGTTAACGAGAGAGAGAGAGCGAGAGAGAGAGAGAGAGAGAGAGAGAGAGAGAGAGAGAGAGAGAGAGAGAAAAAAAAATAAAAAGAGAGAGATAGAGTTTCAGTATGCGTGTGTGTGCGTGCCTGTAATCAAAAGGAGAGGGAGGAGGTTGGGTTGCTAAGGCTGCAGGGAGGCGCCGTCTGTTGCCATGGGCGCCTCAAGCAAGTGCACACACACACAGACACAGACACAGACATAGACACACACACATACACACACACATACAGACACACACTCACACACACTCACACACATTCACACACCTCTGCCACTCCCTTTTCTCTCTCTCTCTCTCTCTCTCTCTCTCTCTCTCTCTCTCTCTCTCTCTCTCTCTCTCTCTCTCTCTCTCTCTCTCTCTCTCTCTCTCTCTCTTTCTCTCATTCTCCTTGCCGGCGGGGCTTAAGCAGGTTCGAAGGGGCGGTGTGGGCAAGGATCAAGGTCACAGGATTCTGGTAATGCCACCTTGACAATCTTACACCAACGGGGATGAGACCAAAGAACCAGAGACCTTCGGGGAAACGGAAGGAGAGACTACGAAGAGACCACGATATTTAAACAGGGCTGAGAGGACTAAGAGACGTAAGCAGGTCCCAGGAGGGATCCCTTCGTCGCTGCGTCCTAACAACTCACAGCTCCCTGTTTCTATACCTCCCATCGCCTTGCACGCCTCCTCCCTCCGTCCTCCTTAATGTAACTTAAATTGAATTTCTTCGGTGTAATCAACATGTTATTTTCACATCCATTAACAGCAAGGTATCTAAGCGAACGTATAATTATATTGTTTTTTGGCTATAGGAGAAAGTTAAGAATGAGATAATGACAAAATTTAACTGCGAAGCAATATCCATGTAACCTGAAAACTGGCATTACAAAGGAAATAGTCTTGTGGTTTTTTTTTAAGCATATTCATTGTGATTTGCATTTTCCCTGCGTTGTTTTTCCCCGCCAGGTGAATACTAAACATTAAGGAAACCTGTGTGCAGTGGCATTTATAAAAGTGTTTAAGAAAAGCAACTCTAAACTATGTGAGTAAACTTTATGAAATACGAGCAAAGTTCGATGAAACAGAAATTAGTTCATTAACATACATAAAAGAGAGGTAAGAAAGAAATAATAAACGAAAAAGAGAGAGAGAGAGAGAGAGAGAGAGAGAGAGAGAGAGAGAGAGAGAGAGAGAGAGAGAGAGAGAGAGAGAGAGAGAGAGAGAGAGAGAGAGAGAGAGAGAGAGAGAGAGAGAGAGAGAGAGAGAGAGAGAGAGAGAGAGAAAGAAAAAAAGAGAGAGACCAACATAGTCGACAAAAGGCTTTTCATAGAACACTCAAAACCAAAAAAAAAGCCACTGAATGTCAAAAAACAAGTAGTGTTCCTGAAAACGTTGAAAACATGCATGCAAATCATCATATACAACTAGTTTCCGGAAATTACTTGCAGGCCACAACCATTATCACATTTACCAGTTCAGTAAACCAGAAAACAAACTACCGGTTCTCTTAGTAATTCCAACACGGTAGTTATATTTTACTCTACATAATTATTTTCTTTACTACACACGACAGAGACAAGGGATGCGATCTTGACTGATAAATTTTA
>JAPQNM010000022.1:12183523-12191023 GCA_029783475.1 Metacarcinus magister
GAGTGTAAAACCTACGAAGACTATGCAAAAATATATATCTGCTCCTTCCACACTGTCAAGCCCACGCTGTCACGCCCATGCCACACGCCCATGCTGCCACGCCCACGCTACAACTCCCACGCTGCCACGCCCACGCCAAACAACGCACATTCCCACCAGAATGGCTTCCCTAGTGACCATCTCACTCGTCTATTTGCATGTTTCCTTCAAGGATTTCTTTTATTGGAACGCCAACAACTACACATTTTCGATATCGAAGTTATTTTTTTCCTTTCATACGTTTTGTAACATTTATGGAAAGTCTACGAACTATTTTTGAGATATTGTTTACAGTTCCGAGTTGTTACCTGACTCGCCTGTTATTCACTACCTTCTGGAGTTGCCTTGGTGTACGAAAAATGTTTTGTGCTATGCTAAGGAAAGAAAAAAAACATCACGTTTCACTATGCGAAATTATGTGTGTGCAGAACACTATTACATTTAGAATATTTCCACGTTAATCACCAATTAAAACTTTGGAATACAAGGTTACGTTATGTTGCCATGAGGCTCATCCTTGACTCTCGGCCCATGCCGGGTAATTGTTCCTTGTCCTGGTATCAAGTCCCACTCTATCATGCCGAGTATCAAACTATCACTTCCTCTAAATGCTTCAAATTTATGTACCAAGCGATGGGGAGCAATGAAAAATGGGGTGAGACATGGGCCGTCTGCCCCTCTCCCTATCCATATCTCAGGGATGGACGAGTATCTCAGGGACACAATTTTTACATTACATATTTATTCCTTCACTTAAAAAAAATATTGTTACTAATTCAATTCATCTCGTAAAAGATCTTTGAAAGACTAGTTCTTGGTGTCAGGTGGAGTCTTATTAATCTAGCTTGAAGAAGAACAAAAATTCTGGTGTTTTTCATTGGCGTAACGAAAGAAGCGAGAGTTGAGGATCGCCAAGGAGGGTTTCGTGGAAATTACATACATAGGTAAGTAGAAGCGTCTAGTGTCGGGTTGATGCTCCCTGGTGCTGCGTGGTGCTGCGTGCTGCTGCTCGTGTCTAGTGGTAGGCGTGTCAGTGATAGTGTTGCTGCATCATGACAGAGTACATGAAGGAAACATAAGAGCGCACGTACTGGTGTTGCGTGCATGTACCAACAACACAGCATAGTCATTACTTAGTCTTAGCAAGTTAAAACACCTCAAGCATAGTCCTTTCTGCACAAAAATATCGAAGCAACACAAGTTATACACACGTAACACGAACTCAATTCCCTCCGCCGCCATTACAGAATAACGTGATATGAAGTCAGGAGAATTATTCCATACAAAAATGAACACCACATATTAATCTAAAAAGACGCATTTCCCTTACATTTAAAAACATAGCTAAAACTACTTAATTAATTGGGTCAGTTAAAGGCCAGTTATTTTTCCTACGCAAGTGAATAGGATGTTTTTCATCATAACTTACAGTCATATTTAAGCCGAGTATATGTGTTTGTCTGTCTGTCTGTCTGTCTGTCTGTCTGTCTGTCTGTCTGTCTGTCTGTCTGTCTGCCTCGCTCTCTCTCTCTCATGCAGCATTGAACATTACTCCGCTTGCATGATGTGGGTCTTCACTTCACACACTTTCGTTAATGAGTGTTGCCCACATACAGGTCAATGGTCTTAAGTAATTAAGCAGAAATCATTTAAAAACAAGCATAAAATTGTATGGCCGCATCCAGTAAGCCTTTTGTATATTTGTTTGTAATTTACTGCATTGAGTCCATCAATAATCATATTTTCTATATAGCTCACATATATAAAAATTTACAAATTGACACACTAAACGTAACTAATGTGAGTGAGTTCATGATGGATTATAAATGTTTTCATATTGTTTTTTTTTTTACTCATCGGTGTTTTTATGTGTTGTGTTCCGCTGATGTGTGCACGTTGAATAGTTGTGTTTAGGAAGTGTAGGAACAACTAAGTGGAACACAAAATATTACCATGTCATTATTCCCTAAATGACGTGCAAATGTGATGACTAAACGGATGCACGAGGGAGAGAGTGGGTGGGAAGGGGGGGTCTCACACACACACACACACACACACACACACACACACACACACACACACACCACACACACACACACACACACACACACACACACACACACACACACACACACACACACACACACACCACACACACACACACACACACACACACACACACACACACACACACACACACACACACACACACACACACACACACACACACACACACACACACACACACCACACACACACACACACACACACACACACACACACACACACACACACACACACACACACACACACACACACACACACACACACACACACACACACACACACACACACACCACACACACACACACACACACACACACACACACACACACACACACACACACACACCACACACACACACACACACACACCACACACACACACACACACACACACACACACACACACACACACCACACACACACACACACACACACACACACACCACACACACACACACACACACACACACCACACACACACACACACACACACACACACACACACACACACACACACACACACACACACACACACACACACACACACACACACACACACACACACACACCACACACACACACACACACACACACACACACACACACACACACACACACACACACACACACACACACACACACACACACATTCACACACTTTTCTGGATCCATTTCTCGACATTTCCAGTTATAACAAGGTAAGACTCACTGAAAGAAAATAAAGCGACTGTTACATTTTTTTTTTTTTAAATATACGTCTCTTCCCTCTCTTCCCTCACCAACGACCGCCAACCTTCATGAAGCCTACTGCCACTCCTCATCCTCCTCCTCCTCCTCCTCCTCCTCCTCCTCCTCCTCCTCCTCCTCCTCCTCCTCCTCTTTGTCATTCCTATCCTAGCTCTTACTCCTCCTGTTCCTTTTTTTCCTCTCCTCTTCACCCTCACCTTTCAGCGTTTCAGTAAGATGAGGCTCACAGGTTTCATCTCACCTTAACCCAAGTATTATAAACACAAGAGCAAACACTCTCCCAAGACTTACACGGGATGGTTTACGTGTCTGTGGCAGTGTTTGTCGACAGGTGTGTTATTTGTATTATGTTTCCAGGAGACCAAGAGATAACCAGGCAGGTGTCACGGAGAACCTCAGGGCAAATGTTGAATTATATATACACACACACACACACGCACACACACACACACACACACACACACACACACACACACACACACACACACACACACACACACACACACACACACACACACGGGTTTGATATCTCAATGATCAGGCGAAACGAAAGCAAACATAAAGCGTGTTTGTCCAATTTCTCAGGATAATGGCAAGTCCTATAATTACGTGTGTGTGTGTGTGTGTGTGTGTGTGTGTGTGTGTGTGTGTGTGTGTGTGTGTGTGTGTGTGTGTGTGTGTGTGTGTGTGTGTGTGTGTGTGTGTGTGTGTGTGTGTGTGTGTGTGTGTGTGTGTGTGTGTGTGTGTGTGTGGTGTGTGTGTGTGTGTGTGTGTGTGTGTGTGTGTGTGTGTGTGTGTGTGTGTGGTGTGTGTGTGTGTGTGTGTGTGTGTGTGGTGTGTGTGTGTGTGTGTGTGTGTGTGTGTGTGTGTGTGTGTGTGTGTGTGTGTGTGTGTGTGTGTGTGTGTGTGTGTGTGTGTGTGTGTTGTGTGTGTGTGTGTGTGTGTGTGTGTGTGTGTGTGTGTGTGTGTGTGTGTGGTGTGTGTGTGTGTGTGTGTGTGTGTGTGTGTGTGTGGTGTGTGTGTGTGTGTGTGTGTGTGTGTGTGTGTGTGTGTGGTGTGTGTGTGTGTGTGTGTGTGTGTGTGTGTGTGTGTGGTGTGTGTGTGTGTGTGTGTGTGTGTGTGTGTGTGTGTGTGTGTGTGTGTGTGTGTGTGTGTGTGTGTGTGTGTGTGTGTGTGTGTGTGTGTGTGTGTGTGTGTGTGTGTGTGTGTGTGTGTGTGTGTGTGTGTGTGTGTGGTGTGTGTGTGTGTGTGTGTGTGTGTGGTGTGTGTGTGTGTGGGTGTGTGTGAGAGAGAGAGAGAGAGAGAGAGAGAGAGAGAGAGAGAGAGAGAGGAGAGAGAGAGAGAGAGAGAGAGAGAGAGAGAGAGAGAGAGAGGAGAGAGAGAGAGAGAGAGAGAGAGAGAGAGAGAGAGAGAGAGAGAGAGAGAGAGAGAGAGAGAGAGAAAAAAAAAATAAGAGAGAAAGAGAGAATTACGCTGTTGTTCATAATGAATTGCTTAGTCTGAAACTCTTGAAACTAATGGTAACTAATGGACGGGTGAGCAAGGAAGGAAAAAGGCAAGCAGACCCTTACTTAGACCAGGTAACGACTGAGGACATTTTCTTCTCAATTTACAGTGTGCAAACTTTACTCTCTGCAATTAACAGCCTCGGTCTCGAACGAGTGAGTGTTGGTGGCTGAAATATATCGTAACACCTGGTTTTATATGTTTTCAGTCCAGTCCGTCTCACGCAATGTGTTGGACTTACGTTAGGGTGTTAACGCGGCCCTTTATTTTTCTCCTGTTCGCTTTAATACCTGAAACCATAAGTGTAGAGAGTGTGTTATAGGTTCTAAAGTTTATATCAAATCGGTGTGTCTGCAGCTAAGCTTTAAGGGCATGGAGGGAAAAGGGAAGACCAGATAGTGACTAAAGAAAAAAGTGTCTTAATGGATATAATGTAAATCTTCTTCCAACACGTCCTGCTGCTCGACAAATCAAGTTTAATAGTCAGGAGTATTATTTTTTTCCTAGTACAGCGTGTCTTCATTCATTGAGTTTGCTGGAGTCCAAGAGTGCTGTACATTAATATCATTCCATCCCTCACTTCATTTATCAGAATACTCGTCCTAATTTCCTCACAAACCTCGAGCGATATATAGTTGCTAAGTCGCGTGATATATATGCGAATGAGGGAGACTCACAACCACTAATGATATACTAGCGAGTGCAATTACATCCCTTGAAAATATAATTGCATCAACGTGCTTCCCTAAGGCGCTGCTGCTTCAATCACGTATTGCTTGCTTATCAGTGTGGCGCGATACGAATATCCTGACAACGAATATCCTTGGAAGGAATATACAACATCGCACACAGTCGTTTTTGTCATTATATCTACTATTATCTTTCGGGTGTAAGGCTAAGCGAGAGCCTCACTGGAGAGTCAGAACACTATAAATCTAGGGATACCAGTGAGAGGAATGAATGAATTGTTTGATTGGGTAATAAAAAGGTGATTTTAGAGTAGAATAAGTGATGTACACATATAAAACAATGGTAATAGGTTAGGTTTTCCATATGAGTATAATTGTTACGTGGATCATATTATCAATGTTATCCTTGGGTCCAAAATAACACTAGCAAACAAACATAGACAGACGAGGAAAAATGCCTTTAATACACCAAGACGAAAAATGTGAGGGTGTCGGGTCGGGTCAGGTCATCAGAGCAGCATTATCATAGGAGTGGAGGTGCAGTGGGTGGAGAGGTGTGGGCGTGAGGGTGGGGATGGAGCGGTGGAGTGAAGGGCGGTGGAGGTGGGGTGGAGTGGAAGTGCGGGTTGGGTGGTTGGGTAGGTGGAGGAGGATGGATGGGTGGATGAGTGCGTGGGTGGGGTGGGTGGACACAAGACGTGATGCAAATGTGGATAAAATGAGACAGGATGGGACGGTCTGGCCTTGTCGGGGTGATGAACGAAGAAGAAGAAGAAGAAGAAGAAGAAGCAGAAAAAGAAGAAAAAGAAGTAGTAGTAGTAAAACATAAAAATATAGAAAAAATATATATTAACAAACTGAGGCTTGTGAAGATATATTTTTCCGGCTTGTGTCGCGGAGTGGACCGCGGTGACATTAATCTTTTGCTCTTCCTCCCACCATACAACATTTTTTCTCTTCCTTTATTTTTCATTCCATTTTCTCTTCTTTTTGAGCGTTTCCACTTGCCATCCTCTTTCTATCTCGCCTACAATTTTTTCTTTTCATTTTCAATCCTTTTCGTTTACGTTTTAATTATTTTTAGTTTTTCATTTAAAATTTGCATCGTTGATCTTCATTTTGCTCATGGTTTTCCACTTTATATTCCCATTATCTCTTAGCGGCAGTGGTAGTGGGCAGCGCAGTGTGAAAGCCATTTATTTATTCATGATGGCGCGAACCTTACATTTGCGTAATAAAGAAAAAAAAAATATTACAATTTCATTGCTTTGATTAACAATAATTTCCGCCTTTGCTGTCCATTTACACATAAAAGAAAATATATTACGTTGTTACAGATTTGGCAAAATGATATTTCCATAACATTTTTCTACTTTTCAATTTCACCATTTCACTCTTAGCTTCTACACTTCGGTTCTCTTGTTCATTACCACCCACTTCACTTCACTTCACTTCTCCAAGCTTCTTTCCTGTTCCTTCCAGCACGATTTCTCTTTGTTTTTTCCTATCTCTCCAGAGCATCATTCCTCCTCTAGCACACAAGTCCTTATCCTAACATCTCCTGCTCTCTTTTCTCAGGTATTTTTCCTTCCCTTCTCTCTCTCTTCCCTCAGGCTCCTTCTTCCTCCTACGACATCTCTCTCACCCAAGGGTCTTTCTCTTCTTCCTTCTGTCCGCCCCCTCAGAGCCATTTCCCTTATACGTCTAGACTTGTGTGTTTATGGATCAACCTACAAACACGAGCCTGTCTGACCCATCTTATCGGTGGTCAACAGGTAGTTCCCGCCCTCGCCCTTGCCGACCCACCCATCCATGTCTGGCAGCCTTCATGGACCATTCATTTTAGGACACAAACAGACAGACAAGCAGAAAAAAAGATAGATAGGCATATAAAGACTGATACGCACACTCTCTTCTCTCTTTCTCTCTCTTCTCTCTCTTCTCTCTCTCTCTCTCTCTCTCTCTCTCTCTCTCTCTCTCTCTCTCTCTCTCTCTCTCTCTCTTACACCACAGCCCCATCCCCATCCACTTCACGGCCTCACTCACACGTCTGCAAATCACATTCTCTCGCCAAGTGTCACTTTCAAATTGTCTGACTCCTTAGTTCTTACACCCAATCAGGCAATGAGGAGACCTGGAACCTCTTTTGTGACACCTTATTTTTGGGTGAGGAAAACATCGATTTTTTTTCTGGTTATAGAGAATGTAAGTTAATGTATCGCAAAAAAGTTTTCTCTTTGGGTGGTTCATTGCACTCGTTATGGGTGTGTTGTGGCTGTTTAGAGTGTAGTAAATAGTTGGCCTCAATGAAGGTGATACGATAATTACTATGACGATCGTTGTATTACATTAATATGAAACATTTCGTCCAAAACAAAAACATTAAGCAATAAGTAAGTTTTTATCAATATGAGCAAAGGACAGGCAAAGAAAAAAACTAATACTGAGACGGT
>JAPQNM010000022.1:12196023-12206023 GCA_029783475.1 Metacarcinus magister
GAGAGAGAGAGAGAGAGAGAGAGAAAGAGAGAAAGAGAGAATGAGAGAGAGAGAAAAAAAATAAATAAAATGGAGGAAGAAGAAGAGGCGGAAAAGGAGGAAAAGTAGGAGTACTAGGAGGAGGAAGAGGAGGAAGAGGAGGAGAAGGAGGCGGAGGAGGTGGAGGAGGAGGAGGAAGAGAAAGAGGAGGAGGAGGAGGAGGAGGAGGAGGAGGAGGAGGAGGAGGAGGAGGAGGAGGAGGAGGAGGAGGAGGAGGAGGAAGAGGAGGAGGCTACAAACAAATAAGAAAGTATTGGATGAAGTGAAGGTATGGGACACAGATATGAAGGGAATATTTGTTGAATGACACGTATATATTCTCTCTCTCTCTCTCTCTCTCTCTCTCTCTCTCTCTCTCTCTCTCTCTCTCTCTCTCTCTCTCTCTCTCTCTCTCTCTCTCTCTCTCTCTCTCTCTCTCTCTCTCTCTCTCTCTCTCTCTCTCTCTCTTTTAATAACAGTATAGGTGGAACATCCTCTCCCCCAAAACGATGTTATCCAAAATACGTTCAGGCATCATTTCCTTTGCGCCAATTTCTCCAGTGTGGTCCGTGGAGGCAATGGAAAACACTTATATCTCCGAAGCATGGAGGAGGAGGAGGAGGAGGAGGAGGAGGAGGAGGAGGAGGAGGAGGAGGAACACTGGAATGGAATGGAAAAAGGAAGACATGCATGAGGAATAGGAAAGGATATTGAAGCCAAAGAAATGGGAAATAAGTAGGAAAGGAGGAGGAAGGGGAGAAGAAATGTGCCAGAAAGGGTAGCAAGGGGAGAAAGAAGGGTTCATAGGAACACTTAGAGAGAAAGAGGGCAGTCTGGGGAGAAGTAGAACAAGGAGGAGGAGGAGGAGGAGGGAAACTGATGGACGAGGAGGACTAGAAGGAAGAACAAATCGAGAATGTGGGAGGAAGAGTAGGAGGAGGCAGATAAATAAGAGGAGGAGGAGGAGGAGGAAGAGGATGATGAAAGTGGAGCATGAGTGGGCCAGGGCGGGGCGGGGCGGGGGAGCAGAGGGTAATCTTCATCATTTTTGTTTCTCATGTTCAATAACTTGCACACAGAGGGCGGCCTACATACATTCCCCGGAATTACATGCAGTACGTTTAATTCCAACACACGTGATCATATTCCATGGCGATATTTTTGCGGCCTTTTTTATGTATTCTTCCAACATGTCTTGCGTGTGGAATTTAGTGTATTATTCGCAGTCTAACGGATGATTCCCGAGCAACGGACGCAGAGTGCATTAATGAAGCTCCAACACTGAAGTTTTTTTATTTTATTCCTGGAAACAATGTTCTCCCCCGGGAAGAAACCACGATTAATTAATAGGAATATTCGGCTATTACTTACTTTGACTTAAAGACCAGAGTGCCATCACGCACAAAAGCAACACTTCACGGTAACATAATAGAGATGTCACGCACACCAACACACAAACACACACACACACACACACACACACACACACACACACACACACACACACACACACACACACACGAATCAAACATATGACCCTTCCATCCCCTCCCCCTCCCTACAGAAATTAATGGAGATATCATGCATACATACACACAAACACTGCAATATGAAAAGTCTCTTATGCAAGGACATAACGACAGGAATGTCATCATAAAACTAGAAATATGAACGAGAGCAAGAAAACACGGACACAGCGGAGACATATGAGGGGTGGAGGGAGAACAAGAGATACACGCGCGGCAGAACTTGTAGGACGAGATGCAAACGAGAACACACATTTCTGGTTAGTGGCACGACTCCCAGCTTTACCATTTTTACTGTAAATATATCCAACTATTACTTCGAGGCGCAGTGACTCACCACTCGCTCTTCCTTGACAAATCTAGTTCTCTGTTTTACTCTCCGTTATCAAAATAAATAAAGTGGTTATGGCTTGAAAAAGAAAAAAAAACATATTCTGGAAGACTTATGGGAGGTCTTCTTCACGTTACTTATTGGTGCAGTGGGATAAAACATACCTACAGGCATGGTCATAATGTGTGAGCTACGGCATGACCTAAGCTCTGAGGCTCAAGGCTGTCTGCTAAAACTTCAGTCGCATTAAAGAGAAGAACCTTTTGTAGCGTCTCTCATTTACACTTTGCCAAACAGTCTTCACAAGTTTAAGATTAACCGATTGGAGAGGCAGCTAACCCTTCCTAACCTCCTGAGCTAATGAAAGACTTTGCGTAACCGCTGAAAAGGAATAATTCAATGGATCATCATCATATTCCTCTTAGTTGGCACAGGAGGTTAAGTCAACACCAGTGATTCATTCTAATCATAAAGGGAACCAGGAAACCGAGATGTGGGATAGGGTATCGAGTGTATATGTGAGTGACTTGATATATAAGACGAACAATGGTAGTCTTGTAATGGATTAATGAAGAAAGTTATTATTAGAGACCAGAGTTTATGCGAGGTGCGTGCGTGCGATGCATAGATGCCAATATAACTGATTAGAAAGAGAAGAGTGCTATCATCTGCGCTAAGTAGGGTGCGTACATTAGCCATATGAGGAATTATAGCAATAGTGAATAAATATAGATAAATATAGAATACCCAATAACAACAGAATGATTATGTTTCCTAGCTATCACAACCCACGTGCCTGGTCGTTTTCATGTAATGGGTAAATAATACAAAAGGGTTTATTGGTATCCCTCCTCTCCCCCCTAAATAAAAACGAAACCCAACAACAAAAAACACAGATTACAACACAGACAATAATAACCACATCAAGAACACGAAAACTTATATATAAAAGACACACCAAAAACACATAAATCCATCCTCTCTCTCAAAAAAAATAACAGAAGCAGAAAAACGCTAAAACAAAACTAAACAAAAAAGCACTTAGATGAATGAGTCTCCGAAACGCACAAAAAAATACACAACCAAAAAAAATAATGATAAAACAAAGAAAACATAAATCTTAACCACGTAGAAAAATATCAAGAGACTGAAAAAGATGATCTCAAAGTTCAGAGAAAATAAACGAATATCCTCACAAAACACACACAAATTAAACCAAGAGACACGTGGAATATAAGAGAAATTAGACTACACAGATTTCAGTTCCTGTGTTATCCCTAAGGCGTAAATATCTCTCTCTCTCTGTCTCTCTCTGTGTCTCTCTGTCTCTCTCTCTCTCTCTCTCTCTCTCTCTCTCTCTCTCTCTCTCTCTCTCTCTCTCCTCTCTCTCTCTCTCTCTCTCTCAATACTGTCCACCTACTCCCCCCATCGTCAGCCTTGTTTGAGAAGCTATTTCTCTCCCTTTATACGGTCTTCAGTGCCTCCTTTATATGCCTCGTCTGCCCAGAATCGTCCACGATCCCGCTAAGGGGGTGTTAGGGAGATAGGCAGAAGGACCAAGGCCTCTCCCCTATCTCTATTTCTTTCCCCTTTATAGGCCTGCCCTCTTTCTTTCTCTCTCAGTTATTATTTTTTTCCTTTTTCCTTTCTTCTTCCTCCCATTAGGAACAGCAAAGGCCTCCACAGTGGCATTGGGATAGTGACAGCTGCTGGAACCCTACCAGGCACCCTCACTCTACCTCTCCTCCAGGGTTGTGACGCCGCCGCCTTCCCTTCCTTGTCACAGACTCTCACTACGATAGACGAGGTGGCTAAGAGAGGCTCAAGCTGGAGTAAAATATTCATAGATACTGTTATCATGACCCACAGAGTAACAGGATCATGAACGTGCCGCATTCAAACACACATCCACACATACATACTTACATACACAACCACATACATACATACATACATACACTCACATACAGGTGATATATGGGTTCTTTATGCGTCTCGTGCAGTGTTTCGAGAGCAACACTTGTTCCCATCTGTTTGCTGGACGTGGGAAAAGCTTTGTAGTAAAATGTTGCATAGCCCACATAGGTATGGCATTAGTTGGTGTCAAAATACCAAAGTTTTTTTCTTTGCTCTCTCTCTCTCTCTCTCTCTCTCTCTCTCTCTCTCTCTCTCTCTCTCTCTCTCTCGTCTCTCTCTCTCTCTCTCTCTCTCTCTCTCTCTCTCTCTCTCTCTCTCTCTCTCTCTCTCTCTCTCTCTCTCTCTCTCTCTCTCTCTCTCTCTCTCTCTCTCTCTCTCTCTCTCTCTCTCTCTCTTGGTAAAAGTGAGTGATCACATTAAATTATGAAACAAAACATAACTGCTGACGTTTATCATAATACAAATTAATTCAATAACAACGTTTGCATATTCTCTGTGGAAGAAATCAGTTGCATATTCATTGGTATAACTCGAAAAAAGATGTGAGGATTTCTTTTTGATGTGCCTCGTTCAGTCTAGTTGCAAGCATCACTGTGGTTCATTAAACAAATTGTTCGTAAAAGTTAATCTGAGTGTATGCAACGCCGAGTAGATGAAAGATAATCTGTGTTGTTCATGTTCACTGAGGCAAGAACAAGTACTGCCGACAGGGAGGGAAGGTGTGAAGGATGTATTGTAGTGATGTTAGAATTGCATGCAGTTGGTTCTTGTCTCACCGATTAGTGTGGATGAAGTCACATGCTATGCAAATTTGTTTTTCTTAAGCGTTTATAATAAATCATATATATGAAGAAAAAAATTTTCACTATCAATAATACCGAGTGTGAAAATGTTTTGATCATATGTAAATAATAATGCGTTTCACACAATCATTCTCTCAAAAACATCCAAACACACTTGCTAGGTAGAACAAAATTGGTTGCAAAAAGAAATTAAACTGTATTTTTTATACAGTATAACGCTAAATACATAAATACAACATGTATAAGCGAAATACAGACATTTACTCTATGAAGTGAATAATGATAAATATTGGAATTATTTTTCTTAATACATAAATGCAGTGACATCCATTTTCAGCAAAAAAACACGATGAACACGTCTAAATCCTGAGGGATCAGTGAAGTTATTTTTCGTAAATCTTGTTTCATGTCTGCTAACACAAAATATTTCCCCTTGTGATGCATTCACAGATTATAACATTAGGACGGAGAAATAAATTAAACATTATTCTACACAATACATACAAATGGCTATTAGAGAAATTTAACCTCACTACATTTAAAGGCAAATAAAAAATTATTAATAACAAAACACTAGCACTTAAAATGATGCATCAGCTGTATATATAACTTTAATATTTTCTTTTGATACGAAGGATGAAAACAGATCCGCAATGAAATAAGATTAATCCTCAGCATGACAAAGGCGACAAAGATGAGTGTAACAATAACGCTTCAATGTAACGGATCACCACAAGCTGCTCACAGACAATACTTCCCATGTTCACTATATAAAAAACACACCAACCTTTCAATACCGTACACAGTGGAATTACGTATTAATCTTCAATTAGAACACAAAGAACAACGTAATTAGCACCCCATCAAACAGTTATTTACGACATAAGTGATTTCCTGAATCGTTTACTAATATCATCTTCATTAATGCAAATATATTTCCTTTAAAACAGAGTATTCGCGTCTCTTCTTATTATCTCTTTATACTTTGCTTCTCCTTGCCACTTCCTCTTTGTACGAGCTGTCGAAGTTTTAATGAATACTCTTATTTGTTTTCCTCTATTGTTGGCCATAAACTGAAGACCAAGATTGAAGATTCACTGAAAACACTTACACACGACGCAAATGTAGACACACTTGTTTTCTTATTACCAGTTCAATGAAATATGTAAAAAAAAAAGTTTCTCTCACAGACACACACAGACACAGACACAGACACACACCACACACACACACACACACACACACACACATTTAACCTCACTACATTTGAAGGCAAATAAAAAATTATTAATAACAAAACACTAGCACTTAAAATGATGCATCAGCTGTATATATATATATATATATACACACACACACACACACACACACACACACACACACACACACACACACACACACACACACACACACACACACACACACACATACACACACACCACACACATTTGGTTTTTCCTATAGAGAATAATACAATGAGTACCCAGACCCATGGCGGTGGAGTGGCCCCGGAATTAAGTCACACAAACCATCCTTGCCTCATTTCACTATGCAACGCTTGGTCCTTTCACAGGGAAATGTCTGTAGTCATTCAGAATAATTTCCTTTCACATTTCTTCTTTCCTAAGAATCACGACTTCCTACTTCTAATTAAACATTAAAGGTTCCCTGGTGAAGTTTATTCTATTTTTTTATTTATTTTACTTCATACAAATTTTTTATCTGAACGTCTTTTCTTAATTTGTAATAACGTAAAATAAAATTTTCATTGTTCCCACTAATTCAATGCGGAGTAATTACTATCCTTTCATTCCTCTACTCCACTATTATTTTTGTTGATTTCAATTTCGCAAGTTTGTACCAAGCAACAGTTTCGGACACAGGGATCTTTTATGTAGTTTCTTTTATCTTGTAACTTCGGATCCATTTGTCTTCACTTTGAATGGCTGACACAAGTTTTAGTTTCCAAAAGTATTGATTTGTACATCCTTGTTACATTATTTGTTGCCCTTCCTCGTCTATATGATAAAAAATAAAGCCACCAGTGATGTGTAAAAACAAATCCAAGCCATATGAAGTCTCTTAAAAGTCTTAACATCCTATAAGAGTGTACAACTTTGAGTGGCTTTCTGTATCCTGTGCATTTTGGCTCCAAAACTGATTCTCTTTGGCACCAGTATTTTGCCTTCCTGAAGTCTTGCAGTTTAGATTAACATTTCCAGGGTTCTGTCCTACGAGTTTGTTTCACATTTTTCATTCCACCTTTTTTTTTATCTTACTTCTAGAGTCGAAAGAGATTTCCCTTAATTTTATCTGAATCTAATTTCGGGTCTATAAAAGTTTTGGAAGCTGACAAACTTTTGCAGTAACTTAAACTTCTGCATAACCGACGCTTACAATTTTCAGTCTGCATTATCATTCTGTGTGGCAGCATCCGCTTGGCTTCCTGGCCGCTGGGGTTTCTCAAGTAGGGAGAAACTTGCCTGGATCACCGTGTAACGCAGTAACATGATCCCTTTTGATATCATGAGAACTAATCAGCTACAACAAATTAATTCTATTGAAAATTATACACTCCGTTATACACACCGGGTACGTTGTTCACAAACCTTTCATCATTTCATGAATAGATGGATTTCACTATTCACTGCTACATTTGCTTTGATTTTCTCAATGATCTAGAAAACCTGTAGCAGCGACTACGCTATATGTCTGACGACGTGGAGACAACAACACTCGAAGACATTTATCAGCACACTGTGTTAAACTATGTCCTTTGTTGCGTCTAATTTGTGCATTCTGTCTCATCACTCCAATACAGCTTTTACACCAACCAAAGCGAATCTGCTTCTGATATCTGTTCTGCTAATTGGGAGGTTCCGAGACTACACTATTACGATTTCCCAAACACTTACTATTGTTTCTGTGTCAGCGATCCATGTAACTGTTCAGCATATAAGAGGTGTTTGCCTCCAGCACGGTGGAGTAAATACTATAAAATTGTATAATTGTAAAATTTGAAAATCTGGTGTTACTCCGTTTACTGTTCCTCTTTTAAACGTATTGAGGCGGCTCGCAAAAAGGTTCTGTAGTTATTAATCTTTGAAATTCATAACGGCTTTATTTATGTCAGGAATAATAACAAATCTGATATAAGACTATTCAAATATTCTTTCATTAATGGGGAATGACATTACCTTACCAACTACAACCTTTTTTATTGACTTCTGGAGTTTAGACAAAAATATATCAAACACTTTATGTTCTCTATCTTTCTCATTCTTATTCAAACAACAAGGCACAACTTTAGTTTGCTATTGTTGAAATTCCTTTTAATTAAGTTTTCCTGTCCTCTCTGACCTTGACCCTCTGACGGCTTATACACTTGATGAGTTCCTACTTTTGTCCTAAAACATTGGACGTTAAGGTCTTCCATCTTGTCAGGTCAAACATTTCTGTCAACCCTCCCGTCCTTTTCTTGCCGGATGTTGGCTTCTATTCCATCTCAAAGAAGGTTGACTACTTTACTATAAACTGCTGACGTTTTGTTTTGTTTTTTCTGTTTCTATCAAGTCTATGAGTCTATCCACAATAAGAATATTCTCAATCGTTTATCAGTTCACAATCTTCCACCTGATCAACATTCAGGAAAGGGTGGTTCACGGACACACTTCTTGGTTTAATTAAATGTGTGAATCATCTTGTCTTAGAGGGTTCAGTGGACCATTTTGTATTGGTATTTTCACAAGATTTTTTTTTACATCTACTTACTTATCTATTTAGTCGACCTCACCAATACATGAATAAAACCACATTTTTACTTCATCCATTTCACAGGTCATTTTCGGAGCACTGTTTTATTCTGATTTCCTATTTCGTACGATCTGGTTCAAGGGAACATAATAAGCCTGGGACTGGCTTTACCAAAGTTGAATTTTTTTAAAGATTTTTTATAATTTAAGGGAAGAGCAATTAGTGTGCGATTTTTCTTTTGTTCTTTTTAACCCATGAAAAACTTAATTTTTATTTCAAAAAACAAAAACACTAGTAATGAATAAAATACTAATTTCCTCATATACCTATCAACTTATATATCCATCATTCTATCTATCTATCTATCTATCTACTAACCGATTTACCTATGTCCCTGCCTCATCGGTGGTTCAGATGGGCCATGTTCGTTCCGGTTCAGTTCGGTTCACCCACGCCTCGCAACAACACCGGATTCCACGCACGCCTCCCATCCTACTTTCCTACCGTCCTTTAGAGGCGTTCTAATGACACCCTATCTATGCAAAACTCTTCCATCCAACCCTACAGCCCCACTAATGGCCGCCGCCTCAGGGCTCTCGCAGGAATGGTCGTATTGGGTGGTGAAGCAGAAATTAGTTAAGCTTGTTTACATGCGGATGTGGGAGCTTTGAGTGGTCGTTTTGTTTTATTTGATTTGATTCTCACTTTCTCTTTTTTGTTTTGTTTTTCTGTCTGTCTGTCTCTCTCTGTCTCTGTCTCTGTCTCTCTCTCTCTCTCTCTCTCTCTCTCTCTCTCTCTCTCTCTCTCTCTCTCTCTCTCTCTCTCTCTCTCTCTCTCTCTCTCTCTCTCTCTCTCTCTCTCTCTCTCTCTCTCTCTCTCTCTCTCTCGCTCATATTCAAACCATTCCTGTTTCCCATAGTTCTTCATGTCCCACAATCCTACTTTATCTCTTATCAGTATTCCCTCAATCCTTCAATCCTTGGCTCTGCAGTTACTGCTCCAATTTCTTTCTCTTCCGTCTTTACCACACTTCTTTATCTCCCACTCTTTCTCAAGTTTACTCGTCTTTCTTTCTTCTTTTCCTCATGCTATACCAGCTGACTCTTGTTCCTTCTTTTATTCCTTTTTATCCTCTTATTTCTCTTCCTCCCTGTCTCTTTTATTTCCTCCCTTTATCCGCTACTTCACAGCAAGCAGCCTTTACCCCTTCCAAACTTCACCTCTTCAAACGGGATCATTGTTGCACCTAAGCGCATGTAATCTGCCCAATTGTTCATTCTACTCCGGACTCCACTCTGGCTAAAACCTCCACACTCACTCCCGGGAACTTGAGAGAGAAAGGGAGACAAAGAGAATGAGAGAGAGAGAGATAGAGACAAAAAATGAGAAAGAGTGAGTGATTCAATGTGCATCTGGGGATCAGAATTTAGTACATTTGCATATTTTTACGTCACAACGAGTAAGACGTATCGGCTCTGATGATCAGCTCAGAAGATGCTCAAAAGGATGCTAAGTTAACCTTGATTTATAGATTAGGGTTTTAGGAATGCTTCGGGTCCTCGGATTATAGTTTTTTCTCTTTCTTTCTTCTACATGTATAATATTGGACAGCCACATTATTTTCTCTTATTTATTACTATTTATTTTTTTTG
>JAPQNM010000022.1:12231023-12236023 GCA_029783475.1 Metacarcinus magister
CCTCCCTGGCTCCTCCCACTCCCCTTACTGCCTCTAGAGGAATCCACTGGAGGAGCAAAAATAGGATTACCCTTTAGAAGAAAACGCATTAACAGTCTTTAATTTCCCAAAAGACTCTCAAGCTTTTACGGTTTAAGCCGATATGAAATTTTTTGCCTCACGTCTATAACCGTTATGTAAGGTGACCGTGGCTATTCCCTCCTTACACCCTCAATGCTTCTCTCATACATCACGTCGCCCTCACTTAAGACGCGAAAAAATCCAGGGCTTTACCGCCAAGCTGAGGAATGAATTAGACTTTGTGTTCCCATGATACCCGCGCGGCGCTGTTTGGTCACTAACACAACACTGGGGAAATGTTGAGTTTCTCTCTCTCTGATTATTTACTTTGTGTCGCTTTGTTTATCTGTCATTCACGTTATCTAAGCTTTTGATTATCCGTTAAGTTCCTTCTTCCCCTTCCTCTAAACACTGCATTGTGAAAGACTTTTGTTTATGTGCTCTCTCCCATCACTGTCTCTTTCCCTCACAGAACATTGAATCCACCCATAAAAACTTCCTTTGTTGCCTTGTAAACAGGCAACAGCACCAAATTCTTCACATACATTTACCTCTCTCTCTCTCTCTCTCTCTCTCTCTCTCTCTCTCTCTCTCTCTCTCTCTCTCTCTCTCTCTCTCTCTCTCTCTCTCTCTCTCTCTCTCTCTCTCTCTCTCTCTCTCTCTCTCTCTCTCTCTCTCTCTCTCTCTCTCTCTCTCTCTCTCTCTCTCTCTCTCTCTCTCCTCTCTCTCTCTCTCTCTCTCTCTCTCTCTCTCTCTCTCTCTCTCTCTCCTCTCTCTCTCTCTCTCTCTCTCTCTCTCTCTCTCTCTCTCTCTCTCTCTCTCTCTCTCTCTCTCTCTCTCTCTCTCTCTCTCTCTCTCTCTCTCTCTCTCTCTCTCTCTCTCTCTCTCTCTCTCTCTCCTCTCTCTCTCTCTCTCTCTCTCTCTCTCTCTCTCTCTCTCATATATATATATATATATATATATATATATATATATATATATATATATATATATATATATATATATATATAACCATTAACTTACGTACACGATTAGAAACCTCTTTTTTCCCGTGATAAAAATCATAACACTCATTCCAATGTCGCTGGAGGCCACCACTTAATATAAAAATGAAAGCGAGACAATTCTAAAGAGAAACGAGTCAATTTACTTTCTGAATTGACCTAACAGTCCTCCTTTGGGCGAGTTATAGTCACTGGAAGAAGGGAAAGCAAAGGGAGACTGAGGCAGACTGTTCTGGTGTAAGATATTAAACAGTGAGTACGAGAAGGGGAGTTAATAGGACGAACAGCCTTGGAGTTTATACTGTTTAATAAAGGTGTGATTGGATGCCCCACGCGTGACTTGTTCATCATACAAGGGGAGAATGAGTCCCATTTGAAGGGTTAAGATCTGGATATGAAACTAAAATTACTGAAACTATTAAGTACGCCTGACTTACACAAATGTGGGAATAATGTATTTCCAAATAATATTCTAATGACAGTTTAATAATGTCCAATGCATGCATACGTAATTAGTGGAGTGCGATTAAAAATATGGTCATAATTTGGAGGACTAATCTGGTGTCACAGATGCAGAATATTTGTTTTCAAGCCTTAAAGGAACACAGTAAAAAAATATATAATTGCAACATTCATGATTTAGGTGTTGCTATACATCTCAACAGCATCTCATGTTTGTTGTTGTACATGACTCATGGAACTAAAGCAGCACCACCACTGAGGGGTTACGTAAAACAAAGATTAATCAAAACCATGAATAATAATAATAAATTAATGAATATCTAAAACAAAACTAGCAAATAGCAAACTACAAAAACATGCCACATATGCAAGTCTAAAAGAACAAAGTCAAGGATAGTATAGAGACAAAAATAGAATGTTTATATGTTCCTCGATATCCCTTTTTTGTTACAATAAAAACAACATTTTCAGACTGAATAGGAAAATCTTCAGGCAATACTGGAATAATTTTAATTATGCTTTCTGGATATTTTTTCTCGTCACCAGTTTGTTTTATTAATTTATCTTACTTTTTATGTTTGTGTGTGGTTTGTATGAAAATGGCAAGTCTTATAAATACAAACACACACACAAAGTGTGCGTGTGCGTGTGCGTGTGTGCGTGTGTGCGTGTGCCCAGGTCCCACCAAAGCAGCAGCAGGTGTGGTTGATATTAGGATTACAAAACAGGGAACACACTCCCTTAATGACCCTCCTTAATGACCCTCTCTGAGTTACACACCCAGCAAGACTTAGGTGGCTGCATGTTTGCGTGGTTTGTGTTTATTTGTGTGCAGCTTAATTCATGCCTATTGGAGGGAAGGTTTCAATGCTGGTAAGTTACATACGTGCATTAATTCACATTGGTTTTAGCAACACGAGCAGCACGCGTGTATGTGCTAATTCCTACCACCTGTTATGTCTATTTACTTCCCCACCTATCACCTGTCCACCTGTTAATTACGCACCAGAGTAAAGTAATTTAAAACAACTGCGAATACAATTGCCTGTAGTGTGCATGGCTTTGGGGCTAAACAGCCAGGCACTCATGGCATTACATGGACCTGTTGTAGGGACACGTATACACGCTAGTTAGGCATTTGGCTCCTTGATTGGCCAGTCATACGAAAGCATCAGCCAATTAGCGTGGCAAGGCTAGGGGAGGGTGAGAGGCAAGCAACAGTGGGTGAAGGCTGAAGGATCAACTAGGTGTTTCATAGTGCCTGGTTCTTATTATTATTATTATCATCATTATTACTATTACAATTAGTATTAGTAGTGGTGGTGATGGTGGTGGTGTTCGTGATATATATGTTAGTAATTTTGCAAAAGTCAATCGTAATGAAGGAGTGGTATTAGTATTAGTGTTAGTGGTAGTAGTAGTAGTAGTGGTAGTTTTAGTTGTAATAGTCGTAGAAAACTAGCATACAGCATTATTTACTTATCTACCTTCTGTGGCGGTTCTGATGTAAACACAGAGAAGTGATGCAGTTTAGTGAACAAGTAATACAGCTCAACGAACAGTACAAGGGAGGTGGTGTGAACGTGTTGGCTGTGAGGCGAAGACTGGTCCCGTCAGCAGCGTGCTCCAGCAGTCCACCTCTCAGGACGGTGTTGATAGGTCAGCCTCGAATATGCCAAGCTAACGAGTGTGATTGAGCTCGGTGAATGTTGTTCCGAGGCCTCGATGGCGAGAGAGTTCGAGCTGGGTGAACGACGGTTTGAAACCTCAGTGGTGCAAGCCGCCAGTGTTGCAAGTTATCACACCACACGCCACCTGCACCCGCACCCTCTCCGAACACTGGCTGATCAGCGTGATTGATTACATGCATGATTTTTGTAATATTCTTGATAGTCATTTCATGCTCAGTTTGTAGGAATCACTTTTCTTTATAAACTCATCTGATGCTGCCAGTATGTTGAACGGGGAAGCAATGTTGGTAATAATGCAATGATTTTATATCCTAGTCTTTCATGAGTATGGCAACTAACAGTCTTATTGCACTCTGACACACTTTAGACTGGAATTCATTCGCTCTCTATTAGCCAAGCGTTTTACGTGATTTGCTGGAGCTTCTTAATAAATATATATATTGTTTACACATTAGATAGACGTATTGTTTACACACTAGCGTATTTTGAATATTCAAAGGACCTGCAATTGATGTGATGACAGTTATTACGGAACACACAGGTGGGTGGTAGATTACAGTGTAGATGGGAGTGGAACAGTCCTGGAACGTCACACAATCATATCTTGGCTCAGACGGTAAGCGTACCTTCAAACAAACTTTTAAGAAGTCCTTCAAGGCGACCACACGTGGTGTATTGCCTTCGAGCGTCCAGCCTTGAACACAATTTGCTTGAACACGTCGTGGTAATGACGTCACACCCGAGGAAGAGTGCCTATAATTTATTGCCATCGAAAGAATTTTGCCTGGATATTTTTTTCCAAATAATGCATTCTAAAGCACCTCATATGTTACATTTTGTTCATAATTTACACATTGCCAACGTAAACTTTTATCTTCTATGATTTACTAGTCAGTCCTCGAGATAAAACGGCAGGTTTTGTTTAAGCTGAGATACGTGTGCTCCGAACGGTCTCCTTGTTCACTAGCAGATAGTCTTCTTTGTCTTATCTGCCTTATTCCTGTTTAGGACGAGTCAATTAAACATTTAAAATTGCCCGATGAGTTGAATCCATGATCTGAACCCTAATAATACTTCCCTCGCCTTGGTCGTGACTACTGTACATAGTCTGTCGGAACAAACTCATGCCGTGTAACAGCTCACCGCCTCTTGTCCGATTACAGAACATTTTCCTGGACATGTGGAAGTAAATTCTCACCCGTGTAGCATCACCTTGCGTTGGTACGGCTGGCAGCGCGTGTACTCATAAGGGAAGTGCCATCAAGTATGAATCGCAGCCGTGACTCTCTTACCCTGGTGACATCTTGTTCTACTTAGTTCTAATTAATACATTAGCGTCCGATGGCCTCGTAAACCTTAATACTAGATGAGTGGAGAGAGCGTGTCGTCGGGTGAGAGTCCGCCCCGCACGCAGTCTTTTTGTCTGTACTGGTATGGAAGGAAAACCGTCACAGGGAGACCATTCATTATATAAACGCCACACGTAAAGTAAAAATGTATGAACGCAACATTTTACATTTATTATTCACTGGAACTTTAATCATGAAATTGCATAGTAGGCTCTAACAAGCATACAACATTGCACATTACCGAGGATTAATAGCATACTGTTGACATGTGCATGATGCTTCCCACCTCACGCCCACCAGACCTGCATGTCTCATTCCTTATATAGGAAGCTTCTCCCGCCACCTATGTGCGCGACTACGTACGGACGGACGGACAAGAATGGGAACACACAACACGTACATACAATACACATATCACTGCAGGTTTTACGTAC
>JAPQNM010000022.1:12243523-12248523 GCA_029783475.1 Metacarcinus magister
AGGAGGGTGTGTTTACGGGGCGCGGGAGGGTGAGTTGAGGGTGTAAGGAGGAAGAGTTTAATTCGTCAGGGGAGCTGCCGAAAAGGATACTCTGTGGGCTCATAACTAAGGCGAGGAGACGAAGAGAACAACCAAGAAATATAATCATCCTTGAGTTATGAAGATATGAAGACACGCATGAAACACTAGCATGATGGAGAGAAAATGAACTTATCCGTAAAATGCTGTCAAATTATAAATAGTGTATGTGTGGCTAAAGGCTTTCTTTCTTTTATTCTACATGTTTATCTACATTAACAAAGATATTACGTTTTCCTAGCAAGGGGAGATACCTTCTATTATCTCCTGATTTAGTAGCTTTCTTACAGACATGTTTTAGAGGGTGAAGACGTGATCCTTAGGTTATATTTCGGGAAATTCAGCAATTATGCAAAAAAATGCATGCAAAATTACAGGTTACAAGCCCTCCTTTGTTGCCATACTTGACATTATATTCACTTTTAATGGGAGAGAGGAAAGAAGGGAGGAAGGAAAGGAAGAGAGAGGGAAGGTGAAGAGAGAAACAACGAATAGGGAAAAAGGGGAAGGAGAAAAGCAGGATAAAGAGAGAAAAAAGATAAAGAGAAAGATAAAGGAAGAGAATGAGAGAGAAAAAAAAAGAAAGAAAGAGGGAGAAGATTACATCATAATGGAAGAAAATGAGGAGAAACTTTTAGTATAGTGACCCCTTCATTGTGAAATTCATAGGGTGAGGGGAGGGTGAGGGGAGGGAAGGAAGGGAAGGGCTGGCTAGGGTGATGGCTGTCGGGGAGTGACGACAGAGGTGGTTGGGAGTAATTTTATTTTTTTTTTAGTGTGAGAGGAAACAAGGGGAGGAGGGGTACAATCAGTATTCCTGTGCCCACCTCCTTGGTTACTGTAGTGGCGACGGTGTTACCATTCCAATAAGTTCTCTGTAATTGCTCTTCACTATGACCATCTTCCTCAATTTTTCCTTCTACCTCCTCTATTCTATCATTTTCATTTTTTTTCCCTTGCATCCTTTTCTTTGTTCTCTTTCCTTTTTATTTATCTTGTCATTATTATAATTATCATTCTTCTTTTATTATTATTTTTCTTCTTGTCTGCTTCCTCTTTTTCTTCTTCTTTTTCTCCTTCTTCTTTCCTCTCTTTCCTCTTCTTTCATTTTTCTTCTTATACTAATATCCTCCTAATTTCACTTCCACCAATTTTTGTTTTATTCTTTATTTTCATCTTCTTTCTCCTCCTCCTCTTCTTCCGCCCTTCTTTACACTTCTTATTTTTCTTCTTCCCATATTTTGTTTTATCATCCTCGTTCTATTTTTGTCTCATTATTCCTTCCTCATTATTTTCGTCGTCGTCTTTATCATTTTTATTCTCTTTTTTTTTTAACCTACTTATTCTCCATCATTTGTGCTTTTCCCTTTCTCATGTCATTCTCTCCTTTTTCATATTTTCTTTCTTCCTTCTCCCCTTCCTCCGGTCTTTTTACTGGTTCTCTTCATCTTTCATATTTTATTTCTTTTTATATCCTCCTTTTCACCATATTCTTTCCAATTTCCTTCTCCTTATCCTTCTGATTCCTCCTCCTCTTCCCTATCATCATCATTATCTTCTTCTTTTTCTCCTTTATAGTTCACTTCTTCCTGTTATTCACTATCTTGTTTCTATCTTTCTGGTTTTTCCTCCCTTCTTTATTGCTTCATCTGCCTCCTTTTTTTCTTCCAACTCGTTTCTCTCTATCTATCTCACTCCCCTCGATCTATCTATCCTCTCCTCTTTCTTGTAATAAAGTGTGTGGTAAAACCTGGGAGAAGAGGGAGAGAAGAATAAAAAGAAAGAATGATTTGGAGACACGTGACAGGACGATGAAATAATAAGTGAATGAAAGAGGAAAAAAGAAATGGAAAAATCTTGAGGTTGGTTTGGCTCTGTCTTCCTATTATCTGTGGTAACTCGTCTTATTTCCGGCCGATGACATAATGGTGATATCAAAACTTGCTGAGGGAGCGTATAATTTTAATCCTTCCAAGATAAATCACACTAATATATTTCTCAAGTAGAGTTGGATAGTATGAGGGAGAGTGTTAACTGCAGGTGGGATAAGATGACAAGGTAACGAGGCAAAGGTGAATGTTCGGGAGCCTTGTCTGTCCGGGAATATAAGGAAATGTAGTCACTCATTCACAAATCACGTCCTATACAATCTTTCAGCCACTACAAGGAACGTATGCTTCTCTTCAAACGGAGCCAGACTCTTGTCCTCACCTGCCGCGCCATGAATGAACGCATAAGATAAAGCAACTGGCTGACAATGAGGTGCAATGTCCCGTCCTTTGCTAAACTCTGGTGAAAATTCCTCCTCTCGCGCTCATCGACCCTTGCTCTGTTTAGGTCACGGGGTGCAGACACTCACCCTTCACTCAGTAACTACATGTCTGTAAATCAGTGTGCAATTCATGTTCTCCCTCGACATAACGGCAGCCCGGCAGGTGGAAGTGTCGTTGGTTGAGTCTCGTGGTGCCTGGTATTCCGCAGCTTAAGCAGGAATTTGTGTGGTTGAGTTAACATAAAGATTAACACCTGACACGTATTATTCAGTAAATCTGGTGTATGCATTAAGGCTGCCGTCCGCTGAGCTCTTGAAGGGTCACTAACCTTGTTCCCTTTAAATCTATGACAAAACTATCTTAACAACTCTCCTGTCTCACACACATACAAGGACGCGGAAAAAATTTAATATATATAAGGAAAGTAATATATAGATAAGAAAATTGTAATACTATTGTTATCATTATTATTATTATTGTTATTAGCATTATTACTATTATTATTATTATTTTTATTAATAGTATTATCATTATTATTATTATCATTATTATCATTATTACTAATATCATTATGATTAATAAATAATAGTAACAAAAAAGTAAAAAGAGGTTTTAAAAAACTAGAGAAAAACAAAATAATCGAGACAAGTAGAACAAACTTAAAAATAGAAAAAAGTAAAATAGCCGCTGCAGCATAAATGAAAAAAACACGATAAACACAAACTTTTCAAAATTCTAAATCACACAGAATGATTTTTTTTTTTCCAGCATTTCCTATCTATATTTTTGAAGTGAACAAATAATTAAGGTTCCCCCCAGCATACATTCACCTTTATAATCCCAATAACTAGCACGGCAACAGCGCATACTTTTTACAATACATATAAAACACATTTTTCATTCCACCAAATTACCCTTAAAATGAAGCCTCATTACACACAATTACAAACACCGCCAACTAAACCACTAACTTCACACTCGTTCATTCTCATCTGTTTATATGAAAAAATATTCAGTTTAATCATTAATATATTTCATTATAAACCTGGGCATTCTTCTACTTATCTATCTGTTTATTTATCCAGCGTTGTATCTATTCACTTCTATCTTTTTTCTATTTCAATGTTCATCCATTCATCCATTTATAGTTTACAGTTCTATGTCTAGCTATCAATGTATCTATAAATCTATCTATCTATCTTTACATTAACTTCCATATTTATCTACCTCACTATTTTTTATATATATCTATTCATCTATCTATCCATATTATTATCTATCTATTGATCTCTATCTATCAATCTTTATATTTGCTTCCATCTTCATCTACCTGACTATCTATCTACCTATCTCTCCACCTCCATGTTTTATCTATCGCACTATCTATCTCTTCGCTCCACGCCTGTCCCTCCTATCCTTCCGCTTCATTAGTCACGTCAGTCCTCTATATCCGCCTTTTCTCTTCCTTTTCGTGAAGAAGAAGAGAGGAACAGGAATAAGAAAAAGAGAATGAAGGGAAAAAGAGAGAGAGAGAGAGAGAGAGAGAGAGAGAGAGAGAGAGAGAGAGAGAGAGAGAGAGAGAGAGAGAGAGAGAGAGAGAGAGAGAGAGAGAGAGAGAGAGAGAGAGAGAGAGAGAGAGAGAGAGAGAGAGAGAGAGAGAGAGAGATTTACTGACTGATTAACTGATAAGTAGATACATATATAAACAGGTAAATATATTGCAAGGAAGAAAACCAAATTGAGACAAACAGATAAAGATAGATGGATAGATAAACAGCTTGGTTGCCAGATAGATAGATAGATCATACAAATATCAATAGATCACTGACAAGGTGAGAGAGAGAGAGAGAGAGGCAGGCATAGCAAAAATAAAAAGAAAAATTTAACTGTGTATTCAAAATGTGATGTTTCTGAGTTAACACGTAAAGGTAATATGAGGTATTTATCTCGTACAAAAAATAAAAAATGGCATAATAAATTTAACGTTTTCTTTTGCTCCGTTATAGTGTTGCAAGTTTTACATTATTGGTTATTGGTATTCCTGACGCTGACGCATGCCTTGCCTCCTCCAGCATGTGTTGTCTGTCCTGCATTATTTGCCATCATATCTATTGCTGACAAAACATATCCCAGTAAATTCAAACCTAATACTTCTTATTTATCCTGTAAACACGGATGGTAATTCATAAAAGGATCATTAATTAAACCCAAATTACCATTATGCATGAAAACTTAATTCCCAATATCAGCATCACCTAGAAACTAAACAAGAAATTATCAAAACCAGAATATGTCATAATTTTTTATAGACCAGGGAATGTTGCCGCACTGACAGCCGGGGTCATTATGGTGGTCCCTCTATCCTGATGCTTAACCACCTGACGACCAGCTCATTCAGGTAACTCTTCTGATGCAGAGATATTTCCAACATTAATCCAGTATTTAGGTGTTTATCAAGAGGCTTTTCAAAGTTCAAACGGACTGTATTAAAGGCTTTCGTGTGTTATTCACCATTGTCTGCAGGATCACACGCTGGACTCGTGATTGTCAGCCATTACCCTCCCTGAAAGAGCTTAAGAGCTCATACATCACACAACCTCATCCTCTTTCTCAAAGGGGGACAGTAACCACTCCCTCGCAGTGAAATTT
>JAPQNM010000022.1:12253523-12286023 GCA_029783475.1 Metacarcinus magister
TCATGACACATACTACGTTATCTAATGTCTGTTCTTTATCTTCCCTTTCCCGCTGTGTCGTCCTCACTCCCTCGTGCATTGGTGCAGGGGAGAGAAAGAAGCGCAGGAGGAAACACATACATACATACATACATACATACGTACATACATACATGTAAAGGATAAAGAAAGTGATTCTAACGTCATTTATCTATTCGCATATTCATCTATCCATCTATTTACTTATTAATATCCTCATGTAGTTACTCACTTAAATAAGGAATATGATGTTCGCTATCTTTCTTTATAAAAATGGGATAAAGCGAACAAATGTGATGAACTACAATCATATAATCTTTTCAGACTGATTCGATGGGTATAAAATGTTTTTTTCGTTCCATATTTTTACTCCTAATGCACAACATAACTATCCTGTCACGAAATGTATTGATTTTTTTTGTTTACGGCTGATTGTTGCCATAAAATAAATATTATTATTATTATTATTATTTTTATTATTGTTATTATTATCATTAGAGAGAGAGAGAGAGAGAGAGAGAGAGAGAGAGAGAGAGAGAGAGAGAGAGAGAGAGAGAGGAGAGAGAGAGAGAGAGAGAGAGAGAGAGAGAGAGAGAGAGAGAGAAGAGAGAGAGAGAGAGAGAGAGAGAGAGAGAGAGAGAGAGAGAGAGAGAGAGAGAGAGAGAGAGAGAGAGAGAGAGCGAGCGCGCGCGAGAGCGCGACCCACCCACCCACCCACCCACCCACACACCCACCCACACACACAGATATATATATATATATATATATATATATATATATATATATATATATATATATATATATATATATATAAACACGCTTGCCCTGTTTTTTTTTTTAATTAGGTTGACAATCTTCTCAATGTATTTCTGATCGTGAATTGTATAATCTTGACAATGGACAGAAGAGTGAATGTGAATTTGATGTGTAATGAACAAAGATTAACATGACAACAATTAATAGAAATGTCAACGCTTGGGTTAAAAATCTATTCACGTATATTTTTGAAGCCGATTTTTGTAATGAAATAATTGTGTCATTGTTGAAATATATATTGGTGTCTGACAAAAAGAATTCCCTTGAATATAAATGTGTTATTATGTTTCCGATAAAGAGTAAAGGAATGGAGATTAACTTTTTTCTTTCAGTATATTATAATATATGCATACATACACACACGTTTTATGGGCAGTAAGTAACGCAGGCAACAACAGACCAATGAACGTCTAGTATAATTTACAACCTCCGCCAATCAGCTAAAGTTTAAGAGCTATAATCGAGTATATTTTTACCATCTCAAAAAAAGAATAAAAATACATAAATAATAAAAAAAAAAGCTGATTGAGACGTGGTATACTATTGCCTTTTTTTCGATTTTATTTCCTTTTATTTTATCTTTAGAGCTACCTGTGTCCAAACCCACGTACAGGTAGACAGGTATTTGTGGCTGTGATGAACGAGGGTTTGATTGGTGTGTGAATGGGTGGGCGGCGCGAGCCTCTGTGTTGTCAATTTACTTTTTGAATGAAAGCTTGTTGATTAATGACAACGAGAAGTTTGATGATACGAGCAGTGATAATGGAGATACTGCTACTATTACTACTACCACTACTATTACTATTACTACTACTACTACTACTATTATACTACTACTCAGCGGGGGAGCCTAAGAAAATCAAGCTGTACTGTTATAATTTCTGAGAGTAAAAAAAAGCTACTGTATATTCAACATGTTTTCTGTGAGATTCAATTCCAAGTGTTGCCTAACTATTGTATTATATATTTTAATACCTAGTGCCATTATGGAGCCATGGGAGGAGGCAGGAGGAGAAGAGGAAGGCCGAAGAGGAGGTCCATGGATGCTGCGAGGGAGGACATACAGGTGGTTGATGTGACAGAGGAAGATGCAGAGAAGATGGACACGAGTAATCAGTTGTGACGACCCCTTACTGGAGCAGCCAAGAGAAGAAGAAGAAGAAGAAAAGAAGAAAGTGGAAGAAAAACCAGAAAGAAAAAGAACAAAAAAATAAGAAAAAGAACAAAAAGCATAGACCAAAATAATCAACTAAATCTTACAAGGAAACACTTAATGTGATTGTGATCCCTCCCACCATTATAAAACTTGACACCCAAGTCATACCTTGTAACTTAAATCTTAATGGAAAAAAAATAACGAGTCCACTTGGAGGAGTATGTGCAGTAGGGATGATGTTTGACCTTTCTAATGATTTTTCCACTTCCCTTCACTTCCTCCCACTCCTTTCCCCTTGGCTACGTGCTTGTATAACTCCCGGATATGTCACTATCACTATCAGCTCCAGATAGTGCACGGAGACATGTTCCCTTCTTGTATATATATTCATGATGTGTGTGCTTAGGGAATGTGAGTGTGTGTGTTTGTGTGTGTGTGTGTGTGTGTGTGTGTGTGTGTGTGTGTGTGTGTGTGTGTGTGTGTGTGTGTGTGTGTGTGTGTGTGTGTGTGTTTGCGTGTGTGTGTGTGTTTGCGTGTGTGTGTGTGTGTGTGTTTGCGTGTGCGTGTGTGTGTGTGTGTGTGTGTGTGTGTGTGTGTGTGTGTGTGTGTGTGTGTGAGTGTGTGTGGAGAGGAAAAGGTGGATGAGTGGGCGGTTTTGTGAGTGTATGGTAGGTAGGCAAGGGGGTGGAAGGGGGTGGAAGGGGCTGGAAGGGGGTGGAAGGGGCTGGAAGGGGGTGGAAGGGGCTGGAAGGGGGTGGAAGGGGCTGGAAGGGGGTGGAAGGGGCTGGAAGGGGGTGGAAGGGGATGACGGTGATGGTCTTACCAGTTGTGTGGAAGGTGACAGTGAAAGATGGTGATGGTGGTAGTGCCTGGGAGACGGCAGTATGGTGTAGGGTGAGACGGGTGTTGGGACAAGGAGGGGGGAATGACCTCAATCCTTCCTTCTAAAGTGCTTGAAGGAACGTAAGAGGGAGCAAGAGGATGGAATGGCAAGAGTATGGGAAGGAGGTTGGGGAAGAAAGAGGAAGAGAGGTGTCGTGGGTGGATGTATGAAGGTGAAGGAAGAAGTGGGGAGAAAATGTACGGTCTTACGAGGTTGGGGAAGTGAAGTATTGAAGGAAAGAGGAGAAAGAGAAAGAGGAGGAAGAGGAAGAGTAGGAGGAGGAGGAGGAGGAGGAAGAAGAAGAGGAGGAAAAGGAGGAGGCGAAGGGAAGGCGAGGGGTGAGGGAGGGGAGGTAAGGCATTGCAAGGTTTACGAGTGATGGAAATAAAAGTTTGATACATTATGATAAGAGGAACAGTTATCAGTTTAAAGATGTGGAAATACATGACGATGATAATGTTGATGACTATAATATAAAACTGTGAAGTGAAGTCTAATGCACCTAGAATGAGGCCATGACGTGGAAGGAGGAGGAGGAGGAGGAGGAGGAGGAGGAGGAGGAGGAGGAGGAGGAGGAGGAGGAGGAGGAGGAGGAGGAGGAAAATTAAACAGAAAAAGAGAGAGATGGGTTGTTGATAAAAGAGGGAGAGAGGAAAAGGTAGCAGGGAATGGGTTCTGGGTAGAGGGAGAATGGGAGGCAAGGTTACAAGATGATGGGCCTAAGGAAGGGAGAGAAAAGATGAAGGATGAGGAAGGCTACTCATATTGGACAGAAATTGGGATGAAGAACGTCAAGGGAAATAGGGTTTAGGACACATGGCCCTGAGGGAGACAGTGTTACCTACAGATTGGTTCTTGAACAGAGAGAGAGAGAGAGGGATAAGAGAGAGAGATGAGTAAAGCAGAGGGAGAGAAAGAGTAAAAGAGGAGTTAGGAAGACAAAGTTAAAAGGGAGGGAGAGAGGGAAACAGTAAAAGGAAAGGAGAGATGAAACAGAGTTAAAAGGAAGGCAGAAAGGGAGACAAAGGTATGAGAGGAAGAGAAGGTTACATATGAACAAAGACAAGTGTGGAGCCGTTCCTCATGGTTACCCAATTACACAACTGAAATATAATGATTAAAACTCACCCCTAAACGTAATGACAAGAACAATGGCTTTAACAGATCTCCATAACTTCACGCACCGACCTATTGAAGTGAAACGAAAAGAGGCGCTAATCTCAGTAAAATACTAAACTCATGAAAACGTATGTACCTCTGTTCCTTTTTTTTTTTGCCGTCCTCCCTTCCCGCTCGCTACCATAACGCCTCTGTCTCTGAGTCACGGCAGGGTACACACGTCTCTCTTAATGCTATCCTTAATCTCAGATAGTTTGGAGACGCCTCGTAATTCCTGTCTCCTGACGCGGGTACATTACTTGACTACCTGAGGAAACAACCACGTATCAACAGTTACTTATTAGACTGTATGAGAAAAATAGAAAATATTGTATTTATTATATTTACATGACAAGTTGCCACCTTTAATATTATTTGGTGCAGATGACATTGGGAATCAAAGGCAAATAAATTCATTGTTCAAGTTTCTCTCTCCTTAATTTACCTTGCAAATAAGAAGACCAAAGAAGTGCAGGTGACAAATCTCGTTATCTCTTTATCAGGTGATTAATTATGTCACTCCTGATGAAAGGTTAAAGTAACGATATTGTTAAGGTGACAGTGAGGATACGTGGAGGAGGAGGAGGAGGAGGAGGAGGAGGAGGAGGAGGAGGAGGAGGAAGAGAAGTTAATGATTTTTGTGGCTATGTCCATAAATTGTATACCTTTACCTTGCGCCACATAATTTTCCACCTGTATATAGAAAGTAAGTTTCCATTCATTACATTCCACTCCCCTACAACGCCCCTTCTCACACACGCACACGCACACACACGCACACGCACACGCGCACACACACACACACACACACACACACACACACACACACACACACACACACACACACACACACACACACACACACACACACATCGTTCCCTCAACCACTTCACCACAAGCAGAACGAAACCAGTCCAGTTGACACCCACATTTCCTGCAGCCTGTTAGTGATGGATGAAGAGGGATGACCTGAGAGGAAACCGCGATTACTCCTCCTCCCCTCACTCCCTCCCTCCCCCCATGTCAGAAGGAAAAATTTATAGCGTACTCCTTTCCCCTTCCTCTACTCCCCTTCCCTTTTCTACACTTCACAATTCCATCTTCTTTCTCTCTCCTGCTCGTTCCTTCCACCATTTACTCCTCGTCTTATACTTTTCCTCCTTTTACTTCTATCTCCTCATCTATATCCTCTTCCTTTTTTCTAACCATTCCCTCTTTCTCACTTCCTCTCCTTTCCCTCGTTTCCACTCCCTTTTTGTGTATACTCCTTGTCTTCCCCCCTCTCCTCTGTCTTCCCTGCCTTCTACCCCTTATCTCAACCTTCCCCTTCTTCCGCCCACTTCCTCCCTCAACGCCCTCTTCTTCCCCTCTCTTCCCCTCTCTCCCTCCTCAGTGTAGTGATGATGAGAGGAAGTTGATAGGTCCTCTGAGATGTGTTATTTTTAGCTGTAAATTTAGAACAGAAGGGGAGGAAGGAGAGAGTGAGATAATGCGGTATAGAGAGAGAGAGAGAGAGAGAGAGAGAGAGAGAGAGAGAGAGAGAGAGAGAGAGAGAGAGAGAGAGAGAGAGAGAGAGAGAGAGAGAGAGAGAGAGAGAGAGAGAGAGAGAGAGAGTATTTTTATGAATAGTTATTGTGGAGGATACAAAGACAACTTAAATAGTGATGAAGGTAGACACGGAGGAGGAGGATGGTAAGGAGGAAGA
This sequence comes from Metacarcinus magister, assembly GCA_029783475.1. NCBI lineage: Eukaryota > Metazoa > Arthropoda > Malacostraca > Decapoda > Cancridae > Metacarcinus > Metacarcinus magister. Next base: position 12,259,260 of record JAPQNM010000022.1, read on the forward strand.
GGAGGAGGAGGAGGAGGAGGAGGAGGAGGAGGAGGAGGGTAAGGAGGAGGAGGAGAATTGCAAGATCGAGATGAGGAGGTATAAGGGTATGGGAGATATTTCATTAATGTGATTATTTTGCGGCAAGCTCACGAAGAAAAATACGTTTAATAAATTGTTCAAAGCATGACAAAATTAAAAAAAATTAAAAAAAAATAGAAAATTGAAATAGGACAGTATATACTTTTTTGTTCTTACAATTACCATCTGTATTTTTTTTCCTTCTATTTTCATACATTTATCTATAGCTGTGTGTTACTTGCTTCTAACTTACCCTCCTCCTTTATCTATCTGTTATCTACTTGAACAAGGACCAACGCGTTAAGGGGAGATAACTAACGGTAAGGAGGGAGGGAGGGAGGAAGGGAGGGAGGGGTGATTAAGAGTTGTAAATAGACACAGGTCATGTACACGTGTCTGCGATAAGGTGAGTGTTGTTGGCAAAGGTCAGTTCACTTAAAAAAAAAACAATGCAAAGCCATGAGAATAAAAATTAATCCTATCCTAAAACTATATGAAGGAAATGATGAAATGCAGTGTGTTTTCTCCATTACCTGCCTCATACCATAAGCCACAAAAGGTTGTTGCTCAGTCCAGCTTCTCCTCCCTCCCTCCTCACCTCCACTACCTAACCTCACCTCTGTCCCCTCACCTCACCTCACCTCACACCTATAGTCCGACAGATCTTAGCAGAGCTTTCTGGTGGGACATAATTCAGTCTTCCCATGGGTCCAACGTTGCCATGTCTACGTGAACTAACCAGTTAGAACTTGATGTACATAAGTAAAAGGCATATAAAATGCTTTAACGAAAATCATTGCAACATTAAATATAAAAAAATCATGTATAAAAGATAAGTTACCATTCTACGTTTACGATATTCATATGAATATCGAAGCGCAGGATACATTTTTTACAGTGTTGCTTGGAAAACGTTATCACTTTTATCAACGTTCACCGTAGTTCTTATTAAGGTAAATGTTGCAATAACTGTGTTCTAAATACAATATAAAGGAATATAGCAATAAAATGAGGTATTTCCTATATAAAATAAATATTATAAACTCCCTTCAAATGGCAGCACTCATTTTTCAACCTCAGGACAAGTCACCTGTCAAGCGCGTACACACACACACACACACACACACACACACACACACACACACACGCACACACGCACACACGCACACACACACACACACACACACACACACACACACACCTTCCAAGCTAAGAATGTCGGCGACTATCACGATCAGATGAAAGCAGAAACTTTTGAGAAGTGGTTCAAGACACAACTGTTACCGAATATTCCTCCATCTTCAGTCATCGTAAAGGATAACGCACCCTATCACTCCAGAAAAATCGATAAACCACAGGTAGCATCAAATAAATTGTATACCTTTACCTTGCGCCATATAATTTTCCACCTGTATATAGAAAGTAAGTTTCCATTCATTACATTCCACTCCCCTACAACGCTCATTTTCCCGAAAGCAATTAGAGATATTGGAAATTTCATTGCAACATCTGATACACCTAATTAAACTGTACTACTGTCATTATGAATATTTGTTCTATGACTAATAATTACGCAGTAAAATGAAACTTAATATTTATATAAAAACATGACTTTCCTCTTAATTTTCTCGAAAGCTATTAGAGATATTGGAAATATCATTGCAGCAGCTGATACACCTAATTAAACTGTATAACTTATATTATGAATATTTGTTCTAGGACTAATAATTACGGAGTAAAATGAAACTTAATATTTATATAAAACCATGACTTTCCTCCTCATTTTCCCGAAAACTATTAGATATATTGGCAATATCATTGCAGCATCTGATACATCTAATTAAACTGTACAACTGTCATTATGACTATTATGACTATTTGTTCTATGACTAATAATTACGCAGTAAAATGAAACTTAATATTTATATAAAAACATGACTTTCCTCCTCATTTTCCCGAAAGCTATTAGAGATATTGAAAATATCATTGAAGCATCTGATACACCTAATTAAACTGTACAACTGTCATTATGAATATTTGTTCTATGACTAATAATTACGCAGTAAAAGGAAACGTAATATTTATATAAATACATGACTTTCCTCCTCATTTTTCCGAAAGCTATTAGAGATATTGGAAATATTCATTGCAGCATCTGATACACCTAATTAAACTGTACAACTGTCATTATGAATATTTGTTCTATGACTAAAAATTTCGCAGTAAAATGAAACTTAATATTTATCTAAAAACATGTTTTTCCTCCTCATTTTCTCGAAAGCTATTAGAGATATTAGATATATCATTGCAGCATCTGATACACCTAATTAAACTGTACAACTGTCATTATGAATATTTGTTCTATGACTAAAAATTTCGCAGTAAAATGAAACTTAATATTTATCTAAAAACATGTTTTTCCTCCTCATTTTCTCGAAAGCTATTAGAGATATTAGAAATATCATTGCAGCATCTGATACACCTAGTTAAACTGTACAACTGTCATTATGAATATTTGTTCTATGACTAATAATTACGAAATAAAATGAAACTTAATATTTATATAAAAACATGACTTTCCGCCTCATTTTCCCGAAAGCTATTAGAGATATTGGAAATATCATTGCAGCATCTGATACACCTAATTAAACTGTACAACTGTAATTATGAATATTTGTTCTATGACTAATAATTACGCAGTAAAATGAAAACTAATATATATATATGAATATGACTTTCCTCCATATTTTCTCGGAAGCTATTAGAGATATTGGAAATATCACTGTAGGATCTGATACACCTAATTAAACTGTACAACTGTCATTATGAAAATTTGTTCTATGACAAATAATTACGCAGTAAAATGAAACTTAATATTTATATAAAAACATGAAATTCCTCATTTTCCCGAAATCAATTAGAGATACTGGAAATAGCATTGCAACATCTGATACACCTAATTAAACTGTGCAACTGTCATTATGAATATTTGTTCTATGACTAATAATTACGCAGTAAAATGAAATTTAATATTTATATAAAAACATGACTTTACTCCTCATTTTCTCGAAAGCTATTAAAGATATTGGATATATCATTGAATCAGCTGATACACCTAATTAAACTGTAAAACTGACATTATGAATATTTTTTGTATGACTAATAATTACGTAGTAAAATGAAACTTAATATTTATATAAAACCATGATTTTCCTCCTCATTTTCCCGAACGCTATAAGAGATATTGGAAATATCATTGCAGAATCTGATACACCTAATTAAACTGTATAACTGTCATTATGAATATTTGTTCTATGACTAATAATAACGGAGTAAAATGAAACTTAATATTTATATAAAAACATGACTTTCCTCATTTTCTCGATAGCTGATAGAGATATTGGAAATATCGCTGCAGCATATGATAGACCAAATTAAACTGTAAAACTGACATTATGAATATTTGTTCTATGACTAATATCTACGCAGTAAAATGAAACCGTATATTTATATAAAAACACGACTTTCCTCCTCATTTTCTTGAAAGCTATTAGAGATATTAGAAATATCATTGCAGCATCTGATAGACCTAATTAAAATTTTTTACTCTCATTATGAATATTTGTTCTATTACTAATAAATACTGAATTTTACTTTTTTTAAAACTACTTTCTTCCTCATTTTCTCGAAAGCTATTAGAGATATTGGCAATATCATTGCATCATCCGATACACATAATTCAACTGTACAACTGAAATTATGAATATTTATTCTATGACTAATAATTACGAAGTAAAATAAAACCGCATTTTTATATAAAAATATGAATTTCCTCCAAATTTTTTCGCAAGCTATTACAGATATTGGAAATATCATTGCAGCATCTGATAGACCTAATTAAACTGTACAACTGATATAATGAATATTTGTTCTATGACTAATAATTACGCAGTAAAATGAAACTTAATACTTATTTAAAAACATGATTTTCCTCCTCATTTTCTCGAAAGCTATTAGAAATATTGGAAATATCATTGCAGCAGCTGATAGACCTAATTAAACTGTACAACTGATATTATGAATATTTGTTCTATGACTAATAATTACGCAGTAAAATGAAACTTAATATTTACTTAAATACATGACTTTCCTCCTCATTTTTTCGAAAGCTATTAGAGATATTGGAAATATCATTGTAGCATCTGACACACCTAATTAAACTGTACAACTGTCATTAAGAATATATGTTCTATGACTAATAATTACGCAGTAAAATGAAACTTAATATTTATATAAAAACATGACTTTCCTCCTCATTTTCCCGAAAGCAATTAGAGATATTGGAAATATCATTGAAACATCTGATACACCTAATTAAACTGTACAACTGTCATTATGAATATTTGTCCGATGACTAATAATGACGCAGTAAAATGAAACTTAATATTTATATAAAAACATGACTTTCCTCTTCATTTTCTCGAAGGCTATTAGAGATATTGGAAATATCATTGCAGCAGCTGATACACCTAATTAAACTGTACAACTGATATTATGAATATTTTTTCTATGACTAATAATTACGCAGTAAAATGAAACTTAATATTTATATAAAAACATGAATTTCCTCCTAGTTTTCTCGAAAGATATTAGAGATATTGGAAATATCATTGAAGCATCTGATACATATAATTAAACTGTATAAATGTCATTATGACTATCATGACTATTTGTTCTATGACTAATAATTACGCAGTAAAATAAAACTTAATATTTATATAAAAACATGACTTTCCTCCTCATTTTCCCGAAAGCTATTAGAGATATTGGAAATATCATTGCAGCATCTGATACACCTAATTAAACTGTACAACTGTCATTATGAATATTTGTTCGATGACTAATAATTACGGAGTAGAAGGAAACTCAATATTTATATAAAAACATGACTTTCCTCCTCATTTTCCCGAAAGCTATTAGAGATATTGGAAATATCATTGCAGCATCTGATACACCTAATTAAACTGTAGAACTGTGATTATGAATATTTATTCTATGACTAAAAATTACGCAGTAAAATGAAACTTAATATTTATCTAAAAACATGACTTTCCTCCTCATTTTCTCGAAAGTTATTAGAGATATTAGAAATATCATTGCAGCATCTGATACACCTAATTAAACTGTACAACTGTCATTATGAATATTTGTTCTATGACCAATAATTACGCAGTAAAATGAAACTTAATATTTATCTAAAAACATGACTTTACTCCTCATTTTCTCGAAAGCTATTAGAGATATTGGATATATCATTGCAGCAGCTGATACACGTAATTAAACTGTACAACTGACATTATGAATATTTTTTGTATGACTAATAATTAAGCAGTAAAATGAAACTTAATATTTATATAAAAACATGATTTTCCTCTTCATTTTCTCGAAAGCTATTAGAGATATTGGAAATATCATTGCAGCATCTGATACACCTAATTAAACTGTACAAATATCATTATGAATATTTGTTCTATGACTAATAATTATGCAGTAAAATGAAACTTAATATTTATATACAAACATGAGTTTCCTCCTCATTTTCTCGAAAGCTATTAGAGATATTGGAAATATCATTGCTGCATCTGATACATCTAATTAAACTGTACAAATGTCATTAAGAATATTTGTTCTATGACTAATAATTACGCAGTAGAATGAAACTTAATATTTATATAAAAACATGACTTTCCTCCTCATTTTCCCGAAAGCAATTAGAGATATTGGAAATATCATGCAACATCTAATACACCTAATTAAACTGTACAACTGTCATTATGAATATTTGTTCTATGACTAATAATTACGCAGTAAAATGAAACTTAATATTTATATAAAAACATGACTTTCCTCTTCATTTTCTCGAAAGCTATTAGAGATATTGGAAATATCATTGCAGCAGCTGATACACCAAATTAAACTGTACATATGATATTATGAATATTTGTTCTATGACTAATAATTATGCAGTAAAATGAAACTTAATATTTATATAAAAACATGATTTTCCTCCTCATTTTCCTGAAAACTATTAGAGATATTGGCAATATCATTGCAGCATCTGATACATCTAATTAAACTGTATAACTGTCATTATGACTATTATGACTATTTGTTCTATGACTAATATTTACGCAGTAAAATGAAACTTAATATTTATATAAAAACATGACTTTCCTCCTCATTTTCTCGAAAGCTATTAGAGATATTGGAAATATCATTGCAGCATCTGATACACCTAATTAATCTGTACAACTGTCATTATGAATATTTGTTCTATGACTAATAATTACGGAGTAAAAGGAAACTTAATATTTATATAAAAACATGACTTTCCTCCTCATTTTCCCGAAAGCTATTAGAGATATTGGAAATATCATTGCAGCATCTGATACACCTAATTAAACTGTACAACTGTAATTATGAATATTTGTTCTATGACTAATAATTACGCAGTAAAATGAAAACTAATATATATATATGAATATGACTTTCCTCCATATTTTCTCGGAAGCTATTAGAGATATTGGAAATATCACTGTAGGATCTGATACACCTAATTAAACTGTACAACTGTCATTATGAAAATTTGTTCTATGACAAATAATTACGCAGTAAAATGAAACTTAATATTTATATAAAAACATGAAATTCCTCATTTTCCCGAAATCAATTAGAGATACTGGAAATAGCATTGCAACATCTGATACACCTAATTAAACTGTGCAACTGTCATTATGAATATTTGTTCTATGACTAATAATTACGCAGTAAAATGAAACTTAATATTTATATAAAAACATGACTTTACTCCTCATTTTCTCGAAAGCTATTAAAGATATTGGATATATCATTGCATCAGCTGATACACCTAATTAAACTGTAAAACTGACATTATGAATATTTTTTGTATGACTAATAATTACGTAGTAAAATGAAACTTAATATTTATATAAAACCATGATTTTCCTCCTCATTTTCCCGAACGCTATAAGAGATATTGGAAATATCATTGCAGAATCTGATACACCTAATTAAACTGTATAACTGTCATTATGAATATTTGTTCTATGACTAATAATAACGGAGTAAAATGAAACTTAATATTTATATAAAAACATGACTTTCCTCATTTTCTCGATAGCTGATAGAGATATTGGAAATATCGCTGCAGCATATGATAGACCAAATTAAACTGTAAAACTGACATTATGAATATTTGTTCTATGACTAATATCTACGCAGTAAAATGAAACCGTATATTTATATAAAAACACGACTTTCCTCCTCATTTTCTTGAAAGCTATTAGAGATATTAGAAATATCATTGCAGCATCTGATAGACCTAATTAAAATCTTTTACTCTCATTATGAATATTTGTTCTATTACTAAAAAATACTGAATTTTACTTTTTTTAAAACTACTTTCTTCCTCATTTTCTCGAAAGCTATTAGAGATATTGGCAATATCATTGCATCATCCGATACACATAATTCAACTGTACAACTGAAATTATGAATATTTATTCTATGACTAATAATTACGAAGTAAAATAAAACCGTATTTTTATATAAAAATATGAATTTCCTCCAAATTTTTTCGCAAGCTATTACAGATATTGGAAATATCATTGCAGCATCTGATAGACCTAATTAAACTGTACAACTGATATAATGAATATTTGTTCTATGACTAATAATTACGCAGTAAAATGAAACTTAATACTTATTTAAAAACATGATTTTCCTCCTCATTTTCTCGAAAGCTATTAGAAATATTGGAAATATCATTGCAGCAGCTGATAGACCTAATTAAACTGTACAACTGATATTATGAATATTTGTTCTATGACTAATAATTACGCAGTAAAATGAAACTTAATATTTACTTAAATACATGACTTTCCTCCTCATTTTTTCGAAAGCTATTAGAGATATTGGAAATATCATTGTAGCATCTGACACACCTAATTAAACTGTACAACTGTCATTAAGAATATATGTTCTATGACTAATAATTACGCAGTAAAATGAAACTTAATATTTATATAAAAACATGACTTTCCTCCTCATTTTCCCGAAAGCAATTAGAGATATTGGAAATATCATTGAAACATCTGATACACCTAATTAAACTGTACAACTGTCATTATGAATATTTGTCCGATGACTAATAATGACGCAGTAAAATGAAACTTAATATTTATATAAAAACATGACTTTCCTCTTCATTTTCTCGAAAGCTATTAGAGATATTGGAAATATCATTGCAGCAGCTGATACACCTAATTAAACTGTACAACTGATATTATGAATATTTTTTCTATGACTAATAATTACGCAGTAAAATGAAACTTAATATTTATATAAAAACATGAATTTCCTCCTAGTTTTCTCGAAAGATATTAGAGATATTGGAAATATCATTGAAGCATCTGATACATATAATTAAACTGTATAAATGTCATTATGACTATCATGACTATTTGTTCTATGACTAATAATTACGCAGTAAAATAAAACTTAATATTTATATAAAAACATGACTTTCCTCCTCATTTTCCCGAAAGCTATTAGAGATATTGGAAATATCATTGCAGCATCTGATACACCTAATTAAACTGTACAACTGTCATTATGAATATTTGTTCGATGACTAATAATTACGGAGTAGAAGGAAACTCAATATTTATATAAAAACATGACTTTCCTCCTCATTTTCCCGAAAGCTATTAGAGATATTGGAAATATCATTGCAGCATCTAATACACCTAATTAAACTGTAGAACTGTGATTATGAATATTTATTCTATGACTAAAAATTACGCAGTAAAATGAAACTTAATATTTATCTAAAAACATGACTTTCCTCCTCATTTTCTCGAAAGTTATTAGAGATATTAGAAATATCATTGCAGCATCTAATACACCTAATTAAACTGTACAACTGTCATTATGAATATTTGTTCTATGACCAATAATTACGCAGTAAAATGAAACTTAATATTTATCTAAAAACATGACTTTACTCTTCATTTTCTCGAAAGCTATTAGAGATATTGGATATATCATTGCAGCAGCTGATACACGTAATTAAACTGTACAACTGACATTATGAATATTTTTTGTATGACTAATAATTACGCAGTAAAATGAAACTTAATATTTATATAAAAACATGATTTTCCTCTTCATTTTCTCGAAAGCTATTAGAGATATTGGAAATATCATTGCAGCATCTGATACACCTAATTAAACTGTACAAATGTCATTATGAATATTTGTTCTATGACTAATAATTATGCAGTAAAATGAAACTTAATATTTATATACAAACATGAGTTTCCTCCTCATTTTCCCGAAAGCTATTAGAGATATTGGAAATATCATTGCAGCATCTGATACACCTAATTAAACTGTACAACTGTAATTATGAATATTTGTTCTATGACTAATAATTACGCAGTAAAATAAAAACTAATATATATATATGAATATGACTTTCCTCCATATTTTCTCGGAAGCTTTTAGAGATATTGGAAATATCACTGTAGGATCTGATACACCTAATTAAACTGTACAACTGTCATTATGAAAATTTGTTCTATGACAAATAATTACGAAGTAAAATGAAACTTAATATTTATATAAAAACATGAAATTCCTCATTTTCCCGAAATCAATTAGAGATACTGGAAATAGCATTGCAACATCTGATACACCTAATTAAACTGTGCAACTGTCATTATGAATATTTGTTCTATGACTAATAATTACGCAGTAAAATGAAACTTAATATTTATATAAAAACATGACTTTACTCCTCATTTTCTCGAAAGCTATTAAAGATATTGGATATATCATTGCATCAGCTGATACACCTAATTAAACTGTAAAACTGACATTATGAATATTTTTTGTATGACTAATAATTACGTAGTAAAATGAAACTTAATATTTATATAAAACCATGATTTTCCTCCTCATTTTCCCGAACGCTATAAGAGATATTGGAAATATCATTGCAGATTCTGATACACCTAATTAAACTGTATAACTGTCATTATGAATATTTGTTCTATGACTAATAATAACGGAGTAAAATGAAACTTAATATTTATATAAAAACATGACTTTCATCATTTTCTCGATAGCTGATAGAGATATTGGAAATATCGCTGCAGCATATGATAGACCAAATTAAACTGTAAAACTGACATTATGAATATTTGTTCTATGACTAATATCTACGCAGTAAAATGAAACCGTATATTTATATAAGAACACGACTTTCCTCCTCATTTTCTTGAAAGCTATTAGAGATATTAGAAATATCATTGCAGCATCTGATAGACCTAATTAAAATCTTTTACTCTCATTATGAATATTTGTTCTATTACTAATAAATACTGAATTTTACTTTTTTTTAAACTACTTTCTTCCTCATTTTCTCGAAAGCTATTAGAGATATTGGCAATATCATTGCATCATCCGATACACATAATTCAACTGTACAACTGAAATTATGAATATTTATTCTATGACTAATAATTACGAAGTAAAATAAAACCGTATTTTTATATAAAAATATGAATTTCCTCCAAATTTTTTCGCAAGCTATTACAGATATTGGAAATATCATTGCAGCATCTGATAGACCTAATTAAACTGTACAACTGATATAATGAATATTTGTTCTATGACTAATAATTACGCAGTAAAATGAAACTTAATACTTATTTAAAAACATGATTTTCCTCCTCATTTTCTCGAAAGCTATTAGAAATATTGGAAATATCATTGCAGCAGCTGATAGACCTAATTAAACTGTACAACTGATATTATGAATATTTGTTCTATGACTAATAATTACGCAGTAAAATGAAACTTAATATTTACTTAAATACATGACTTTCCTCCTCATTTTTTCGAAAGCTATTAGAGATATTGGAAATATCATTGTAGCATCTGACACACCTAATTAAACTGTACAACTGTCATTAAGAATATATGTTCTATGACTAATAATTACGCAGTAAAATGAAACTTAATATTTATATAAAAACATGACTTTCCTCCTCATTTTCCCGAAAGCAATTAGGGATATTGGAAATATCATTGAAACATCTGATACACCTAATTAAACTGTACAACTGTCATTATGAATATTTGTCCGATGACTAATAATGACGCAGTAAAATGAAACTTAATATTTATATAAAAACATGACTTTCCTCTTCATTTTCTCGAAAGCTATTAGAGATATTGGAAATATCATTGCAGCAGCTGATACACCTAATTAAACTGTACAACTGATATTATGAATATTTTTTTTATGACTAATAATTACGCAGTAAAATGAAACTTAATATTTATATAAAAACATGAATTTCCTCCTAGTTTTCTCGAAAGATATTAGAGATATTGGAAATATCATTGAAGCATCTGATACATATAATTAAACTGTATAAATGTCATTATGACTATCATGACTATTTGTTCTATGACTAATAATTACGCAGTAAAATAAAACTTAATATTTATATAAAAACATGACTTTCCTCCTCATTTTCCCGAAAGCTATTAGAGATATTGGAAATATCATTGCAGCATCTGATACACCTAATTAAACTGTACAACTGTCATTATGAATATTTGTTCGATGACTAATAATTACGGAGTAGAAGGAAACTCAATATTTATATAAAAACATGACTTTCCTCCTCATTTTCCCGAAAGCTATTAGAGATATTGGAAATATCATTGCAGCATCTGATACACCTAATTAAACTGTAGAACTGTGATTATGAATATTTATTCTATGACTAAAAATTACGCAGTAAAATGAAACTTAATATTTATCTAAAAACATGACTTTCCTCCTCATTTTCCCGAAAGTTATTAGAGATATTAGAAATATCATTGCAGCATCTGATACACCTAATTAAACTGTACAACTGTCATTATGAATATTTGTTCTATGACCAATAATTACGCAGTAAAATGAAACTTAATATTTATCTAAAAACATGACTTTACTCCTCATTTTCTCGAAAGCTATTAGAGATATTGGATATATCATTGCAGCAGCTGATACACGTAATTAAACTGTACAACTGACATTATGAATATTTTTTGTATGACTAATAATTACGCAGTAAAATGAAACTTAATATTTATATAAAAACATGATTTTCCTCTTCATTTTTCGAAAGCTATTAGAGATATTGGAAATATCATTGCAGCATCTGATACACCTAATTAAACTGTACAAATGTCATTATGAATATTTGTTCTATGACTAATAATTATGCAGTAAAATGAAACTTAATATTTATATACAAACATGAGTTTCCTCCTCATTTTCTCGAAAGCTATTAGGGATATTGGAAATATCATTGCTGCATCTGATACATCTAATTAAACTGTACAAATGTCATTAAGAATATTTGTTCTATGACTAATAATTACGCAGTAGAATGAAACTTAATATTTATATAAAAACATGACTTTCCTCCTCATTTTCCCGAAAGCAATTAGAGATATTGGAAATATCATGCAACATCTAATACACCTAATTAAACTGTACAACTGTCATTATGAATATTTGTTCTATGACTAATAATTACGCAGTAAAATGAAACTTAATATTTATATAAAAACATGACTTTCCTCTTCATTTTCTCGAAAGCTATTAGAGATATTGGAAATATCATTGCAGCAGCTGATACACCAAATTAAACTGTACATATGATATTATGAATATTTGTTCTATGACTAATAATTATGCAGTAAAATGAAACTTAATATTTATATAAAAACATGATTTTCCTCCTCATTTTCCTGAAAACTATTAGAGATATTGGCAATATCATTGCAGCATCTGATACATCTAATTAAACTGTATAACTGTCATTATGACTATTATGACTATTTGTTCTATGACTAATATTTACGCAGTAAAATGAAACTTAATATTTATATAAAAACATGACTTTCCTCCTCATTTTCTCGAAAGCTATTAGAGATATTGGAAATATCATTGCAGCATCTGATACACCTAATTAATCTGTACAACTGTCATTATGAATATTTGTTCTATGACTAATAATTACGGAGTAAAAGGAAACTTAATATTTATATAAAAACATGACTTTCCTCCTCATTTTCCCGAAAGCTATTAGAGATATTGGAAATATCATTGCAGCATCTGATACACCTAATTAAACTGTACAACTGTAATTATGAATATTTGTTCTATGACTAATAATTACGCAGTAAAATGAAAACTAATATATATATATGAATATGACTTTCCTCCATATTTTCTCGGAAGCTATTAGAGATATTGGAAATATCACTGTAGGATCTGATACACCTAATTAAACTGTACAACTGTCATTATGAAAATTTGTTCTATGACAAATAATTACGCAGTAAAATGAAACTTAATATTTATATAAAAACATGAAATTCCTCATTTTCCCGAAATCAATTAGAGATACTGGAAATAGCATTGCAACATCTGATACACCTAATTAAACTGTGCAACTGTCATTATGAATATTTGTTCTATGACTAATAATTACGCAGTAAAATGAAACTTAATATTTATATAAAAACATGACTTTACTCCTCATTTTCTCGAAAGCTATTAAAGATATTGGATATATCATTGCATCAGCTGATACACCTAATTAAACTGTAAAACTGACATTATGAATATTTTTTGTATGACTAATAATTACGTAGTAAAATGAAACTTAATATTTATATAAAACCATGATTTTCCTCCTCATTTTCCCGAACGCTATAAGAGATATTGGAAATATCATTGCAGAATCTGATACACCTAATTAAACTGTATAACTGTCATTATGAATATTTGTTTTATGACTAATAATAACGGAGTAAAATGAAACTTAATATTTATATAAAAACATGACTTTCCTCATTTTCTCGATAGCTGATAGAGATATATGAAATATCGCTGCTGCATATGATAGACCAAATTAAACTGTAAAACTGACATTATGAATATTTGTTCTATGACTAATATCTACGCAGTAAAATGAAACCGTATATTTATATAAAAACACGACTTTCCTCCTCATTTTCTTGAAAGCTATTAGAGATATTAGAAATATCATTGCAGCATCTGATAGACCTAATTAAAATCTTTTACTTTCATTATGAATATTTGTTCTATTACTAATAAATACTGAATTTTACTTTTTTTAAAACTACTTTCTTCCTCATTTTCTCGAAAGCTATTAGAGATATTGGCAATATCATTGCATCATCCGATACACATAATTCAACTGTACAACTGAAATTATGAATATTTATTCTATGACTAATAATTACGAAGTAAAATAAAACCGTATTTTTATATAAAAATATGAATTTCCTCCAAATTTTTTCGCAAGCTATTACAGATATTGGAAATATCATTGCAGCATCTGATAGACCTAATTAAACTGTACAACTGATATAATGAATATTTGTTCTATGACTAATAATTACGCAGTAAAATGAAACTTAATACTTATTTAAAAACATGATTTTCCTCCTCATTTTCTCGAAAGCTATTAGAAATATTGGAAATATCATTGCAGCAGCTGATAGACCTAATTAAACTGTACAACTGATATTATGAATATTTGTTCTATGACTAATAATTACGCAGTAAAATGAAACTTAATATTTACTTAAATACATGACTTTCCTCCTCATTTTTTCGAAAGCTATTAGAGATATTGGAAATATCATTGTAGCATCTGACACACCTAATTAAACTGTACAACTGTCATTAAGAATATATGTTCTATGACTAATAATTACGCAGTAAAATGAAACTTAATATTTATATAAAAACATGACTTTCCTCCTCATTTTCCCGAAAGCAATTAGAGATATTGGAAATATCATTGAAACATCTGATACACCTAATTAAACTGTACAACTGTCATTATGAATATTTTTTCTATGACTAATAATTACGCAGTAAAATGAAACTTAATATTTATATAAAAACATGAATTTCCTCCTAGTTTTCTCGAAAGATATTAGAGATATTGGAAATATCATTGAAGCATCTGATACATATAATTAAACTGTATAAATGTCATTATGACTATCATGACTATTTGTTCTATGACTAATAATTACGCAGTAAAATAAAACTTAATATTTATATAAAAACATGACTTTCCTCCTCATTTTCCCGAAAGCTATTAGAGATATTGGAAATATCATTGCAGCATCTGATACACCTAATTAAACTGTACAACTGTCATTATGAATATTTGTTCGATGACTAATAATTACGGAGTAGAAGGAAACTCAATATTTATATAAAAACATGACTTTCCTCCTCATTTTCCCGAAAGCTATTAGAGATATTGGAAATATCATTGCAGCATCTGATACACCTAATTAAACTGTAGAACTGTGATTATGAATATTTATTCTATGACTAAAAATTACGCAGTAAAATGAAACTTAATATTTATCTAAAAACATGACTTTCCTCCTCATTTTCTCGAAAGTTATTAGAGATATTAGAAATATCATTGCAGCATCTGATACACCTAATTAAACTGTACAACTGTCATTATGAATATTTGTTCTATGACCAATAATTACGCAGTAAAATGAAACTTAATATTTATCTAAAAACATGACTTTACTCTTCATTTTCTCGAAAGCTATTAGAGATATTGGATATATCATTGCAGCAGCTGATACACGTAATTAAACTGTACAACTGACATTATGAATATTTTTTGTATGACTAATAATTACGCAGTAAAATGAAACTTAATATTTATATAAAAACATGATTTTCCTCTTCATTTTCTCGAAAGCTATTAGAGATATTGGAAATATCATTGCATCATCTGATACACCTAATTAAACTGTACAAATGTCATTATGAATATTTGTTCTATGACTAATAATTATGCAGTAAAATGAAACTTAATATTTATATACAAACATGAGTTTCCTCCTCATTTTCCCGAAAGCTATTAGAGATATTGGAAATATCATTGCAGCATCTGATACACCTAATTAAACTGTACAACTGTAATTATGAATATTTGTTCTATGACTAATAATTACGCAGTAAAATGAAAACTAATATATATATATGAATATGACTTTCCTCCATATTTTCTCGGAAGCTATTAGAGATATTGGAAATATCACTGTAGGATCTGATACACCTAATTAAACTGTACAACTGTCATTATGAAAATTTGTTCTATGACAAATAATTACGCAGTAAAATGAAACTTAATATTTATATAAAAACATGAAATTCCTCATTTTCCCGAAATCAATTAGAGATACTGGAAATAGCATTGCAACATCTGATACACCTAATTAAACTGTGCAACTGTCATTATGAATATTTGTTCTATGACTAATAATTACGCAGTAAAATGAAACTTAATATTTATATAAAAACATGATTTTACTCCTCATTTTCTCGAAAGCTATTAAAGATATTGGATATATCATTGCATCAGCTGATACACCTAATTAAACTGTAAAACTGACATTATGAATATTTTTTGTATGACTAATAATTACGTAGTAAAATGAAACTTAATATTTATATAAAACCATGATTTTCCTCCTCATTTTCCCGAACGCTATAAGAGATATTGGAAATATCATTGGAGAATCTGATAAACCTAATTAAACTGTATAACTGTCATTATGAATATTTGTTCTATGACTAATAATAACGGAGTAAAATGAAACTTAATATTTATATAAAAACATGACTTTCCTCATTTTCTTGATAGCTGATAGAGATATTGGAAATATCGCTGCAGCATATGATAGACCAAATTAAACTGTAAAACTGACATTATGAATATTTGTTCTATGACTAATATCTACGCAGTAAAATGAAACCGTATATTTATATAAGAACACGACTTTCCTCCTCATTTTCTTGAAAGCTATTAGAGATATTAGAAATATCATTGCAGCATCTGATAGACCTAATTAAAATCTTTTACTCTCATTATGAATATTTGTTCTATTACTAATAAATACTGAATTTTACTTTTTTTAAAACTACTTTCTTCCTCATTTTCTCGAAAGCTATTAGAGATATTGGCAATATCATTGCATCATCCGATACACATAATTCAACTGTACAACTGAAATTATGAATATTTATTCTATGACTAATAATTACGAAGTAAAATAAAACCGTATTTTTATATAAAAATATGAATTTCCTCCAAATTTTTTCGCAAGCTATTACAGATATTGGAAATATCATTGCAGCATCTGATAGACCTAATTAAACTGTACAACTGATATAATGAATATTTGTTCTATGACTAATAATTACGCAGTAAAATGAAACTTAATACTTATTTAAAAACATGATTTTCCTCCTCATTTTCTCGAAAGCTATTAGAAATATTGGAAATATAATTACAGCAGCTGATAGACCTAATTAAACTGTACAACTGATATTATGAATATTTGTTCTATGACTAATAATTACGCAGTAAAATGAAACTTAATATTTACTTAAATACATGACTTTCCTCCTCATTTTTTCGAAAGCTATTAGAGATATTGGAAATATCATTGTAGCATCTGTCACACCTAATTAAACTGTACAACTGTCATTAAGAATATATGTTCTATGACTAATAATTACGCAGTAAAATGAAACTTAATATTTATATAAAAACATGACTTTCCTCCTCATTTTCCCGAAAGCAATTAGAGATATTGGAAATATCATTGAAACATCTGATACACCTAATTAAACTGTACAACTGTCATTATGAATATTTATCCGATGACTAATAATGACGCAATAAAATGAAACTTAATATTTATATAAAAACATGACTTTCCTCTTCATTTTCTCGAAAGCTATTAGAGATATTGGAAATATCATTGCAGCAGCTGATACACCTAATTAAACTGTACAACTGATATTATGAATATTTTTTCTATGACTAATAATTACGCAGTAAAATGAAACTTAATATTTATATAAAAACATGAATTTCCTCCTAGTTTTCTCGAAAGATATTAGAGATATTGGAAATATCATTGAAGCATCTGATACATATAATTAAACTGTATAAATGTCATTATGACTATCATGACTATTTGTTCTATGACTAATAATTACGCAGTAAAATAAAACTTAATATTTATATAAAAACATGACTTTCCTCCTCATTTTCCCGAAAGCTATTAGAGATATTGGAAATATCATTGCAGCATCTGATACACCTAATTAAACTGTACAACTGTCATTATGAATATTTGTTCGATGACTAATAATTACGGAGTAGAAGGAAACTCAATATTTATATAAAAACATGACTTTCCTCCTCATTTTCCCGAAAGCTATTAGAGATATTGGAAATATCATTGCAGCATCTGATACACCTAATTAAACTGTACAACTGTCATTATGAATATTTATTCTATGACTAAAAATTACGCAGTAAAATGAAACTTAATATTTATCTAAAAACATGACTTTCCTCCTCATTTTCTCGAAAGTTATTAGAGATATTAGAAATATCATTGCAGCATCTGATACACCTAATTAAACTGTACAACTGTCATTATGAATATTTGTTCTATGACCAATAATTACGCAGTAAAATGAAACTTAATATTTATATAAAAACATGATTTTCCTCCTCATTTTCCTGAAAACTATTAGAGATATTGGCAATATTATTGCAGCATCTGATACATCTAATTAAACTGTATAACTGTCATTATGACTATTATGACTATTTGTTCTATGACTAATATTTACGCAGTAAAATGAAACTTAATATTTATATAAAAACATGACTTTCCTCCTCATTTTCTCGAAAGCTATTAGAGATATTGGAAATATCATTGCAGCATCTGATACACCTAATTAATCTGTAAAACTGTCATTATGAATATTTGTTCTATGACTAATAATTACGGAGTAAAAGGAAACTTAATATTTATCTAAAAACATGACTTTCCTCCTCATTTTCTCGAAAGTTATTAGAGATATTAGAAATATCATTGCAGCATCTGATACACCAAATTAAACTGTACATATGATATTATGAATATTTGTTCTATGACTAATAATTATGCAGTAAAATGAAACTTAATATTTATATAAAAACATGATTTTCCTCCTCATTTTCCTGAAAACTATTAGAGATATTGGCAATATTATTGCAGCATCTGATACATCTAATTAAACTGTATAACTGTCATTATGACTATTATGACTATTTGTTCTATGACTAATATTTACGCAGTAAAATGAAACTTAATATTTATATAAAAACATGACTTTACTCCTCATTTTCTCGAAAGCTATTAGAGATATTGGATATATCATTGCAGCAGCTGATACACGTAATTAAACTGTACAACTGACATTATGAATATTTTTTATATGACTAATAATTACGCAGTAAAATGAAACTTAATATTTATATAAAAACATGATTTTCCTCTTCATTTTCTCGAAAGCTATTAGAGATATTGGAAATATCATTGCAGCATCTGATACACCTAATTAAACTGTACAAATATCATTATGAATATTTGTTCTATGACTAATAATTATGCAGTAAAATGAAACTTAATATTTATATACAAACATGAGTTTCCTCCTCATTTTCTCGAAAGCTATTAGAGATATTGGAAATATCATTGCTGCATCTGATACATCTAATTAAACTGTACAAATGTCATTAAGAATATTTGTTCTATGACTAATAATTACGCAGTAGAATGATATTGGAAATATCATGCAACATCTAATACACCTAATTAAACTGTACAACTGTCATTATGAATATTTGTTCTATGACTAATAATTACGCAGTAAAATGAAACTTAATATTTATATAAAAACATGACTTTCCTCTTCATTTTCTCGAAAGCTATTAGAGATATTGGAAATATCATTGCAGCAGCTGATACACCAAATTAAACTGTACATATGATATTATGAATATTTGTTCTATGACTAATAATTATGCAGTAAAATGAAACTTAATATTTATATAAAAACATGATTTTCCTCCTCATTTTCCTGAAAACTATTAGAGATATTGGCAATATCATTGCAGCATCTGATACATCTAATTAAACTGTATAACTGTCATTATGACTATTATGACTATTTGTTCTATGACTAATATTTACGCAGTAAAATGAAACTTAATATTTATATAAAAACATGACTTTCCTCCTCATTTTCTCGAAAGCTATTAGAGATATTGGAAATATCATTGCAGCATCTGATACACCTAATTAATCTGTACAACTGTCATTATGAATATTTGTTCTATGACTAATAATTACGGAGTAAAAGGAAACTTAATATTTATATAAAAACATGACTTTCCTCCTCATTTTCCCGAAAGCTATTAGAGATATTGGAAATATCATTGCAGCATCTGATACACCTAATTAAACTGTACAACTGTAATTATGAATATTTGTTCTATGACTAATAATTACGCAGTAAAATGAAAACTAATATATATATATGAATATGACTTTCCTCCATATTTTCTCGGAAGCTATTAGAGATATTGGAAATATCACTGTAGGATCTGATACACCTAATTAAACTGTACAACTGTCATTATGAAAATTTGTTCTATGACAAATAATTACGCAGTAAAATGAAACTTAATATTTATATAAAAACATGAAATTCCTCATTTTCCCGAAATCAATTAGAGATACTGGAAATAGCATTGCAACATCTGATACACCTAATTAAACTGTGCAACTGTCATTATGAATATTTGTTCTATGACTAATAATTACGCAGTAAAATGAAACTTAATATTTATATAAAAACATGACTTTACTCCTCATTTTCTCGAAAGCTATTAAAGATATTGGATATATCATTGCATCAGCTGATACACCTAATTAAACTGTAAAACTAACATTATGAATATTTTTTGTATGACTAATAATTACGTAGTAAAATGAAACTTAATATTTATATAAAACCATGATTTTCCTCCTCATTTTCCCGAACGCTATAAGAGATATTGGAAATATCATTGCAGAATCTGATACACCTAATTAAACTGTATAACTGTCATTATGAATATTTGTTCTATGACTAATAATAACGGAGTAAAATGAAACTTAATATTTATATAAAAACATGACTTTCCTCATTTTCTCGATAGCTGATAGAGATATTGGAAATATCGCTGCAGCATATGATAGACCAAATTAAACTGTAAAACTGACATTATGAATATTTGTTCTATGACTAATATCTACGCAGTAAAATGAAACCGTATATTTATATAAAAACACGACTTTCCTCCTCATTTTCTTGAAAGCTATTAGAGATATTAGAAATATCATTGCAGCATCTGATAGACCTAATTAAAATCTTTTACTCTCATTATGAATATTTGTTCTATTACTAATAAATACTGAATTTTACTTTTTTTAAAACTACTTTCTTCCTCATTTTCTCGAAAGCTATTAGAGATATTGGCAATATCATTGCATCATCCGATACACATAATTCAACTGTACAACTGAAATTATGAATATTTATTCTATGACTAATAATTACGAAGTAAAATAAAACCGTATTTTTATATAAAAATATGAATTTCCTCCAAATTTTTTCGCAAGCTATTACAGATATTGGAAATATCATTGCAGCATCTGATAGACCTAATTAAACTGTACAACTGATATAATGAATATTTGTTCTATGACTAATAATTACGCAGTAAAATGAAACTTAATACTTATTTAAAAACATGATTTTCCTCCTCATTTTCTCGAAAGCTATTAGAAATATTGGAAATATCATTGCAGCAGCTGATAGACCTAATTAAACTGTACAACTGATATTATGAATATTTGTTCTATGACTAATAATTACGCAGTAAAATGAAACTTAATATTTACTTAAATACATGACTTTCCTCCTCATTTTTTCGAAAGCTATTAGAGATATTGGAAATATCATTGTAGCATCTGACACACCTAATTAAACTGTACAACTGTCATTAAGAATATATGTTCTATGACTAATAATTACGCAGTAAAATGAAACTTAATATTTATATAAAAACATGACTTTCCTCCTCATTTTCCCGAAAGCAATTAGAGATATTGGAAATATCATTGAAACATCTGATACACCTAATTAAACTGTACAACTGTCATTATGAATATTTGTCCGATGACTAATAATGACGCAGTAAAATGAAACTTAATATTTATATAAAAACATGACTTTCCTCTTCATTTTCTCGAAAGCTATTAGAGATATTGGAAATATCATTGCAGCAGCTGATACACCTAATTAAACTGTACAACTGATATTATGAATATTTTTTCTATGACTAATAATTACGCAGTAAAATGAAACTTAATATTTATATAAAAACATGAATTTCCTCCTAGTTTTCTCGAAAGATATTAGAGATATTGGAAATATCATTGAAGCATCTGATACATATAATTAAACTGTATAAATGTCATTATGACTATCATGACTATTTGTTCTATGACTAATAATTACGCAGTAAAATAAAACTTAATATTTATATAAAAACATGACTTTCCTCCTCATTTTCCCGAAAGCTATTAGAGATATTGGAAATATCATTGCAGCATCTGATACACCTAATTAAACTGTACAACTGTCATTATGAATATTTGTTCGATGACTAATAATTACGGAGTAGAAGGAAACTCAATATTTATATAAAAACATGACTTTCCTCCTCATTTTCCCGAAAGCTATTAGAGATATTGGAAATATCATTGCAGCATCTGATACACCTAATTAAACTGTAGAACTGTGATTATGAATATTTATTCTATGACTAAAAATTACGCAGTAAAATGAAACTTAATATTTATCTAAAAACATGACTTTCCTCCTCATTTTCTCGAAAGTTATTAGAGATATTAGAAATATCATTGCAGCATCTGATACACCTAATTAAACTGTACAACTGTCATTATGAATATTTGTTCTATGACCAATAATTACGCAGTAAAATTAAACTTAATATTTATCTAAAAACATGACTTTACTCCTCATTTTCTCGAAAGCTATTAGAGATATTGGATATATCATTGCAGCAGCTGATACACGTAATTAAACTGTACAACTGACATTATGAATATTTTTTGTATGACTAATAATTACGCAGTAAAATGAAACTTAATATTTATATAAAAACATGATTTTCCTCTTCATTTTCTCGAAAGCTATTAGAGATATTGGAAATATCATTGCAGCATCTGATACACCTAATTAAACTGTACAAATGTCATTATGAATATTTGTTCTATGACTAATAATTATGCAGTAAAATGAAACTTAATATTTATATACAAACATGAGTTTCCTCCTCATTTTCTCGAAAGCTATTAGAGATATTGGAAATATCATTGCTGCATCTGATACATCTAATTAAACTGTACAAATGTCATTAAGAATATTTGTTCTATGACTAATAATTACGCAGTAGAATGAAACTTAATATTTATATAAAAACATGACTTTCCTCCTCATTTTCCCGAAAGCAATTAGAGATATTGGAAATATCATGCAACATCTAATACACCTAATTAAACTGTACAACTGTCATTATGAATATTTGTTCTATGACTAATAATTACGCAGTAAAATGAAACTTAATATTTATATAAAAACATGACTTTCCTCTTCATTTTCTCGAAAGCTATTAGAGATATTGGAAATATCATTGCAGCAGCTGATACACCAAATTAAACTGTACATATGATATTATGAATATTTGTTCTATGACTAATAATTATGCAGTAAAATGAAACTTAATATTTATATAAAAACATGACTTTCCCCTCATTTTCCTGAAAACTATTAGAGATATTGGCAATATCATTGCAGCATCTGATACATCTAATTAAACTGTATAACTGTCATTATGACTATTAAGACTATTTGTTCTATGACTAATATTTACGCAGTAAAATGAAACTTAATATTTATATAAAAACATGACTTTCCTCCTCATTTTCTCGAAAGCTATTAGAGATATTGGAAATATCATTGCAGCATCTGATACACCTAATTAAATTATGCAACTGATATTATGATAATTTGTTCTATGACTAATAATTACGCAGTAAAATGAAACTTAATATTTATATAAAAACATGACTTTCCTCATTTTTTGAAAGCTATTAATGTTGGAAATATCAATTCAGCATCTGATACACCAAATTAAAATGTACCACTGTCCTTATGAATATTTGTTCTATGACTAATAATTACGAAGTAAAATGAAACTTAATATTTATATAAAAACATGACTTTCCTCCTCATTTTTCCGAAAGCTATTAGAGATATTGGAAATATCATCATATCCACTCCAACTTCACTACCTCGCCACATCACGCCACTCCATCCAATCCATCACTCCACTGTCACCTAACCCCTACAGTTAACTTTCATCTATCACCACCACACACACCATCACCATCACCATAACCATCACCATCACCGCCAACCCCATGGAGCGCCGTCACCATCTACTCCCTTCCACAATAATATTAGCCACGTACTCCACTTTCATTAGATTCTATTTTCATTTACTTTGTTCTAGTTTCAATCTCTCTCTCTCTCTCTCTCTCTCTCTCTCTCTCTCTCTCTCTCTCTCTCTCTCTCTCTCTCTCTCTCTCTCTCTCTCTCTCTCTCTCTCTCTCTCTCTCTCTCTCTCTCTCTCTCTTTCTCTTTCTCTTTCTCTTTCTCTTTTTTTTTCTCTCTCTCTCTCTCTCTCTCTCTCTCTCTCTCTCTCTCTCTCTCTCTCTCTCTCTCTCTCTCTCTCTCTCTCTCTCTCTCTCTCTCTCTCTCTCTCTCTCTCTCTCTCTCTCTCTCTCTCTCTCTCCTATGCCCCTTCTGTTTATTGCATTACACTTAACTAGATTTCCAGTTGCGTTACTAATGCCATGTAGGAGCTGGATACTAATCTCTTTTATTTGTTCTATCTTATTTTTACCTGCAATGAACATATATTAGTAGAAAATGGCGAGTCTCTCCTTCAGGTAATATGTTCTAAGTTTAAGATCCGTTTTCTATGCTGTTTAACTAATATTGGTGCAGGAAGAACACCCACGCACCGAGCTACACACATACATACACACATACATACACACATACGTACATACGTACTACATGCATACATACATACGTACACATACACTCTAATCACGTATCTCTGAAAAGGACATGTAAATGGTGTCTTTCTTTTAAATTTAATTGTATTTGGTGGAAACAATTAACCTTTCTCTTTCTCTTATCTCGGTTATTTTTGTATATACGTTCATTGTCCTTCCGTTCCTAATTCCGCTTCATCTTTCAAAAGTTTGCATTAAATCAATGTAGTTTTATCTTTCATTTTTAGTTTGTTTTCTTCAGTGTTCTTTATGGACGTTGATGTTTTCATTCGTGTGATTCTTTACCTTTTCAATAATTTCGTCTTCTAATCCTCATTTCAATAACAATAGACATTATTTTTTATTGTGTTTCTTTGTTCATTGCTCCTCATTATTCTGTTATTTCATTATTTTCTTTTTTTTTCCCATCTTTTGTTTTATTATCATACTTATTTTCATCCCACTCCACCTCCTTCTTCGGTAATACAGAAAAGCAGACTAAATTAGTTTACCAAAACAGGCAGCTTCCTAATGAACTTACAGACTTCCTATTACCTAATTCATCTCCAGGTTATTAGCTTCCAGATTCGTCGTCGTGATCATCTTCCTCTCACTCCTCCTGTTTCTCCTACAGCCATTACTAATAGTTATCATTCCCGTTATTTCTATTTACTTCTCCCAAACATTTTCATCACTCCTATAATCCTCCCCTATTTCCTCGTCCACCTCGTCGTCCTCGTTCTCCTCCTCCTCTTTCATCCTGGTACTGTCATCCTCTGAGCTACACCTAAGCCTTCCATTCTACTTAGTCAAGGCTTGTGTCCTTGATAGATTCTGTGATGGTGCTTCAGAGGAAATGATTTTCTTCATTAAGCCAAACACAAACTCAATAAACGAACGTCCGCCTTTCCTTCCTCTTTCCGTGCTCGTTCCTTTACAACGTTGAGATCATTAACACTGTAAATAACGCCTTGTCTACTCCCAACTCACCTTTTGTCAGAATGTCTATAATAATTACCGGCTGAATCTCCACTTTCAGCCTGTGTATACATCTTCTTTTCTCTTTTCTTTATCTCCATGCATTTGAAAGTATGTTCATTTCATCAGTTAACTTGTTAGTTGTGTAGTACTATGTGTTGATGGCTGGCCCGTGAATCAGTGAGCTATTTACTTTCTCTTTCATATTCCTTCTAAGCTTCTTCTTCTTCTTCTTTATTGTTGTTGTTATTCTTGTTGTTATTGTTATTGGTGCTGTCGTTCTTCTTCTTCTTATGATTATTACATCCGCCAACGAAATTGAGCGAGAAGTTAAAGGAGATTGAAATATTAATGATCCCCCCAAGTTAGGTAGCTATCAGACCATATAGTTCTGCTAGGGTTAACGAGAGAGCGTTGCCCTCTCACCAAGAAGCTGCCGTGAGCCAGAATC
>JAPQNM010000022.1:12288523-12298523 GCA_029783475.1 Metacarcinus magister
AATAAGTAACGATTATTAAACTCATTGAAAAAAATATATATATAATAAAAGGAAAACAGTAACGATAACCAAATAAAGAGATTAAAAAAAAAATAGACTGACCAGTGACACGAGTCCCCCCCCCATTACCCCGCCCCCCATACACAAAAAAACAAAAAACATTTACAATCTTAAACTCCCTTATTCTATACACGGTTGACTTTACTTCAATTCAACTTTACTTTACCTTTCTTAAAGACGACTCCTAGACATTGCATTTTAGATCTACATTATTTATTTACTTTTTTGGAGGAAAGAGTGAAGATAGGGATACTATTTTTTTGTTCATCCCTTGGCTAGTCTCTCTTACATGTATATATATAAAAAAAGATCCAACATTTATTGCAGGAACACACGAGGTCGCTTGTACCACCATAGAGATTGCTAGGCCTATTTCATCCTCACAACCTTTTGAATTGCGTGCGGTGTTGCGTGTTGCGTGTTGCGTGTTGGAGATTATATACGGAATGTCATGGAGGATTAAGTATGAACCGTTTACAAGGTTTGCCGAGTTGAGTGAAGGACGAAATGTTTTTGTGTTGTGCCTAAATCCCTCTCCCACCCCCTCCTCCCCTGGCCTTCATTGGTATTGGTGGTGGTGGTGGTGGTGGTGACAGATGGTCGTGCCAGCTCAATAACTACCACAAATATTTTCCAATTAACGTCACACAAACACTTAATTAAACAAAAATATATAAAAAAAAACACAAACACCAAACTTCCACCCAAAAAACAAACAAAAAAACACAAATGCACACATACTTAAAATTAAATAAAAACTTTAACAACCACATTAACTTTACCTAAACAAAGCAACACAAACAAAAAATTCACGTGCATTTTTCCCATGAATCTTGGAAGGAGGACTGCACGTTTGGGTTTACGTGGCTCATAACTTTGGTTTGAAATGCTTATCGTCGTGTATTGCCAGGCGCTGAGCTGTTCTTAGACATGATGTATAGCACCCCTGCAGCACTATATCACGCTGTATAGTGCTGCAATGTGCTGTACCGTGTTGCAGCGCTAAAGACAAGGACAGCGTCGGGTATATTGAACAACTTTGTGTCGTATTGACTTCGGGTGTAGAGTCACTGTTCATGTTTTTTTTTCTTCATAAATGTAATAGATAATTTCTTTTTTATTTCTATCTGTTCTCTCTCTCTCTCTCTCTCTCTCTCTCTCTCTCTCTCTCTCTCTCTCTCTCTCTCTCTCTCTCTCTCTCTCTCTCTCTCTCTCTCTCTCTCTCTCTCGCGAACCTTTTAAAACTTTAACACCGAAATCTAAACGGAATTCAACCCTTTCACGTCCTCGCCAGAACCACCGTCCCCTCAGTGTCTACCTTCCCTCCCTTCGTCTCCCTCCTCCCGCCCAGTGGCCTTCTATCCTCCCCCGGGGACTTCGCGTGGCTGTCCTTCGTTAGGTGGCCTCAACTAGGTTAATGCCGAGGAATTAAAGTCTATCACCTCCCATACGGCCTGTGAGCGTATAGTGCATGGGGATACTTCTCAGGTGTTGGAGGCCAGCGGGTGGGGGGAGGGGTGTAGGTAGGAAAGGTGATGCTAAAACGGGAGGCAACGAAGGTATGTAGGGAGGGGAGGAAGGACGTTTGGATGGTGATGAGATGGGAAGGTCCGTAAAGAAGGTCCTAAGGATGTGAAGGACGAGGGGAAGTAAGGTATTATGGCTCCTGATGTAGAGTTAATTAGGGGTATGTAAAGGAGGTGTGTGTGTGTGTGTGTGTGTGTGTGTGTGTGTGTGTGTGTGTGTGTGTGTGTGGAGAGGAGGGTATTTCTGGCGCCCTCCACTATATCAATTTTACTAAATATATCACGAAGTTTACAACAAATTCTAAACCACTGCTTTAAACCTTGCAATAAATAAATAAATAAATAAATAAAAACATGTATTCTATGAAAATCTCAACGAAAATGGCAACGAATACATAATACCACGCGAAGAATGAAGCAAAATGAACATGATTTCAATTGTAGCATTTCCATTCAGTGCCTCATCGTTCTCCTCTCCTCCAGGAACTCACTTTCCCGCCACCCCTCCCAACACCCACACCTTCCATCCCCCCCCATCCCCCCACCACCACCACACACTCCATCACTCCGAGGACAACGCACCTCCTCTCTCCTTGCCTTGAGTCGAAGCCACAAGTTTGGGAACAACCATTCTGCTGAGTAAATACAACTTTCTAAGCTTGTGATAAGTTTCTGAGAGTAGCTAATTAACTAGTATCAACTACACTACTTATTAACTAAACAAAAAGAAATAAAAAAAAACGTGTATCCCTAAATCAACAAACTAATGTAAAGTTAAAAACAGACTTAAAAACAATGTATTCATTTGACCTAAGTTTGTCATTTACTGGAAAAATGAAGAAGAAAAAAATACATTATGGTAAAACTAACTTACATTTTTTAATAAAAATAAATATCTTCCATAGCCATTGGCACCGGTGACAGAGTCAGTAGTGAAGATTTTGATCGGCCAGTCATGACCGAACGAGCGGTGGGAGTTGAATTGTTTTCTGCTTCTATATACCTAATTATAGTGAGCCTTATCTTGATGCAGCAGCATTTAAGGTCAAAGGAAGGCTATGTACACTACAGGCGTAATCAAACAGACTCTGCCATCCTGAAATAGTGTATAAAAACTTGTTTTCATCATATTTTCTACTTAAACTAGCTGTAACTCTTTCGTTTTACTCGTATTGAATTTTCAAGCAATGCTTCAAAATCTGCACATTTTTCCGATCCTTATGGTATGTAACAAGTACTGATAAAGATAATATTAAGAAAATATATATTACGTCCTCACGTAAATTACGTAGATTATAAATAATGAAAAAAGAAACTAGACGCAGGATTGGAATGGGATAGGGTTTAAAAAAAAGAAAAAAATATTTATAATTTCACAACATAACTCTTTGTTATATTTGATCGGTATCTATCTCATGAAAAATAGTTATTTACTAAAATAATGATATCATTAAACAAACAATATTAACTTCTAAGCTAAGATACCAATTGAACAAAGTGCTTTGTTTATTAGTTGGAAATTTCATAAGGAATATCTGATATCTTTTCCATCAACATTGCTAAAGTATTAGATCCACCATACTGATTTTATCATTTGTTTTAACCCAAATAAATTCATTTATAGCAATATAAGTTTCTGGTGAAATTAACTGAAACTAAGCTGAAAGTCTTACATTATTCATGTGTACAACATAGTTTAAAAAATACAAAATCGAAGAGGAAATTTTGCAAAAAATTTCCCGGTGTAGAAAAAATGACAAAAATACACCATATGTTGAGATCAATTCTACACATCCACGAGGGTCTGTAAGATGGTTAAACGTGTCGTAAGGCTTAGTTATGAACTGCTTTGAGCTGTAACAGTCAATACAAGAATATTCGTGGACGTTAAGACTATATGCGTTCCTTACGGGGTAAAGTGTCATGTGTAGGAGTATACTTGGGTTACTGATAGTTATCATATCTTCTTGATGGAGCTTGACACTGCAATAAAAGTACTGCATTCCATTTTTTAATGAAAATAAATAACTTCCATAGCCATTGGCACCGGTGACAGAGTCAGTAGTTGTCATGGGTGGAATTTTAGGCCTACGTAGCTGGGGAGAGCTACGTCATGGCTAAGGAATGTGGAGTCCTGGAAAGTTTCCTGGGTGTCTACGTGACACAGCTGGGGAAGCTTCATTGAGTGGAATATTCCTTTTTGACGTCACCCGTAGGCCTGTGCCGGAACCAATCCGAATGCAGCATTTCAGACAAGGAGTGTGGGTAGAACCCAAAATGCATTATATCCATGGGGGGGTATTATCAGGCTGGGAGACATTTTCTGCATGCAAGCAGGTCTACTTAATTGTAGGGATGGTTGCATGATGTGTAACATTTACGCGCATGTTAAATAACGGTTGTGTTATACGAATTAACACAACCAGAGTGATGCCATGTGGCAGCGTGTGGCATGTCGGTGACCCGGGCCGGGTAGCGGCGACCCGTGCTGACCCGGCTCGCGGCATGCCGCGAGACGGTCAGTCTTGTGGGGTCGCGGCTGAGTTAGGTCGAGGTCGGGGTGAATTCTTTTTCCACGCTGTTTCTCGCGTCGCCATTGCAATCTTGCATAGTCGGGTCGACTGCAGTTGTATGGTGGC
Organism: Metacarcinus magister; assembly: GCA_029783475.1. NCBI lineage: Eukaryota > Metazoa > Arthropoda > Malacostraca > Decapoda > Cancridae > Metacarcinus > Metacarcinus magister. Next base: position 12,292,749 of record JAPQNM010000022.1, read on the forward strand.
GCGAGGAATTGCGTGGAGTTTCTTTGAGAAGAAACTGGTGGTGAGTGAAGTGGAGTGAAGGTAAGTGAAGGTGGACGCCACGTGGAGACGATCCAAGGTGGACGCCACGTGGAGGCTGAGCTAGTGAGTGGAGAGGTGGAGTTTAGCTGTGTGGTAGCCACGTGGAGGCTGAGCTAGTGAGTGGAGAGGTGGAGTTTAGCTGTGTGGTACCCACGTGGAGGCTGAGCTAGTGAAGTGGAGTTGTCTCTAGGTGGAGTTTCTTTGAGCTAGCTAAGTGGAGTTGTCTCTAAGGGGAGCCTGGTTTTGTCCTGCCTCATGAGAGAGATAAGTGGAGTTGTCTCTGAGTGGAGGCTGAGCTAGTGAAGTGGAGTTGTCTCTAGGTGGAGTTTCTCTGGGCTAGTGAAGTGGAGTTGTCTCTAGGTGGAGTTTCTCTGAGCTAGCTAAGTGGAGTTGTCTCTAAGGTGGGAGTCTGGTTTTGTCCTGCCCCCTTTGTGTCTGTGGTGGAGTTAAGGTGGGAGTCTGGTTTTGTCCTGCCCCCTTGTGTTTGTGGTGGAGTCTCTTTGCAGAAACAGCGTGTGGGAGGACAGAGGGAGACGTGTATATGGATACCACGTGTGCCCCCTTCACCCCGCGCTCGCTACATCAACGGACGCCGCCCACGCCTGCGCACGCCCATGCCTGCACCTACGCGCACGCCCGCACCCACGTGTGTACGCGCGCCCGCGCACACTACTTCCTCGAGAGAGGAAGGTCGTGAGTACAGTAAGGAATCTTAAGGTTTACAATTAAGTTCTTTATAGCCAGGTTAGCGAGTGAATGGTGTGAGAGTCTTTAATAATCTTTCCGTTTCAGGGGAAGCTTATTTAAATAAACTAAAGAAGCTTGTCTTATTTGTTTACTTTGCCAAACACTCTGGGTACATTAGATTTAAACTTAGGTGCTACAGAGCCCCCGAAGGTGAGTGAAGAGAGGTTGGTGTCGTGTGGCTTGTAATTATCCTACAGATTTATCATCACGAGTTCTACACAATAAATACAATATTGTTACTACAATATAGAGGGAGAACAAATGAACCCCGTGACAGTAGTGAAGATTTTGATCGGCCAGTCATGACCGAACGAGCGGTGGGAATTGAATTGTTTTCTGCCTCTATATACTTAATTATAGTGAGCCTTATCTTGATGCAGCAGCATTTAAGAAGGTCAAAGGAAGGCTATGTACACTACAAGCGTAATCAAACAGACTCTGCCATCCTGAAATAGTGTATAAAAACTTGTTTTCATCATATTTTCTACTTAAACTAGCTGTAACTCCTTTCGTTTTACTCGTATTGAATTTTCAAGCAATGCTTCAAAACCTGCCCATTTTTCCGATCCTTAAGGTATGTAACAAGTACTGATAAAAACAATATTAAGAAAATATATATTACGTCCTCACGTAAATTACGTAGATTATAAATAATGAAAAAAGAAACTAGACGCAGGATTGGAATGGGATAGGGTTTAAAAATAAGAGAAAAATATTTATGATTTCACAACATAACTCATTTGTTATATTTGATCGGTATCTATCACATAAAAAATAGCTATTTACTAAAATAATGATATCATTAAACAAACAATATTAGCTTCTAAGCTAAGATACCAATCGAACAAAGTGCACTCACCTAATACATATTTTTCCAGTTACTTTTTTATTCCTTCACTAATACTGTTTCTTCATATGAACTCCTTCATCTTCCTCATCCTCCCACCCCTAACCTTCCTCTTCCTCTTCCTTCTCTAAGTCATGACTGGGGCCCATAAATTTTTCGTACCTACGCCCAAATTTACATCAGCTAGCACGCACGCACCCTCCCTCCCCCTCTCTCTTTCGCTCTCTCTTCGGCATTCAAACATATGGGATGAGCACAGGCGGGCATAAGGGTCTCGAGCCGCGGTGGGAGGCTGTGTGTTACTTTGTATGGCCATTACAGTATATTGAGGAGAAGGAAAAGCAAGTGAATGGGTTGGTGGATAGATAGATGGTCCGGTAGCAAGAATGATGTACGTTTCGATGGATATATATATAATGATCGATAACTTGATAGATAGAAAAAATGTAGATAGAAAGATAGATTAGTAGATAGGAAAATAGATAGATGGATAGATAGATAGAGAGATAAAGATAAAGATAAATTGATAGGTAGAGATATTAAGAAAAAAAAAGAGAAAAAAGAGTATAATGAAAAAGGAAAAAAAGAAAAACGTGATGGAAGGCCATAAAGTCACATATAATACTGAACACTTATTAACTACATTCCATTTTTTTGAGCTTCACAGAATCTGAGGGGAAAAAAAAAAAAATTATCAAAGGAGTTAATAAGTCCTATTGCATATCATCGTAATAAGCTGCCATTTCAAGCTGGGCAGCATTAATGGTACTGCTTAGTGGTAGTGAAGCCTCCTGGTGAAGCAGCTGTTATGTGTTAAGTGTTATGTGTTATGCGTTGTGTGTTGTGTGTTGTGTGTTGTGTGTTGTGTGTTGTATATGCAGATAACATTTTCATTGAATGAAAAAGCTGAAATGTCAATAAGAAGTCAGATTTACTGCTACTATTTCATCTATCTCTCTATTGGTTTGTCTGTTCATCTGTCTGTCTGTTTGTCTATTTATCTGTCTATGTGTCTAGCTGGCTAGATGTCTGTTTGCCCCTCTCCCCCCCCTTTTTTTTTTCTCTCTCTCTCTCTCTCTCTCTCTCTCTCTCTCTCTCTCTCTCTCTCTCTCTCTCTCTCTCTCTCTCTCTCTCTCTCTCTCTCTCTCTCTCTCTCTCTCTCTCTCTCTCTCTCTCCCCCCCTCTGGGTAGGTCAGGTTACTTCCCCCCGTGACAGCCCTCCCCACCAAGCAATTCGGTGGTGCTACTGGCCTGGCAAATTGCACGATGACCTGACCATAACGACCTCAGCGACATGACTCCCGGTCGGTGCCAGCCTAAGGGCCAAACCTGCCTTAATTAATAGTATCGCAGGTGTTTGATATTAAGGTTGGCATAGCATCCTCATTGATGTTAGGGTTAAGTGTATCATTTAATGAGAGAGAGAGAGAGAGAGAGAGAGAGAGAGAGAGAGAGAGAGAGAGAGAGAGAGAGAGAGAGAGAGAGAGAGAGAGAGAGAGAGCGAGAGCGAGAGCGAGAGCGAGAGCGAGAGCGAAAGCGAGAGAGAGAGAGAGAGAGAGAGAGAGAGAGAGAGAGAGAGAGAGAGAGTTTGTATATCAATTAATATTACTACTAAGTATAAAATGTTGCTCGAGGGACCTTTTCCAACTCGCTGAAATAATCATAAAAACATTCTGGTGTGACCTATTTTTTCCTGTTATAAGCAGGGTCGGACCCAGAACCTCTTTGACTCGGGGAAACATGAAACAAAAATTACACATTTGTCGAGACATGTATATATAGTATTTGAAACAAGAAAATATACAAACATACATATATACACACAATAGTGTTTATGGATCAATGAATACTGATTATATTAAAGTCACTCTGTTAGAATGTCCGGCAGCAAAATCCTCCTTGGATCTCTCCTCGCAAACTGTTTAACTACCTCCTTTGGTTCAATGGTAAAGTTTCTATGAACATACATCATTATCAAAGAAAATAATCGGTTGGTTGACATTGTTAAGCTCAAGTAAGTTTTCACAAGTCTCAGTCCACTGATATTGGATCAAAACTCGATCAAAATCTATACGAAAAGTGTGTTGTTTATATGCAGATGCATTCTGGTGTAGATGAAAAATTTTGCCGCGGTAGATATTATCGGACTCAGTCGCAATAAAATTATGCGTTTGAAAAGTTTTAGTTGACCCCGACTTGGGGGCACGTGCCTCTTGCAAGAAGTCAAAAGGTGGGAAACGTTAGGTTAGGTTATATTAAGATTATGTTAATATTTCAACACAACTCATGAAAATTGGTACCAAGGGGTTCTCAGGCATGCTGATCACGAATCTAGAATTAGTTTTTTCATTACTATAATATTTGAATTTTTCATTTTGTGGCCTGTAAATTCCACCAGAATTGAGGTCAAAAAAGTTTTTCCTACTTTACTACGTTAATATTAGTCTTGCAGGAATATTGTATCGAAATAAAGTTATGTAGTTTCACATTTGCTGTTATACTGCCATCATCTTTCCGATAATTCTATTATTTATGAAGAAAATCTAAATTTTGTGAAAGAAATTAATGCATTATACTTTACACCCCTACATCTATAATTACAATTCAATTCCATATCATTATAACTTAATAGAGCAAGCATCTCTTGCTGCATTATATACGTTTTTACGTAAACCCCATACTTTTCGAGTTATTTCAAAATACATGATTTATGTCAAAAATTATAAGGTGGTAACGCTATGATATTTCATGCAAATTTCCACACATCCGAATATCATATTTTTCGACTTATTTGAAATAACATGATTTCAGTCAATGCTAGGTTAGATTAGGTTAGAGGTTTTGTTAACATTTTAATATAACTCATGAAAATTAGTACCAAGTGGTTCTCGGGCATGCTGATGACGAATCTGGAATTGGTTTTCCATTACTATAATATTTGCATTTTCCATGTTGTGGCCCATAAATTCCACCAGAATCGAGATCGAAAAGGTTTTTCCCAATTTACTACGTAAATATTAGTTATACATGATAATTGTAGAGTAGTAAAGTTATGAAGTTTAACAATGTCTATTCTATATCGTCATAAATTTACCAATAACTTTAACACTTATGAAGAAAATTTAAATGTTCTGAAATAAATTAATGCATAACACTTAAAACTCATACATCTATAATTACATTTCAATTCAATTTGACTATAAATCAATAGAACATGCGTCTTCTGTTCTTTCTTTTATATTCAATACATTTTTTACGTAAACCTCATACATTTCGAGTTATTTTGAAATATATAATTTATGTCAAAAAATCTAAGGCTGAAGTGAACCCTACGAAATTTTATGCAAATTTCCACAACTCCAAATTTCATTATATTGATACAATGAGATTTTTGGTCATGCTTAACACGAATCTGGGTACTCACTGGTGCAGTTTTGTATAGTAGTCGATGTCACATCCTCTGACTGTTTCGTTATTTCTTTAATTTTCTGTACTGTTTTCAAGGACAGATTGCGTGCGGCATCAGGCGGATAGGAAAAACTTTCTTCCTCCTCTTGTCGTTGGTATGAATTCCATGATCTTAAAAGAAACAATAATTTGATTCACTTTAGATGATAGTATGCACATAACAATATACACTTGAAAGTGAACAAGAATAAAGTTCGTATAAGTAAATGACACTGAAATAAAACACTGAAAAAAACATTGACTTACCTTTACAACTTCTAACTATCACCTGTATCAGGGGCTAGGCAAGCTGACTCACGTTGATTCGCTTTGGGGCGTTGGTAAAGAGTTCAAAGCTTAAGCCAAATTGTTTCGGGTTGAACAGAAACAGTAACGAAACATTTATCCGTTAATTACCATATATGTCTACATAATTGTTTGCCAGCTTTCCGTTCGGTCGTTTATGTTTCGGTGCAATGTCTGTTGGCCAAATGTCCGTCGGCCAACTCTCCGGCTACGATTTACCTTTCTGTGTAATCCTCTATTTGACTCGTATATTTATCTTTCGTTCCAGTTATACATATCTACTCTACTCTCTATCTTATCTACTCGTGTATTCATTTTCTCATTTATCGCGAGTAGCAGTAGCAGTCCTTGTATTGAGAGAACAGCTA
>JAPQNM010000022.1:12301023-12303523 GCA_029783475.1 Metacarcinus magister
GAGTTTGGACCAGACACGCTTTTGGCAAGGAACGACCTGACGAGAGGATAATGTTGAGATGTATTGGTTAGAGTTAGACGGTGAGTGGAGGGCAAGTAAGTAAGTATAGAAGCACTTGAGCGGCTGGTCGGTCGAATAGAACGAAGCATTTTGGAATGACTAATACGGAATAGAGTGAACTTCTGCACTGGCTGGTGAGTGAGTAGATGATTAAAGGAAGCTTGTGGTAGCCAAAAGGAAAGGGATAAAAGGGCGGTAAATTGGAGGAAATGATCGATGTAAAGGAAAGTACTTATAAGTGGAAGGAAAAAAAGGGTCTGAAAACGGTGAATGGTGAACAAGACTGTGAGAGGATGTGAAGAGGGTGTAAAGGAGCGATTGAATAGGGTGAGGGGACAGGCAGGAGTAAGTGAGTGAATGGAATTATAGACGAGTACGACTTTAAGGGGGAAGAAGGGAGACGCAGGAGTGAATGAAAGAGAAAGGAAAAGCTAAACCAAATCACATAATGGAAGAAATAGATGAATGAATAAGAAAAAAAAATAAGAAACTACATTAACCTTAAGAGCTGGAAGTGAAAGAGATCACATGAATAGGAGTGAGGAGATGGAGGAGGGGCAAGAATGAAGATTAGGGAGAAGAAGGACACCAAGGAGGAGGAGGAAGAGGAGGAGGAGGATAGACGAAAACTAGTGAGGTAGATTAAGCAAACACAGAGAGGGAAAAATGGGAAATGGGCGGAGGAAGGAGGCGCTTTGAGGTAGGTCAGTGATATAGTGATACAACTTAATAAATAACAGCAGGGAACACGCGACAAGGAGGGTACACCGAACGGGTGAGTGGGCGGGGCGGGGCGGGGCGTCAGGGTACGAGCAGTGGGAGTGAATGGGTGAGGGCGGAAGGAGCGGGCGGCCTTGAGCTCAGGGTACGGCAGCAGGGGCGCCCTTGTCTATCCACCCTGTCAGCCTTGTCAACCAACTGACGCCCTGAGACGGTCTAGTCAGCAGGATATCGTCAGCACAGGAGAAAGGAGAGACAGGCGATGGAAAAGAAGAAACAGGACTGTTATATGGCATGAGGAGAAAGAGGACGAGGAGGAGGAGGAGGAACACATAGGACACATAGGAAGAACAAACAACAACAGGCCTGCTGGCCCTTACGAGGCTGTTTGTGAGTACACTATCTACTCTAGAGTGAAGGATACAGGATAGTAAGGGTGAAGGCTTCTCTCCCCAGCCATAGCTGGAGGAGGAGGAGGAGGAGGAGGAAGAGAGACAAAAAGAACAATACAAAGGAATACAAAGGAATAACAGGCAACAACAGCCCTGGTGGGCTTTACAAGGTTGCCTGTGTAGCTACTCTACTTCTATAGTCTCTACAAGTCTGAGGTAAAGGATAGTAAAGTGTAAGGCTCCTCCCCGCCCACCTCTCCCTCCGGCAAACGCCGGCAGGAAAAAAAAAAGTGGTTAAAGAAACACTTGCGCAGCAGTAGTAATAAAAACTACGCAGGAAATTTGATAGTACAGTGTGAAAAAGAAAGAAAAAGGCTATCTATCACTATAAAATTAACGAAGCGGGTAATAAGTTAGGTTAGGTTTTGTCGTCAAGTACTTATCGAGTTTAGCTCCACTTAGAACGTTTCGCCAGTTTGATGCTTTACCGTTAATAACGACGCGTTGTTTTCTCTCGTAGAGCCAATCTTCGAGCCACGAGTGAATTTTACCAGTAATGCCGTGCGAAATTAATTTACTTAGAAGGTGCTTATGGGGAACTTTGTCAAACGCTTTTTGAAAGTCCAGATAAATGACGTCTACCGCTTTGGATTCGTCGAATATGTTAAATACGTCGTTGTAGAAGTCTAGTAGGTTAGTGAGGCATGAACGTTTATTACGGAAGCCATGTTGGGAGTTTTTAATGAGACTGTTCTCTTCCAAGAAGCTTACTAGTTTGTTACGCAATATGGTTTCCATTAATTTACTGACTACTGAGGTGAGGCTGATCGGTCTATAATTACATGGAAGAGACTTGTTTCCCTTCTTTTGAATGGGGGTAACATTTGCAAGTTTCCAGTCTCGAGGTACTTTACCGGAGTTTAGTGATTTATTAAAAATTATCGAGAGGGGTTTACATATTTGATTTTTGGTTTCTTTTAATACACGTGACGCTATGCGGTCAGGCCCAGGAGTTTTGTTTACTTTAATATTATCAAGTACTTTTATTACGATATCCTCTGTAATCTCGCAATTATTTAAAAGGATGCTATTGTTTGTGACTTGCGACGTTTCTATGAAACCATTTGTGTCTTCACTTATAAAAACTGAGGCAAAATATTCATTTAATGTTTCGGCCATATCGACCTCGTTGTTAACGTGTTCCCCATTGTCTAGGCGAAGTGGACCGATGTTACTAGTTTGGACTTTTTTACGGCGAACGTAACTGTAGAATTCTTTAGGGTTCGATTTAATTTTACTGACGATAAGCGCTTCACAATTTTTTTTAC
>JAPQNM010000022.1:12316023-12318523 GCA_029783475.1 Metacarcinus magister
CACCACCATCCCCACCACCACCACCACCATCACCGCCACTAACACCAAGTATCTGTAATCCCGTTTTCTTCAGCTGACGCATTTCTCAAGTCTCTTTACCTCCATCTTCGGGGCCAGCGTGAAATACTGACGGAGCGACGCAGGTGCCTCAAGTTTGCAGCCTCACTCCATTACGAAGCTTAGCCTGACGGTGGTATATTTTAGCATGTGTTTACGAGCGAGTGCAAAACAAATTGAGAATATTACTCGCTGGGGACGATATTTTTTTTTTTCCATTTTCATGTCGTCAAGGAAAATGTGTGGACGTTTGTTTCCGTGTGTCTATGTGTGTATGTGTGTGTGTGTGGGTAGAGGAGGGGGGTAGGGTACGAAGCGGGTTACTATTGTGTGATATTCGCAATTTTTTTTTTTTTTGTGTGTGTGTGTGTTTGCTTTTTGATCCTGTTTCTGTGGATGATGTTTTGGTGCAGTGATAAAAGTTTGGTGTCCGTGCCTCATGCATCGCTCCCTTTGCATCACTATGGTATGTCATAACAGGGAGTGGAATGATTCTAGTGAACCCTTCCACAATTGCTTCACGTTGAGGCCATTGTTTCCCTTTTGTTTCCATATTGCGTTATGAAGGCGGTGTGTGTGTGTGTGTGTGTGTGTGTGTGTGTGTGTGTGTGTGTGTGTGTGTGTGTGTGTGTGTGTGTGTGTGTGTGTGTGTGTGTGTGTGTGTGTGTGTGTGTGTGTGTGTGTGTGTTAGTCCTATTACCTAACACGTGGCTGACAAACAACATAATGACATTTAAGACACAAAAAAAACGTGTGAAAGACGTGTCTCCACCCACTCCTTACGCCTCTTCCTTCACGTCCTTAATTGTCTCCTGTCCCCTCTTCCTTCCACCCCTTTTTTCCCTCCTCTTCCTTCCCGGCGCAGACAAACATGCCAGCTTCCATTAACCATTCAGCGGCGGCCCACACAATGTAAACACCCCTCCTCAGTACCCACACTGCCTCACCCCTCCATCCTTTAATGCAAATTGCAGCCTGGGTGAGCTAGACTAGACCTTCCACTCCCGCCCTGCCGCCACCCTTTTCACATCCTCCTCTACCACACCCAGCACCGTCTCCCCGTCACCGTCTTCCCGCCCAGACGAGGCCCAGTCAGCTCAAAGAAGGGTTATTTGTCCAAACTAATTAGGATGTTGCCATTCCTTATTGTCCTCCTTCTTCTGTGTCATACTTCTCTCTCTCTCTCTCTCTCTCTCTCTCTCTCTCTCTCTCTCTCTCTCTCTCTCTCTCTCTCTCTCTCTCTCTCTCTCTCTCTCTCTCTCTCTCTCTCTCTCTCTCTCTCTCGCTCTGTGTGTGTGTGTGTGTGTGTGTGTGTGTGTGTGTGTGTGTGTGTGTGTGTGTGTGTGTGTGTGTGTGTGTGTGTGTGTGTGTGTGTGTGTGTGTGTCTGTATACAAATAGACGACAATCAGAAAAAAACACATGTAGGAGTAGAGTTTGCAGCAGAAGACGAGGATGTGAAATGAAGATCTGAACTCACCAAGGATGAAATGTACGTTTAAGGTTCAATCAAACATTAAAGGAAATTGATATTTTCTGCCAGCTAGACAACATTTATTCCTTTTGTTCCTGCTATGTGGTTCTTTCTTGTAAGTGTGTTACTTTATCTCTAACAAGTGCGTCTCTTTGTCCCTGGTAGGTGTGTCTCATTGTTCTTGCCTGGTATCTCTTTGTCCCTGTTCTGCGTTTCCCTTTGTCCCTGACGTTTCTGACCCTTTGTCTCTAAGGAATAGTTTCTTCTTCGCCTTCAGTACAAGATCGTCTCTTTGTCAGGGTGAAGAGATCGTCCCTAGTTAAAAATTACCCTTTTGTCCGTAGTTTGAGATCGCTTCTTGGACCAAGATATAAGACCGCATATTTGTCACTCGTCTAAGTGAAGCCCTTTGTCCCCGGCGTGAGATCGCACTATTCTTCATACAAAGAACCTTCGTAGGTCAAAAGAGGAAAATGTCCCCTGGTAGCAGCACTCGAGCGCAAAATAATATAATGACGCGCCTAGAATTTATTCCTTTCGCTGGAGAGACGTCTGACGCTCCTCCTTTGAAAGTGTTTTAAGTTGCAGAGACTGGAAAAAACGGCTGGTTACCGAATTACATAGACTTTTTGTTCTCAGGAGTAAGATCCTATAATCTTCCATTCTTCTTCTTTGTTCTTATCTGTTGCCTGGGAAGGGTATGGGTGGGGCGTCCCGGTAACAGTGGGAAAGAAGAGAGATGTGCTTTTTCCGGCTGGATGCAGTGACGCTATGACTAACATTCCGCAACGCCACACAGTTTAACAAGTTACTGGCACGAAAAAATGGGTGCTGAAGACTACGAGGCGCTGGGAGAAAGGGTGACCCAGCTCCTCGTCCTCCTTCTCCTTCTCCTCCTCCTCCTCCTCCTCCTTTTCTTTTTTTTCGGCAGCTGCAACAGTTTGGTCGCCGCTTTCAGCCAGTGTTGAGGC
>JAPQNM010000022.1:12328523-12338523 GCA_029783475.1 Metacarcinus magister
CATCTGTGCGTGTGTGGGTGTGATGTAAGACGCCTACTGTGAGGCTTATAGCGTACAATACCATACTTTGCTTACTTACTTCTTCTTCAGCTCTCCTTTGATCCTCTCTATAATGAAGTTTACGATGCATGGTAGTAAGATAAAGCAGATGATCATCTCTTTATCATCCTTCTCTACGTCTTCCCTGCTTATAGTTATGCCTCACTATACATGACTGCTCTATGTATTACACATATCTTACTTTAATTGAACTTACATTTTCATTGTTTTCTAGTTCAAGCCGTCATTGGATATTATTATCAACGATGATCTATTTCTACATAATGTATCAAAGTTGAGAGTGAAAATAAAGAGTGTGAGTAGCTTGTGTCAGTGTTTGTGTCATCAGCCGCAACTTGATTGGACGAGGCGGCCTTGACAATGCTAAATTGCTTCGTGATGACAATCCGTATTGAATAGACAAAGAGAAAGAAAGGAGGAGCAAGAATGGAACTGAACCGCTCTTTCTTAGAATAGAAGATAAGGAGGAATCAGAGTGGCTCCTGGTCTTTTTTTTCCACTCCAGTAGCTGAAAGTAGCAAAAGTTTAACATTCTTTCTAAAAGAAAACTACAACGGAATACAAACATGTGTGTGTGTGTGTGTGTGTGTGTGTGTGTGTGTGTGTGTGTGTGTGTGTGTGTGTTTACGAGCAGGACAACCAAACATACATAAAATTCCAGAAAACAACCAAGAAGTTCTCTCTAAAGCCGTGGTCACATCTCACGCACGTGGTTGACCGTAGTTCATTTGAACGTAGTTCACCGTAGTGCCGCTACGGTGAACTACGTTCAAGTAGGGTACAGTAGGTTTGAAGTAGGTTCAAACTACGGTCACAGTATGGTCTTGGCTTCCAAACTCACCGTAGAGATATCTTAAATATGTTGAAAATTTTTGGGCTAACTACGGTCAAATCATGAATTTATTGAAGTTCAAACTAACTACGTTGAACTACGGTTAGCTACGTCTAACTATGTTTAATTAAGGTCAACTACGGCCCACTACGGTCCACTACGGTCATCACTCACTACGGTCAACTACCGGCGTGACCGTAAGATGTGACCGCAGGTTAATGGGCACACCTGCACCCACTCAACCTTACTAAAAGGCCTCTTGTACTGATGGTATTCCTCGGCTGAGATCCTTCCCAGAAACGGTTCAAAATCTTACTTTTTTTTTTAGATCATAAGAAACATCCTCGCAACATTCAAACAGGAAGTGTCATCAGAGGCAGGTAAGGGAAAGTGAAGAGGGCGATGTGAAAAAGAAAGGAAGCGGAAATTACGTTGGATTATGTTTCTTCTTTTGTCTTATTTTGGCGGCAGTGGTGTTCTTTGGGAAGACGTACGATATTCAGAACAGTGTTTACGCACCCTGGAAGACTCACTGCGTGGAGCTGATCGGCGCCGCTCTGTTGTGTCGATGCCTGCATCGTTCTCTGCGCCGTCAAGACACGGATCTCTACCATGACTCAATTTCTCTTGGTCTTCATCTTAGTTCTGTACAACCTATCCCTGGCGTACATGACCCAATACCTGACCCACTTCCTGGGTAATCTCAAGCACCTGGAAGGTCCCTGGTGGCTGGTCAGCCTCGTTATCCCGTTGCTTCTTCTCACCCACATCGCCTGCGTCGGGCATTTCTACCTCAGCCAACGAAAATGAGCGAGAGGTTATATTTTCACCTTGTTTGTCTGTTTGTTTGTTTGTCTTGTATACATATTAAAGTAGAGAATCCATTGTACTTATACATTTAGGTAATATGGTAATATGTACTACATACAATCTGATGCAATATGCCTATAGGACAGGAAGGAGAGTGTTTGGCATGAAGGAATACGTGGATGTATGTGGAAGTCACTGAGAGTCAGTGGGAGACTCACTACCGGTTATCACGAGTTTGAAAAACATCGAGTAGGTGGGCCGGATAATTTAGGCAAAAAAGAAAAGAACTAAAAATCACTGTCACTGCAAAATATGTATGTGTATGTATGTATATAAGCAAATAGATTGATAAATAAATTAATAAACGTGTGTGTATATATATATATATATATATATATATATATATATATATATATATATATATATATATACACAAACACACACACACACACACACACACACACACACACACGCGCATACACACACACGCACGCATACACATACACATACACATACACACACTTATACGTAAATATTTTGTCAATGGTCGTTTTTATTGTAAATCTTGTAATACATATGGCATATTTATAAATATCTTAAAATTATTATCACATGTTATACCTCAAAATAGATGTGAAGAACATTACATTTATGAATATTTTAAGTTGGTTTTTATTTTTGTTTTTTTTTCAATTTTTTGATGTAAATTGAAAACCGGCTATGGGCAATAAAAAACTAAAAGAAAAAGGCCCACTTGTATTGCCGGTTCCCTAAAGAAAAAGGAGTAACCAAATAAGGGAGGCCAAATTAGGGTTGCAGGTGTCTTGATACTCCTCTCTTAAATGAGTTAAAGTCGTAGGAAGGTGGAAATACAAATTTAGGTAGAGGTTTCCAGAGCTTACCAGTAGAAGGGAAGAAAGAGTGAAGATAATGATTAACTCTTGCATAAGGTAGGTGGACAAAATAAGGATGAATGAGTAGAAAGTCATGTGCGGTGAGACCGCAGGAGCGGGGAAAGGCATGCAGTTAGCAAGTTCAGAAGAGCAGTTAGCATGAAAATAACAGTAGAAGATAGGAAGAGATGCAAGATTGCAGTTCTTGGAAGCTGATTTACCAAGAGAAGAGATAAGAAACTTCCAGTTAAGAGTTTTAGTAAAGGATTGCCCAAAGATGTCCAGTGTAGAAGAGAGGGACAGGTGTGTGTCATCGAAGTAGAGGTGATAGTTGTCTGGAAGATTTTGTCGAATGGATGGATGAAGGAATTGAGTTGATAGGTGGAAGTTAGGCAGAGACGGAAAAGTTTGACCAGGTTATAGGTTATAGGACAAGGTAATATGGTTATAGGTTATAGATTATAGAACCAGGTAATATGGTTTCTTGAGAACAATAGGAGGGACTCCATCAGGACCATACGCTTTCTGAGGGTTAACGCCATCGAGGGCATGTGTAACATCATTGCAAAGGATTTCAATATTAGGCATGAAGTAGTCAGACTGTGGTGGAGAAGGAGGAACAAGCCCAGAATCATCCATTGTGAAGCGAAAAGTTCAGCCTTAAAGACAGAGGAGACGGCACGGGTGCCATCTGGGTGGAGTAAGGGAGGGAAGGATGTAGAAAGTACTGATTGTGGTATGGTGTGCAAGTGTGTGCATAACATTTTTAGCATTGTATTCTTACTTATTTCTTAAATTCTTTCTTTGGGTAAACATTAACTGCTTGGATGTTATATATATGAGGATATCGGGTCGTTTGTATTCAGTGATGTATATTGGGTCTCAGTGAGGAAAAGATGAGGTTTTGAGGAGGAGAGGTGGTGTTCTACAGATTGAAATTAGATCTAAGACTGCGAATGTTGCAGAAATTGATGTAGAAAGAGTTAAAGGAGGTATCAAGACACCTGGAGTCGCCATCAGGAGAGAGGTCCGTCCTGGGGACATTTTTGGTCCCCTCCTCAGATTAAGACTCCAAGGCAGTGTGTGATTTTGTAATTTTAATTAAAAATTTTAAGAGAGTGTGTGCATATGTGTGTAACATGCGTGTAGTATAGTGTAAAAAAAAAAGAAGAGTATGTCCTTAGAGAGCATGCTGCAACTGATGTCTTGTGTTAGTGAGACAGGAAAGGAAACGGTCAGGAATGGCACGGGAAGGGTCAGCAGCAGGCTTGCAGCGCCCCCTCACCTCCCTGTGTGTACCATCCTGGGAGTAATTGCAACCGAATCGGCAGGTGTCTAACTGCCTCCTCCTTGGAAATATACTGCATATCATATACCAGCCTGTTAAGTACTAACATCCTTAAATATCTAGGGTGCTCATGTTGACAAATAAACTCAAATCAAACCAGTACACACACACACACACACACACACACACACACACACACACACACACACACACACACACACACACACACACACACAGACAGACTCCCCCCCCCTCTCTCTCTCTCTCTCTCTCTCTCTCTCTCTCTCTCTCTCTCTCTCTCTCTCTCTCTCTCTCTCTCTCTCTCTCTCTCTCTCTCTCTCTCCGAACGCTACAGTAAGGCACAGTTGGTGTTGCATTCTTATATAAAGTTTTAACAAAAGCAATACCCTGAGGTGCATCATCACACAGGTGCCAACACATTATAAGGTGCACAGAGGGACCTTCAGTTACATTTACATCCACGCTGAGAGGCAAGGACCACCGCACTCACAACTCAGAATGTACACTGACGAATGTCCCTCTGCACCCTGACACACAGACATACATTCTGGTAATATATCAATTATATATTCTACATGTAATCACTTAATGCTACATATAACTGTTAATACTATTACTACTACTACTACTACTACTACTACTACTACTACTACTACTACTACTACTACTACTCAAAATACACACTCACTAAGGTATAACAAAACATAGAGGTTGCCCAATAAAAATGACAAAGAAAATGTAGCCATACGATAGAAAACTCTATCTAAAACAAGTGTAACAACGGTATGCCGAATACAAGGTTTTATTATACAAGAAGTAATTCATGCCTCATTTCAGTGAGCACCACATAGCGTAAGAAATTCTTTAAACTTTGCATTGTGGGTGCAAAGCGTTGGGTGTTTCATGAACTACGAGAATATCATCTCCTTTTGAAACGCATAACTTAACTCTTTTAATTATATTTAAAAAGTGCAAGGGGAAAATATGAATCTAACATTTCAATGTATTCATTGTGAACTATTAAGCTGTAAATTCATTATATATTATATATCTTTTGTAAGAAGTGTAAATTCATATTAACTGTGAAAGAAATGTGTTGAGATATAAAATATTATATTGAATGTAATGTATAACATTCTACACACCCTGCACCCTTGTCTGCATACTAACACTTGTCGTTCACTGGGATGTGATTGATAAAAAAAAAAAAGGGACACGTTTATCCCAGAACAGTGACCCAACGCTCCACGAACCTTGTAAATTATCGTGTATAAATAAATATACATATATATATATATATATATATATATATATATATATATATATATATATATATATATATATGTATATATATATATATATATATATATATATATATATATATATATATATATATATATATATAAAGACATATCGTATAATGATCACAATCAATAAAAATTTCCGATATTGTAGCCACACACGGCTGATACCTAATATTCTAAGTGATTGTTGGGCAGAGCGATGTAGTGAAGAAGGAAAATCGACGTGTACAGCTTGACTATGTTATGTGACTACAACAGTATACTCGTATATGAATACATAATAACATACCTGCTAACTAGACAACACAAAGTTAAGAACACCTTTTCCTCGTGAGCCTTGGTCGTGTGGAGCATATGAAGGCGGTGCTGGTGTCCGTGCTAGCGGGGCCCGCCACCTTTACACATAGACTTGTACAGACTGATCATTTTCATACGTACCTGAAAACAAACAAGAGAAAGATTCATTACAAGGATTATTTTCCCAAATTTTCCCCTTTCTAATATTTGTTAATACCTGCTGCAAAACATGAATAAGTGAAATAAAGGTAGAAAGAATATAAGAAAAATACATACGTGAACTGGTTGGTAGAAAACAAATAAGATAATCAAAGTCTTGTTTAATACTTTGTTTCATTTGTCTCGTTAATGGTATTATCAATTGTATTATCACGATGTACTGTTCCTTTGTTTTGTATTAAAACTGATCTTACTACTTGATGTGGTTATGTCGGTGACACAAAATTGTCTATTCTCATTCATACTACTTCTTTCGTCCTCCCAAGTAATGAGTTTTCATTCGTCTACTCTCCTCCATTTCCCATTTTACTTTAATCTACATTTCCTTCCGTGACATCCCAACCAGCACCACAATAACAATCCTCACACCTCACCACAAGTTCTTCCACACCCCCTTTTTCCCACTTCATCTTCCTCCTCTCTCTTCTTCATAAAACAACAATAATCTAGTAGAGTCCTTTCTCCTCTTCACTTCCACCCTTCGCATTAAGACTTCCTTACAAACTTCATATTTGCAAATCTCATAATCATGTTCCCCACCTTCCTCCAGACCGTGAAATATAAGGGTTGATCACAAGACTCGACGTGTTCTATCCTTCCTTCCGACACGCAGATGAAATGGAAGACTGCATTAAACTGACGCAGTGAACTCTACCTACCATGTGTTCCTTATTATTACTATACTATAGATCTTTAGGTGTTGGGATCCATCTATGGTTTCCTCCTCCTTCTCCTCCCCCTCCTCCTCCTCCTCCTCCTCATCCTCCTTCTCCTCCTCCTCCTCTTCCTCCTCCTTCTCCTCCTCCTCCTCCTCCTCCTCCTCCTCACCTGCTGGTTATTGAAACAGTGAAGGAAGAGCACCATCACCCCTGTCACGCTGTTGAGGATGGTAAAGATGCCATACAGCGGGAGATTCTGTTCGTATTCCGAGAACATCCCCACCAGCATGTGAGAGAACACCAGAGGCATCACAATCAGGTTGGTGCGCTGCGAGAACTTGGCGCTCGTCCTTTGGCCCTTGTCGATACCTGTGTGAGGAGGGAGAAAATCAGACGTGCTACGGGAATGCTTTATACTTCTGAGGTTGTTGTTGTTTATTTTTATACAAAATAACATCAGATTATATGTGAATAAAGGAAGAACAGTGAAGGAAGAGCACCATCACCCCTGTCACGCCGTCGTAGAGCAAACATTACACGAGAGCAAGTTTTCTCACAGTGCCTCAAGTGATGGCTGCACTCCACACTGTATTAACTCAATTAATCAATCAATCATAACTACACGCAGGCAAACACAAACACAAAAATAATAAACACGACGTAGGTTATTCACAAGGAAAAAAAATTTAGGAAAAAAATATAAACGATATTGGGAATGTAAGTATAGTGTTTCAAAATAATACATGTCGAATCTGTTTTTCTGTGAGGACAGTTACTGCCACTCCCTAATTATCAAACAACTGTAGGGCTGACAAACGATAAATCAGTGCACACCGTGGACTTATTTATATATCCTATGTGTATATCGTATTATTGCCAATCACTTTGCCTATCTCCTTTCAAACCATACTTGCCTTATTTTTTCCCATTTTTAGCCCCTCTCTTTCTTTTCCTCTCTTCATGTACTTAAATAACCTTATTTTCCCCTTAACCACTGATACGTCAATCGCCTTCCAAAACTCTATCTTCCTTTTTTTCCCCATTTCTACTCCCTCTATTTAATCTAGTGCCTCAGTGGTGTAGTGGTTAGCATGTCTGACTACGAATCCGCTCGCCCGAGTTTGATCGCAGATGAGAGTCGGCGCACAGCTCACCCAGCTGTTCATCCTTCCAAACAGGTTGGTCGATAAATGGGTACCTAGGGAAAACCTGGGGAAGGGAAATTGTGAAAATTCGGATGTCACAGTGATCCTGTGTCCGTGGTAACGGATGAATTTCCTCCACAGGCTCAAAGGCCGATGTGACAGGAGATGAGCGCCAGCAGCTACGCACAGCTACATTTTATCTTATCTTTATCTTAAATCTACTTTCCCTACCATACCTATCCTGTACTTCATCAAACCTACCTTTAAGGGTTTTGTAGTCGGCCGACCCCGCAGCCTCGATAAGCGTGAAGGTTAGTGTCACTAGGGCCACGATGGGGATTATTTGGCCATAGAAGAGCGATGTGTCAATGCGAAGCCAGCAGCTGAGGTTGAGTATGGAGAGGAAAGGAGAAAGAAGAGGTGAGAGAAGGAGAGAGGTATGGGAAAGAAGGAAGGAAAACAGAAGAGGCAGGTATAGGAGATGATGAAGAGTAAGAAGAGGGAGGATGAATATCAAATAGAGAGAATTAAGGAGAGGAAGAAGAAGAACAAGGAAAGGAATTGCTCGGTGGGGAGGAGAGGAAATTAAGGAGCAAAGAGGAATGTGAAAGGAAGGAGATAATAAGGAAGAAGGAGAATAAGGTGAGCATAAAGATGACATGTGATGGAAGGAAAAAGAAGAGAGAATAGGAGAGGGAGGAGAGGAAGGTGAAGGTAACAAAATTTATATGTGGACGTGAGAGGAACACAAATATTGATACAGGAAAAAGAGAAAGGAAGGACGGTGATAAGAAACAGTGAGAAGGAAATGGGGGAAAAGAAGGGTAGAAAAAGTTAGTGATTAGAGAAAAAAATAATTAGAAATCGTTAAAATAATATACATTAATACAGAAATATGTTGTATTCAGAGTATAAAACACAAACATGCGTCACTTAAGTCAAATCCATCCCCTTTTCATTCAATTTTACTCCTTTCCTTTCATTTATCTTGTTACTCTTTCTATCTATTTTTTCTTTTCCTACGCCTTATCCTACTTATCCGAAATATTTACACTACACTTCTCCTTTCTCTTCACCTTCTTTCCTTCATCCTTTCCTCCCTCATTGTCCCTTCTTTCTTCTCCTTTAATCTTATTCACTTTTTCGTCCTTATTCCTGTCATCATTTCTTCCATCAGTCCCTCATAACTGTTCTCCGTTTTCCTTCCTTTTCCCTTCCCGAGATATACCTTTATAATCTCTCCCTCTTCTACCTCATTTCCTTAGCTGCTCTCCTTCCATTCACACACAACAAACTCTACAATCCCAGCCAGTCACAACTATATACTCACTGGTACTCGCCGCCGTAGTTATCATACTCAAAACATATGCAGAAGAGAAGGATGATCATGGCCACGCCCCAGCCAACTATCGTGTTCTGTATCTTAGAGCACATGCCATCTTGTTTCACCACGTAGGCCACGTAACCGTACATATGCAAAGCCTCCAGGAACATGAACATGAAGCAAGCCGTGAAGAAGAAGTGAATGAAGATGGAGATCACACGGCACAGGTCCTGAAGGGTTGAAGGCATTACTGTGGTGAGGTGTGGTGGTGGTGATGGAAGTTGTGTTGCAGGGGAGAAAAACAGCGGAACATGGAGATATATAAAACTATTGGTTTGTGACGTAGTTGTATACTGTGTACAAAGGAGGAGGAGGAGGAGTTAGTGAGATATGTTGGCATGCATGACAATAGAAAAAAAAATGCATACTATAGCAAAGAATAACAAATGCCACAGACGAAAAAGGAAAACAGAAAGGTCCCTGAAATCAACAACGTACAGACAATGGGTAAGGGGGAAGGGGGGAAGGGGGGAAGGGGGGAAGGGGGGAAAGGGGGGGAAGAGGGGAAGGGGGCGAAGCTTACCGGAGTTTCAGTGAAGGATGGAGGAAACATGAGCATGGAGTGTGCCAGGACGAGCGCTATCTCCATGTTCATTTGAATCACTCGGTCTGGAGTGAAGATGCGCATCACAAGGAAGATAATGATGCAGATGGTGACGCAAATGATGAGGATGGTGGAGGCCGTCTTGGAGATCACGGTAGCCACCACCTTCTGTTCCTCCGGCAGCGTGGGGATGGGCCGGGGTGTCGGGGTGGTGGGCATTGGACCTGATAATCCATGGTGAGTATTGAGTCACTGTACACAGGTTAAAACGCTGCCGCATTAACCACAATGAACGCGTCTTGTCATTTCCAGAACGAACTACCAAAAACATTGAATCTATTTGTTATTGCAAGCATGATACAAGTTTTTTTATTCTTCATTCTCTCTCTCTCTCTCTCTCTCTCTCTCTCTCTCTCTCTCTCTCTCTCTCTCTCTCTCTCTCTCTCTCTCTCTCTCTCTCTCTCTCTCTCTCTCTCTCTCTCTCTCTCTCTCTCTCTCTCTCTCTCTCTCTCTCTCTCTCTCTCTCTCTCTCTCTCTCTCTCTC
>JAPQNM010000022.1:12348523-12351023 GCA_029783475.1 Metacarcinus magister
AAAGTAACAGTTCGTAAAGCTGTTTCATAATCTACACGAAAAAAGCGTAATAGGTACTTAAAGTAATATATAAAGTTTGACCTGATAAAACACGTTTGAAACCTGTTGGACCGCAAAGTTGACATCACTTAACATTTCATATCAATTCTGTATAGTGTGACCAAACGTGAAGGTGTGAATGTTGTACTAAATCTAACTCTGGTGAGTCTGGTTCTACATAACCGTGTATCGAGTATATATATATATATATATATATATATATATATATATATATATATATATATATATATATATATATATATATATAAAAAATAGAGCATAATAATGAAAGAAACACAAAACATATATCTAAGCAACAAAGCAAAGACAGCATAGCATTTCCATTCTCCTTCCGGTAAAAAAAAATGCTGTCTAAACCAGTAAACAAACAAGCAAATATACCTGCGGAGTGTGGGTGTGGGGGTGTGGGGGTGTGGGGAAGGCGTGAAGGAAAGGTGGACTGGGCGTACCAGGAATGACTGTAAAAGTTGCATTCTGAAAGTGAAGTGCAAGAAACCTTTACCTTGAAGCAGACACAGACACACACACACACACACACACACACACACACACACACACACACACACACACACACACACACACACAGACACACACACACACACACACACACACACACACACACACACACACACACACACACACACACATACAACACACACACACACACACACACACACACACACATACACACACACACACACACACACACACACACACACACACACACACACACACACACACATACATACACACACACACACACACACACACACACACACACACACACACACACACACACACACACACACACACACACACACACACACACACACACACCTCCCCTTCACCCTTCCCTCACGACCTGCGTAACTTGAGGCTGCAGTTACGCACTCCCTCCACAACACAGAACCTTCCACGTCCTTGTCCTCAAACTTTGGAAAAATACAACATTCACCTGCTGACTCAATTTTACTTCATACTTAATACTGTTATACAAAGAACCTGGTTTGCTAGGAAAAAATCTTCACGACATTTATGAATTCTCAAACCGGCTTATAAAATTTCAGGAACGTTTTCAGTCACCATCATTGAATATATGTATATACATATATATATATATATATATATATATATATATATATATATATATATATATATATATAAACACACACACACACACACACACACACACACACACACACACACACACACACACACACACACACACATACACACACACACACACATACACACACACAGTATATAGGATTACGCATAGAACGTGTTTGCCTACAACTTTCTCCCTATAGAACGAGTGACGGAAAATATTAGGTCACAGTTTTCATTAAGAACGAATATGTTCATTTAGAGTAATTTCACCGTCAAAGTAGGACAGCTCCGATGAGTTATCATATAGAGCGACGAAATATCATCCAGAACGTATCGTGACCAAGGAGCTCGTGGTGACGACAAATTTTGTCCATTGATTACATGTTCCACATAAAGCGTTTTCACATAGCAAGACGTTGCTCACTGACCAATTTCTCATTCATTGCAGGGAGATCCTATTGTATAGCGTCAAACGTGTATACCGAGTAACCGAAGACTGCTATTTCGGGAATTTCGTGACAACCCATTTCAGCATTCATACACTTATTCCAGCACTCCAACGCACATTCCAGCACTTCCAGACCCACACTAGCAATCCCAAGCCCATTCTAGCAATCACACGCCTATTCTGCCACTCACACGCCCATTTTAGCACATGCACGTTCATTCTAACACTCACACGCCCATTTTAGCACATGCACGCCCATTCTAGCACTCACACGCCCACACAAGCACCTTTCACACCCATGCCATGCATGCCATGCCACTCTAGCTCCTCTCACAACCACTCCATTTCTCACACCTACTGCAGCACCTCCCACGCCCATTTCAACATTCCTACATCCACTCCAGCCATCCATACTTTATCTCTTCCCACACCCACTCCATTTCTCTTTTGCTCTCTCCAACCCTACCATATCCAATCAGCACTTCTTATGTCCACTCCTGTACCTCCACGCTCTGTTTAGCATATATCAACCTCACCGCCTCAGATATCTACTCCAATAGCGTTACGTCCATTGTATCACCTCAGTCACCCTTTGCCCCATCACGCCGGTTCCAGCACCTCTCACTTCTCAGCTACACCGCTCCTCCACCGACCATCTAGGAACAATCACCTCTACGGCTCTTTTGTGTAATGAGATGATTAACAAGAGATAAGACTTCAACAAAATCACTGTGGGGACACAAGCAACCTGCCAGAACTTGTGCTACAAAGAAGAAGGAGTGAACGACCACAAAACACGTTACTTTCTTAATAGTCTTCCTTCTTCTTCTCTTTGTTAAGCCAATTAAAAACTTTACCGACCGAATCACGACGCCGGTCCTC
>JAPQNM010000022.1:12358523-12383523 GCA_029783475.1 Metacarcinus magister
TTTTTTTAAGCGACACATATTGCAGGCATTGAACTCACGAACAATATAATATCAAAGAAGCATAGTTGTTTTATTTATCTATTTAACATTTTTTCACTCGCATACCTTCTTCAACTCGTTGTATTTAGACACGCGTCACAAGGCAGCCTTCACTGATGAAGCAGCATGCACCTCTGAACACGCATAAAAAATACTAAAGCTGATCCTTCATTGTTAACACAATACCTATCTATGCCATCACTTCACAGAGAGAAAAATGCCATATCAACCTCACACTCAAGTTGTAAGAAGAAGAAGAATTTGATGTTAAAACGCATCAAACGATAGAAAAATAAGAAAAGGGAGCGAGAAAATAAATAGGCAAAGTAAGAGAATAAAATCCGTGATTACAGTATATACCTCCACATAAATTGGGGAAGTACAAGGCATGAACATTTGTACAATGATTATAATATAAAAAAATAGATTAAATCGAATACGCAGGGGAGGACATGGAGGGTGGATCACACGCACACACGCACACGCGCACACACACACACACACACACACACACACACACACACACACACACACACACACACACACACACACACAAGAAAGAAAGAAAGAGAGAGAGAGAGAGAGAGAGAGAGAGAGAGAGAGAGAGAGAGAGAGAGAGAGAGAGAGAGAGAGAGAGAGAGAGAGAGAGAGAGAGAGAGAGAGAGAGAATTACCTAGCATTTAATAACATCTTACATCATCAGGGAGTAATAACACCAAATTAATCCAACGACGCAAGGTTAGCTCGGGCCTCATATTGACTCACACGACCTCATCACATGCCATTACGTCCTATTACCCTTTATGAGTGACTGCGATGGAGCGAATGAAATACAGAGAAGGGTATACATAAAAGCCTTACGTGGGAATAGAAGGGGCGTGGGGCTCGGAGGGAGGGGGGGTGACAGGTGGGTGGGAAGGAAGCAGGTATACTGGCTCCTTGTTAGATAAGGTTTGGGTATCCCAGGAACGGCAGCAAGCAAGGTGGAGACACATCAAAAGACATGATGTAATGACGTCCCTCGATATAAACACACCTTTGTTGTTATATTTTTCAACATTAGAATATCAAAAAAAGTAACAAGTCCCGCAAGAGGCCAGTCAGGTAACATTTATCGTTCGCATCCAAAGTTTAAAATTGTTAATTTGTGTTAACTATACTCTCAAGATAATCTCACATATTGTATTACTCACACTCTTAGCAATGCAACTTAAAAGTTCATTAGTGTGGTACCTGACATTAATACACTGTTACGTATGTCTTCAGGGCCAAAAAAACTCATTCCTTTAATCTTTTTTTCTTCGGAATTTCATGTATCTAGATTATTTTTTGTTCAATGTGAGGACACTGCTTCCAGTATTTGTGTTTATGGTAACGCTGAAAGGTTGTTACTTTTATCGCATGTGGGGTTTATATTTTTTTTTTAGTGTAAGTGCATGACTTGGTATTTTTTTAATATTGGAACAAAAAGAGGAAGAGGAGGAGGAGGAGGAGGAGGAGGAGGAGAGAGGAGGAGGAGGAGGAGGAGGAGGAGGAGGAGGAGGAGGAGGAGGAGGAGGAGGAGGAGGAGGAAGATAAAATAGGATTACATGGAAGTACAATTACGTGGAGAACTGTTGGACTGTAACGTGGGTGCCTGCTGATGCATGCACCAATATGTGGAATAAAATAACAGTAGAACAAGGCAACGTAGCGGCAGGAAACACATACAAGGGAACACCATGTATATCTTGTAGAAAACGAGAGCATGGCAATGTAATAGTAAGTGTTGTTCCTTGGTGTAGTTCAGTGATCAGAACTGAGCAGTGTATTCAAGGTGTGGCTTCACAAATGCTTTACAATTCATTCTTGTCATTACTTCTTATGACTTATGATGAAAATTCCTTGAAATGAAACAAAACATCAAATTTCCTTTCTTACTTGCTGCTGTACACTGATTACTTATGTTGTAATTAAGATTGATAATTACACCAAAATCGTTCTCTTGTTTGACATTATCAACCTCATGATAGCGCATTATGTATGTAAGAAAAAAAATATGCATAACTTTACATTTATTAATATTAATAAGACATAACAACATGAAGTTCCATTCAACTAGTTTACTTTGGTCCTCCTGAATTTCATCGCAGTCTTCAGCGTAAAGTTTTGGGTCGTCTCTTAATTCTGTTAATTTTGATAGAAGATTGCTCTCTAAAGTTTCACATTTATCAGGAAAAAACTGGGTCCCAACACAATGTACTAGATACGTTTTGTCGATCAGATACTTCACTATTTTATAGAACGTGTTGTTGGCGGTCTGAGAGCCAGTCTCCTATTCACGCATATAGATGTCCTCCTATTCTATTTAAAAGTAATCTAAAGGTCAGCTTGTTATAAGTTGTCATATCAAACGTGTTTTTTTTTAAGTCTAAATAAATTACATTATATGGTGCCCAGATTACCCAATTATTGTAAATATTATTGAAAAACTGCAGCACATTAGTCATGCATGATCTATTACTAAGATATCTGATGTGGTTTTTTTTATGTGAATGGTTTATTCACTTCAATGAATGCAACCATCTTATACCTGATGGTCTTTTCGAATAATCAAAGTTGACGTTGAACTAATTGAATGGTAAGCAATTGTCTGTTTCTTATAATCATTCCTTTAAGATCGGGGTTACATTTGCCCTTTTCCATGCACGAGGTACTCCAGGTTGAGCTAATGATTTGTTGAATAAGCGTTTTATATTACTTTCTAACTGAGTGCAGCATTCTCTCAGTACTCGCGCTGAAACGTCGTCAGGACCAGTTAACGTATTTAGATCAATTTCTTATACATATTTGCACACTTCATTTATTTGAATCAGTTATGACGAGCATTTCTTCGTCAGGAATTCAAAACATTTACAGCAGAGTGGGAAAAACTGCATTATTTTCCTTGGTAGAGACAACTGCATTATCTTCCTTGGTAAAGTATCATTATATTCAGAATGGAGGTGATGCCTTTGTCGCCACTGATTAGTTGACAATCATTCATGAGCATATATTACTACTTACGGAAGAGCAAGAGAAGGATGAAGAGGAGGACGTGGAGGAGGAAGAGGAGAGGGAGGAGGAGGAAGAGGAGGAGGAGGAGGAGGAGGAGGAGGAGGAGGAGGAGGAGGAGGAGGAGGAGGAGGAGGAGGAGGAAAAAAACGAGAACGAAAACGGAGGAAATAAGATAAAAAGAAGATGGAAAAGGAAGGAAAGAAGATGAAAATGAAGAAGTGAAAGAAAAAGAGAAAGAGAAAGATAAATAGACAGAGGAAGAGGAAGGGGAAGAATAAAAAAGGTAAGAGGAAGAAGTAGAAGAAGGACACGAACAACAACAACAAGGAAACGAAGAGGAGGAGGAGTAAGGGTTTTGCTTCCTTGGCGTTAATTAGGATCAATTTTCCACCTGGTGAGCGTCAAAGAACCCTTGAGTAGGTTCAGTCAAGCCAGGCTCACCGTAGGACGCTGTACAAGTATAAGGTAGAAGGATAATGTATGTCCCTCTCTCCTTCTACAGGTTACAGGTATACCCTTCCCCATGTAATCTTGTTCCATGTCGGTGTGCAGTCAGGTGTGTTCCGTGTTTAGATACTTTTTGTCACATATATATTTAAAACAGTGAATATTGTTGGCTTACTTCACTTGTTTTAGTAATGTATTCCACCGTTTTATCGCCCTGTCTGGGAAGATTAATTTTCTCACATTTTACATTAATATTCTCTTATAAAGATTTTTGAAAATGATTGTCCGGATAGTACAGACTTATAAAGGTGAATCTATTTATAATACCTTCATTACTTTATTACTTTCCTAGAGAAGATTTTCCAGGCTACGCACTCATCTTGCAGCTATTCTTTGTACTTCTTAATTTTTTCAACAGTGTGTGTGTGTGTGTGTGTGTGTGTGTGTGTGTGGTGTGTGTGTGTGTGTGTGTGTGTGTGTGTGTGTGTGTGTGAGTGCGTGTGAGTGTGGGAGTGTGTGTGTGTGCGTGGGCGGTGGTCCGGTTTGTGTGTAATGGTGTCAAGTCTTGGGTGTGGCGGTAGTGAGTATGGTGGATGTCATGGTGTCAGGTATAACCATCGTCATCATCAGCTTCCTGAAAGACAAAGGTGACTTCCGCGTTCTTCTCATTGTAACAAATGTTCACCTTCCCGTGGAGATAGTTGTCAGCCTTGTGTTCCCTCTCGTCCATGAATCATTTAATTTCCCTTTCAAAATTTCTCTCGATGATAGTTTCCTCTGCCCTTTGACTTAATCTTTCAAGAGACTTATGCGGCTGGAATCCTTTTCATTTCAAGATATTTCCTTTATTGCAGCCTCGTTGTCTGTGCAAACCTTTTCATTCATTACTTGTAACTTTTGTTCTTTTTATACTTCTATGAGGAAAGTCATGTTATGCTTGGATTAGCGCTATTCCAAGGATATTTTTTTTCAATTATTTTTATGATGCCATTTAACTCTTTTTACAGTGATTTTCTATGCAAATTATGAAATCATGTAAACATTACAAACACTATAATATATATTTTTTCTAATATCTTGCCATTTAAGTTTATCTTCGTCACTCCTTATATTGATAATATAACAAATACTTTCCTACCAAGCATGGGAACCCTTTCTCTTATTCATCGTGACGGCAGCATATTAGTAATATTAGTACCGAGGCAGTAATACCAGTACTTGAGAGGTCACACACCCACGGGGCTTGTTGGAGAATTGGTACTTCTAACCCGAGACACGTGGACGCGATGCTGATCAAGGTAACTAATATAATTGCCTTCCCGGAATAAGATTATGTATTGACTAACTTCAAGGTGAATATATATCGAAATTGGTTGGGTGTGAATCTCCAGTTTAATTAAAGGATCACGTTTCGGAGTTACATGGTTTAGTTCAACGGGTTTGCAGACACTAATAGTATATGCTACACCACCAACATTGCAAGGATATCTACTGCAGTAAATATATACTTATTGATATAGGGAGCTTACAAAATATTCAATGGAGTGTCAATCTTACGAAAAAAATATGAAATGTTTTTGAGTCTTGAATCTTGCGGAATGAAGTATGCAAGAACGACCAAAGTAGAGAAAGAGATAATAAGAGTTGCCCCCTCCCCCCCTCCCCCCTTTGTTCATGTTTACATTACAAACCTTAACACGTGTCTTATCACATCACACGGTTTCCAGAGTGTATTACAACGACACCCTAAGATATATGACGGTGAAGGGGGAGAAAGAGAAAGAGAAAGAGAAAGAGAGAGAGAGAGAGAGAGAGAGAGAGAGAGAGAGAGAGAGAGAGAGAGAGAGAGAGGGAATAAAAAACCCATTAAAAAACTGAAAACTTTATGTACTGTCACCAGGAGGTTACTTATCTACTGATTAAAAGAAAACTAGTATTATTGTGTTGGCTATGATAAAAACTTGTGTGGAATAAGTTGTGTGTGAATAGGAGCATTTGTAGACATGTTTTTTTTCTAGCTTTTACATCTTTTATTAAATTATTAATCTACTCCGCGTTGGATATTCATATATAAACTATCATTCCTTTCCCAACCCTCGACGCTTCGTTTGTCAAGCGTCATACTCTATATGGAAAGCGTTTCATCATGATCAGGTTTTATATAATGCTTCCGTTCTACATTTAGCTATTTGTTATTTTTTCTATTCCAACGTGATTGTTCACATTATCCGGTTAAATATTCGGTTAAAAATACTTAATATGTAAACAATATTTTTCTTCACACCAATTTTTTTTTTTATCCTTATCATTCCCACAAACTTAAACACAAAAAACACAAAACTTGACAATAAACTTAAATTTCATAGCATACATGACCATTAATGACCTTCTTAACCCTTTCCTTCAGTAAACACAGCAGGGTGATTATAATTACATTTTTTTTTTTTATAAATAGGATAGTTCAACTTCACTCAAGTACCTCGTTTATCATACAGGTTCCTCTTCCTCCCCTTGACTTAACAATACCTTTCAAGTGGGAAGCGATGTGGTGGTAAAGAATAATGCTGAGTCAGAAGCCATCCATCACCTTTCTCCCCTCCCTGACCATCACCAGTATCATCGCCACTTAATTCTAGACTCGTCCTTTTATCATATATATCTTGAACCCATATAACGAGTACCTTCTCGGGTTAGCTCGTACGATAACACGTTTTTCTTCTTTTCCTGTACTTGCTAATGAAAGAACAAGGTCTGGTCTGCCTTGTTTTATATGGAAAATCTACTAGTTGTTTTTTTTCTTTTCTATTAAGACTTTTTTTGAAGTTTGATCATGACAGTTATTTCTTTATTGGTAGTAGTTTTTTTTTCAAGTTTCATTTCTTTTCTCACAGTTTCATGAAATTCAAAAATCAAAAATCAAAAACATACTCTGTTCAGATCTTTATTTACTTTTATTTTCCCTCTTCTGAGAGACGTTCGGTAATATCAAAGAACATTTATTTTTCATCACTGGAGACTACTTGGTGATATATCGATTTTTTTTCTTCTTCGCTTTTTCACTGTTCACGCTAAGCTGAAGGGATACTATTTTCATTCTCCATTCCGGCCGCTCCTCTTTTTAGTCCCTTAGGTATTTGTGCCAAGCTTTGCCTCTCAAGCCTTAACAGACATATAAATAACAAACAAACTTGATAATATTTCTCGTCAATAATTGATTACGTTTCCCTTTTCCTATACCAACTCGAACTCACCACAACATTTCCTGACGGGATTATAACATCATAAATATATTGTAAGAGTATTAGGAATAAAAGAAGAAGAAAAAAATGCATCTATAATCGTGAGACCGAGAGATTCAACGCTGAATGGGAAATTTTTTAACACTTCAAACTGACTTTTCAATAAACAACTCTACCGAAACGTCCTCCGGAAACATTCTTTACTTATATATTTTTTTATCCTGTACCACAACCAAGTCTCCAGGTTATGCCTCTCGCTGTTTACTTCCTGATAAACTAATAATTCCCTTCATCCATCTCTCTATAACCTCTTCCGTCGGAGTCTCCCCTTAAACACTTCTCCTCCTTCTACTCCTCCATCTCCTCCTCCTCTTCTCTTCTCCTCTCCTCTCCTCTCCTCTCTTCTCCTCTCCTCTCCTCTCCTCTCCTTTCTTTTCCTCTCCTCTCCTTAAGAAAAGTTGTTATCACACATTATTTCTCCAAAACAATAGGAGTAATTAAAACAATTATCAGAGATTTATAAGGAACTTTTCAAGCTTAACAATTTTGGTTCTATAAAAGTTTCGCGTAGGACTGATAGTTAAGCAGTAAAATGATAGAAACTCACTTCCACCCCAATCCTGATCCATTTTTAGGCCCCCAAAATGGAAAAATTCGTATTCATGACAGATTCGAGAAACATTATGTTAATAAAAGTTGTTGATGTTACAATCCACAATAAGACTTGTTAAGGAAGACTGCTGTCTTCCTTAAAAGCGCCAGGCAAGGCTGCCACACAAACCCTTGTTACCCATACTGTGTTCACAACTACACTATACACACACCACAGAACCATCAAGGCAAACAGTCACACTTTCCCCCCACACGTAAAAAGTATATGTAAATTATATCTCCTTTTCACACTTTCCTCATAAATTCCATATATTTTTTCTATACTACATGGTATCACTTATGCTTCTGCTGGAGATATGGATGGGTGGGGAGGAGCCTTCTTCTGTACTATCCTTTCTAATTCTAGTAATTAGTGTAGAGAAGTTATATCAAACAGCCTTTGCAGGGACCCTAGGGTCTGTTGCTGCTTATGTTACTTTCTATTCCTTTGTATTCCTCTCCTTACCTCTCCTCTCCTCCTTCTCTCCTCTTCTTTCTCCTCCTTCTCTTCTCTTATCTTCTCTTCTCTTCTCTTATTTTCTCTTCTCTTCTCCTTTTCTCCTCTTCTCCTCTTCTCCTCTTCTCTTCTCTTTCTCTTCTCTTCTCTTCTCCTCCTCTCCTCTCCTCTCCTCCTCTCCTCTCCTCTTCTCTCCTTTCCTCTCCTCTCCTCTCTTCTCCTCTCCTTCTCTTCTCCTTTCCTCTCCTCTCTTCTCCCCTCCTCCTTCTCTCCTCTCCTCTCCTCTCCTCTCCTTTCTTCTCCCCTCCTCCTCCTCCTCCTCCTCCTCCTCCTCCTCCTCCTCCTCCTCCTCCTCCTCCTCCTTCTCCTCCTCCTCCTCCTCCTCCTTATCCTCCATGCCAAACAAATATCAGATCGGCGGAAAATGGTAAATGAAATCCCCATTCCTTGGAAATACCAGTACTTTTTCAACGGAGACATTATACGCTGACTCTTGGCTTCCTTGTAGAATTTCCGGCTTTGCCTCCTCCCTTGGTCAGCTGACTAAGGAGATAAGAGAGTCTGCCAAAGCCGGTTTTTTCACCTCTCGTCTTTTGTCTTCCTGTTTTTTTCATATTTTTTTTTTTTTATGGCGCCTATATTTTCATGTTACTCATCTTTTTATTCATTTTTTTTCAGCTCATAAATTTTTTCATGTTAGTATATATTTTTGTGTCCCCTTTTTTAGTATACTTTGAAGTCCTCTGATGTCAGAATACATTTTTTTTCATCCCGTTGTTTCTCATTATCCTCTACTCACACTTTTCATTCCAATATTTACAACCTTTCTCACACACCTCATATATAGCTTTTATTTTTCTCTACGGTAGCAGGTTTTTACTCCCTCTACTTCTCTTGATATGCTTCTCTTCCGCCATCATCACCTATCCCCCATCCATCCATCCATTCTCCTATCCTCTCCCTCTACGCCTCTGAGCTCACCAGTCCACTGTGAGAAAAGGTAGAAAAAGACTTAATTTCGTGGCACAAGGGGACACGAGGAATTCTCAGGATCAGCTATAGAATGACACGAGTCGAATGTTCCAAGTTAATTGATGTGTTGCAGAGTGTTCAAGGGAAACATGGCATTACATTCCTATTCCTACCTGCTATGTGGATCACAGTTTTTTTTCTTTATCTCTCTCTCTTTCTCTCTCTCTTTCCGTGTGTGTGTCTATGTGTGCGTGTGTGTGTGTGTGTGTGTGTGTGTGTGTGTGTGTGTGTGTGTGTGTGTGTGTGTGTGTGTGTGTGTGTGTATACAGATGTAAACACTGAACAGGCATCAGTAGCTACACACCCCAACACGCCTCACAGTCCCTTCGCCTTCCTCCCTTTCCCTCCACACTCCACGATACTCCACTTGGCATCCCGCCCACTCAATGCCACTCCATCTTCCTAACGCAATATCCAAACAATATCACCGCCCCTTTGCTGCATTTTTACTCACAAATTTTGCAACGGACTCTCTTTTTCTGCCATTCATTTTCCCTTCGACAGCTTAGGGAAGGAGATAACGCACAGGAACTTACTATAGAATAAAGAGTTCAATGAAAAAAGTAAGGGAATAAATGAATATATAAGTAAACAACAAATAAAAATAGACTAAATATTTACCATCTTTATATAACCATCAATCCAGTTATATCGGAAATTCTATAGAATAAAAAAAAATCCCGCATTTCCTTTTCTGAACATTTCCACACAAGAACACTCCATAAATAACACCATTTGTAGTTTATTTCAACGTTGGGGAAGCGGTGAAGGACCTGGTGACCGTGTTTCTGGGTTCAGTGCATAATGTGTTCATATCACGTGACGTGCATATCACGTCAGTTTCTGAAGATCCGGTCTAGTATCTTCCATGTTTTGCTTTCCATCACAATCACATAGAAAAAATTGTATACATATAAGCCTGCATGTTATAATAAGGAAAATTCATATAGTATTCAAGTTGACACACACTCGACTTCATTGTAAAAAATTGTATATTATTTCTTCATTGATATTGTCTATTATTTCTGACCTTCCAGCTCCATGTTCTGTAACCTTTCTTATCGCCATAACTTTTTCATGTAGCTCATCCTCTGCTATTATATATAGATCATCGGTAACAACATGTTTCACCTTGCCTCTGTCTCCGTTCCTTTCACTCAAAGCACCCATCACAACGGTCAACAAATAAGGACTATCATCGATTCACAGTGTAAATTTAACTCCACATTGTTCCTTGTTTCCATATTACGTCCTCCTCCATCGTATTGGCTCTGTCCTTCACCATCCTCACTCTCCCTCTCCCCTCCAATACAGGTCTACCTTCACCATCCTCACTCTCCCTCTCCCCTCCAATACAAGTCTACCTCCAATATCCTCACTCTCCCTCTCCCCTCCAATACAAGTCTACCTCCAACATCCTCACTCTCCCTCTCCCCTCCAATACAAGTCTACCTCCAACATCCTCACTCTCCCTTTCTAATACAACCTTCCTCCTCCAATAGCATTAAATTTCATTTCCTGGCAACCTATCACACGTTTTTTCCAGGTTACTACAGGTGTGTCTTATTTCCCTTTCCGTTCGTTTTCTTTTATTTGTATCTAATAAAAAAAATATTACGTTCAACTGTTTCCATCCTTTTCATATACGTTAATTAAATGTCAAAAATGTTCACGTATGTTTTCACTCACTTATCTAAATCTTGTTCTAATATACTCTAACAACGTTCAACTACCTTCCTTCAGGGTTAACGCTCTATTACGTCATCCTCTCATTTCTGGGTTGGTGCAATCAGTCTTACTCTGCTGGCCTTTGTTCCTTCTCCCTCCCAGCCCATTCCCTCTTCCCGTAAAGCTTTCACTAACTCTTCAGACATGCCGATAAAACAGTAGGTTTCCGTCGATGAATCTGTTTTGTTCCCTTCTTCATCTCTTCCCTCTGCAAACCCTGCCCGTAACCATCCATTCTGCCAACTTATCTAATGACTCTCGCAATGTTGAGATACTTACAGAATTTTGAAGTATTTCCTCCATTTTTCTTGATACTTAATGGATACTCTGATCTTTCGTCTATTATCCTGCACCACTCGCTCGATTTTCAAATCAATTTCTATATATTTGTATCTCTCCTTCCAATCTATACGAGATTATCCACACAGCCCATGCCTCTGTCTCATTGTACTACCTATTGGGTGCCTGTCTTTTGTTTGCGGCTTCCAACACCTTTGCTTCTTTGTTAACCTTTATGCGAGCGTATCGGTTCCTTTCATGTTTTTTTTATTTTTTTTGTCCAATTCTTTCTTTCAGTGAAGACAGGTTTTTATTTGTTCAAAACTATAGTATATCTTCCTTTTACCACCACGTTCTTGCTTTTTGGCTTTCATCCTTTCGTCCAACAAACCACCTCCTCCATCACTACACTATTTTCTCTTTTTTCTCTTAGTTATTTATTCGCTTCCTCTCATGTTCTCTTTAAATTGTATTTCTCACTTTTCTACCTCAGAAAACTGTTTCACTTTCCTCTCAGATTCCACATTTTGATAACTTTGATCTCCTTACTCTTTTGTGTTCTCAATTTTCCTAACTTTTAGCCATCTCACATCCATCACTTAAGTATCGTATGCTTTCAGACAAGCTTTTTTATGATCTATCTTCCAAATTTATTTTATTTATCTTTATACATGCGCAGTGAACGATACTTGACACTCAGTACGTCAATATATGCCTTAGTCTTATTCAAAGCAGTTTTAACGTACAGTTTCAAACACTGTGCCATCTTCATTATCGTATATCCGTATTGATTTACGTCTCCACAGGCATATTCTTTGTGCTCGCCTTCATATTCATCAGCCTCGCCTCCCACGTGTCAATTCAAGCCTCTACGTATAGCATTATTCTCTTCTCTGATAAACCGTTTCATTACATCCACCAATTCTTTGAAGTCGGTATCCTTGTCATCATCTGTGTAACCTATATGGGTGTCCTTTACCTGTCATGAACATGGTCGCCACTCATCCTTTCCGCCTTCTGTGAATCATCTTTCCACTTCTCTCCCGTAATCGCACCATCCATTCCATTCCTTAGCCCTTTTAATCCACTGCAGAGGATCCTGTCCTACAGATCCACTTCTGACACTTATTACCTTCCATTTTGTCACTTGCACACATTGATTATCAACTCTCTTCCCTATCTCATCTGTTATTCCCATTCTTCTTTTTGTTGATGTACCAACAAATTATAGTCCTTACTTTCGCCTCATTCCCTTCTTTACACCAATCCAAGGACGATCAATGCCCATCGCCCATTGTCCACGTCAAGAGGAGGATTCAGAGGAGGGGAGGATGGAAGAAGGTAACGCTGAAAGCTATTTTATATTCTGAAGATTTATCTCATTCCATTTGATTATGGCAGATACATGTCCTTGCTGATAGTAGTTAGTTATTGGCAGTGGTCCTGAACTTGGGAGGGAACAAACTACAAAAGCTACAACATACAAGGTCGTAAGTAGCTTGAGTTCTGTTTCTCTTCCCCACGTCTTCACCTGCCAAGGCAAAGGGTGGGCACTGGTACCCTGCCTTGGCTGGGACTCACTCAAGAACATGCATGGAACTATTATTCATTCCTCTGAGACCGAGACATGCCTCAACTGCACTCCCACTAACATATTAATTCGTGTTATTTGCGTCAGTTGACTTGTTTCCTCTTAACTCTTTGTATGATGCGGGTTGCAAGAGGTAGTTTACTATATGCAAAGTGCGTAATTATGTTCAAGCGAAATCATTAACGGAGTTTTTCATCGCAACACTTGCACGCCTTTGAATGTGGTGGTGGTGGTGGCGGGACGCGGGGTTGCAGTTCATGCTTGTGGAACCTTTGTATTTGTAATGTTGTGAAGACTAACGTTACGCATAAAATATTCATGGAAGACTAGAAATACACCCAAAAAACCCACCTTTACACACGCATCCGAAATAAAAAAAACAAATGAGTTACCCAATACTGAAACGTCTAAATCTGTAGGACAAAAAGTCTGAAATAACACCTTTTCTGAATCCTTTTCCTTGGCTTCTACGTTCACCAGAGAAACTTCAAAACCGAAATCAGAAAACACTCGGCAGCTAGTCCAGTGAGGCTCACCAATAAGCCTCCTGCCTCCCCACTCAGCACGCCACCAGTGCCTCACAGCCCCGTGTTCGCCCCAAGTAAAAACCAAAAAAAAGATGAAACATAAAGGCAGGACCAAAGGGAACATCAGCATGACCGATGGTGGTGGTTGTAGTCCTGAGGGGAAAGAAACCATTGGTCGCTCCTCTCCCTCCCCCCCCTCTCTCTCTCTCTCTCTCTCTCTCTCTCTCTCTCTCTCTCTCTCTCTCTCTCTCTCTCTCTCTCTCTCTCTCTCTCTCTCTCTCTCTCTCTCTCTCTCTCTCTCTCTCTCTCTCTCTCTCTCTCTCTCTCTCTCTCTCTCTCTCTCTCTCTCTCTCTCTGGCAAGCTCTCTTGACTCTCCTCCTGAGTCTCGTTTTTCACTCCCTTCCATTTATGGTTCTTCCAACGGGGTGATCTTTTCTTATGTGACCCATCCGTTGCCGAAGGAAATAAGACATCTATGAGGAAACCTTTATGACTATTGTTTTCTGATGTGTGTGTGTGTGTGTGTGTGTGTGTGTGTGTGTGTGTGTGTGTGTGTGTGTGTGTGTGTGTGTGTGTGTGTGTGTGTGTGTGTGTGTGTGTCCTCATTACCCGGCGGTCCCAGCGATATAAAATAGAGGATGAAGGATGTGGATGCAAAGCAGATGAGGTGCAGTATTGACATAGTATTGGAGCATCGACTTTAGTGATGGGGCGAGGACAGACTTTGTGATGGATTATAAGCACTTAAAACACTTGAAACATTTAATACTAGCTTAGAAAATACAGGAATGTTAGTTAATAACTTTAATGGCCAGCCTTTATAATGAGCAGCATTTTTCAGTTAAAACAACATAAAAAAAAAGCATCACGGATAAAAAAAAAAGAAGCGATATATTTTAGTAAGCATTAAAAAGAAAGAAAACAGTACAATATTAAGAATTAGAAAGCAAAGTAAAGTGTAACTGCCACTGGAAACTGATAGCAAATTCCGGATTAGAAAATAAACTCTAAATTTGGAGATAATCTGTCTGGCCCTTAGAAGAGAGAGGGATACCTTATGGATTGGCGGACAAGCAATGCTATTATATTTGCAGCTAAACATTATAAGAAACAAGACTGCTCTGGCTATACACAGAACTGGAACTGGTGCGGTGGAGTCAGGAAAGTGAACACACGGATGAAAATGAAACCAGATCAGACCCCCAAGGACACAATATCAAAAACTTGGAGCTGGGATAGACGAACATCGAAAAAAAGACGAGTATGCAATGTGAGAGGACTTGAGAGATTCTTTTGCTACCGATGACGATGACGATGACGATGAGGATTTATGTATTGCAAATTCAGCGTTTAACTATTACATAAGGTCACGTATATCAAGAGTGCGTCGCCTCCTATTAGACCATATCGCTCCATCTCACTCTGCCATACAAACCTTTCACCTTCCAGGATGCTTGAGGCGTTTATAAACCACTGATAATTTGACTCATCTCTCTAGCTTTTGTTTTTTTCTTTTTTGTCTTCCTCTCAGACTTTTACTTTCCACATTGGTCCTATACATTCTATTCGTTATTGGGTCATCCTCCATTGTACTTATATAATGAAGTCACTATTAAGCACACTCTCTACCACGCCCTTTCTAACGCATTTCATCTATTTCAAGTATCTCGAAATTGTTTACGACCAGTTAATTTCGCGTCTATAAGTCCTTTTTTTTACCTTACGTTGAGTGCTTATGCCTCATAGCCACAGGAAAACATGAAACTTCCTCCCATTCTTCAAACATTTCTATTTTGGCTTCTCTCCAGATCCTCTCAAAGCCCCGAAAATTTCTTTGATCTTCTACCCACGCCATGACGCACCTCTGCTACCACGTAACCTTTCTGCATCAATAGTAACATCCAAAGAAGGACATTTTAATCCTTGACTGAAATAGTTGAACGTCAAGAACAAATTCAACATCTCATACACATCATATATTGCCTACGAAACCTCATAACTATGTTTTTTGCTTTTTACTTTCACCTCACTATCTTTCTCTCACACACCATCTCTTGTTAGGAAATATTGCAGTATCGCCTTGCAATCGGCAAAAACACCTGTCGTCCTGCAACAATAACTGTCTCCCCCTCCTATTAACTCTGTATCATACTTGCTTCTTGTTCTCTAAGCTTTCACTCCATTCACCACGCTGACAACGCACATCCCTCTCGTAATAGGAACGAAAGTAAAGATCATCATAACAACAGCAACAGTAATAATAATGATGATATTGATAATAATAATGGTAATAACATTAATAATAATAATAATAATAATAATAATAAAATTAATATTAATAACAATAATAATAATGATAATGATAATAATAATAATAATAATAATAATAATAATAATAATAATAATAATAATAATAATAATAATAATAATAATAAAAACTACAATAATAATAATGATAATGATAACACTAACCATAGACAGTATAGTTACCATGGTGTCCTGCCAATATGCTGAAGGAATTACCTTTTTGAAACAGATACTTCATACCAACAAACGTGGATGTACCTTAATTCTTCGTTTAGGTAAGTAACCCTTATACTTCCTCCACACGACACCATCAACACCCAGGACTAAGGATCATTCGCACACACGTAATTCACCTTTGTCTGTGTCGTAAAATTTGGTATTAGGGAAGACTAGATGTTCAGTGTGTGTGTGTGTGGGGGGGGGTGTGTGTGTGTGTGTGTGTGTGTGTGTGTGTGTGTGTGTGTGTGTGTGTGTGTGTGTGTGTGTGTGTGTTTGTACTCCACCTCCTCGTTGTTGTCCTGATACAACATGTAACAAGTATCTCAACTTTATAATTCATTCCACTAGTAACTTTCCACTAAATAAGTTTCTTTTCCTTGGCCCTTTTTTCCAACTAAGACACACTTTAGATTTTTACTTAGATGGGGAGTGTCAAGTCACCTAGAAAAATCTATTTCTTTCCCTTTTAGGAAGTTTGCTACTACGTCTTCAAAGGAGCTGCGTTCAAAGTGCTTCTTTGTCCCCTAAATTTGTTTTATAGGTCTTGGTCAGCCTCGTTTTGTATGAAATACGTGACTAAATAACATATAGAGATGACGTGTATGTATGAATGTGTGGGTATGTATCTATATTCATATAATAGCCCGATGGTGTACAAAAGAGTATAAAGGAAGAACAGAAAAAAGCAATCCTATTGGATCTAGCGAGGTTGTCTGTGTCACAAGACAATTGATTGATAGGATATCTCGGTCAGTTTTCTGATTACTTTGATATCAAACGCTATTCCACCTTTGCTCTCTTAATAAAAATGATAAAAGATAAACATTATCAAATTTTTTGGATGATGCTGGTCTCCTACGACAAAAATGCATAGAGATGACCTCCCCTAAATCCACATAATATAAGGGATTATAGCTATTTGGTTTCCTTAAGTGCAGTTTTTAGTAAATTACAACGGATTCAAAATATCCTTCTTCCATTCTTACATATATACCTACATTACAATTCCATTCCACTATAGCTCAAAAGAACGAACGTCTCCTGCTCTTTCTTTACTATTCTACACCTTTTAAAAGATTAAATAATCCTCCGAACTAGGCATCTATAGACATTATAGTTCTGCTAGGGTTAACGAGAGAGCGCTACCCCTCTCACCAAGAAGCTGCCGTGAGCCAGGATCGAACTCGCAACCTTAAAGTCACGAGCCGAGCACTGTACCACAGAGTCACCCGGCCTCTATTCTACACTTTTAACGAAAGCCTAAGATCGTAGCGTACTCTGCTCACAACTTAAGAGGTCTTGGTTCGTATCCCGGGTAGGGTGGAGACAAAACGGGTTTGTGATTTTACGCTTTAACCCCTGTTCACCTGGCACAGAGAGAGAGAGAGAGAGAGAGAGAGAGAGAGAGAGAGAGAGAGAGAGAGAGAGAGAGAGAGAGAGAGAGAGAGAGAGAGAGAGAGAGATAGAGAAGAAAAACAATTTTTAAGCTTTATATAACAGAATATTTATATATCAGCGGACTACCACCGTAATAGTTCACAGTTGAAATGTCCTGGGTTCAATTCCGCGGATATATGGAAACCTTTGGGTTGGCCTCCCTTCATGCTGAAACTCTGTTCACGTGGCAGAAAGTTGGTACAGAAGCAGCCTCAGGAGCATCTACCTGCAGCCAGGCTTGTTTATAGTTTAAGGGGTGGTGGAAGACAATCTATTCTATGTATGTATTTGTGTGTGTGTGTGTGTGTGTGTGGCTGTGTGTGTGTGAAAAGAGAGAGATAGATAAATAGATAGATAGATAGTTAGATATATATATATATATATATATATATATATATATATATATAGATAGAGAGAGAGAGAGAGAGAGAGAGAGAGAGAGAGAGAGAGAGAATAGTCCCAGTCATTCCCAAAATTCATACGTTAGCTGGTACTTTATACATCGTCAAATTGGATAATAAATCAGTAAAACATCCATCCTATCGATTATCAAACTTAGTGAATTCCCAATGTTTATTTCGATCTTTTCTACCGTCCGTTGCACTAGTTGTCAATGTCAGTCAGTTACATTATCTCTCTCTCTCTCTCTTTTTTTTCTCTCTCTCTCTCTCTCTCTCTCTCTCTCTCTCTCTCTCTCTCTCTCTCTCTCTCTCTCTCTCTCTCTCTCTCTCTCTCTCTTTTAATAAGAATAAGAAGAAAAAAAGAAAGAAAATGAGCTAATAAAATAGAGGAAAAAAATACTGGGTAAATCGAAGAACCTATCATAATTACAGTCAGAGTGAGGAGCCAGTGAGCCCAGTACGTGCAGCAATCAATCTTCGGCTATGCATTGTAATTTAAGCCGATGATCCGTTAAGCTTATGGAATTCTCAAGTCGCTTAAGGTGATGATGCCTTGGCCGTTATCTTGAGTGAAAACTTAATCACACAAGCAAGGAGAGAGACTATAATGAAAATAACTTTATTCATTGACTCGTGCCTGTACCTAAAGTGCTCCAAACTCTGTGTAATATAAATTGAAAAGACTGTAGGATGAAACTTTGGTTCAGAAAATGCAGGTAAACGATGTAACAAAATACAGCTAAGGTTTACGAAATATTCATCCATTAGAAACTGGCCAGGAATGCAGGAGTGGGGACGCAGCTCTCAAACGATATTTTGTGTAATGCAAGAAGTAACTTTTTACCAAACGACCCTATTCATCGGTAACTTTTAAAAAATAGTATCATCGTGCAGCAATAGTGTTATATCGCCACTTTGAATATATAACGCATCTCTTATACGATAGAAAAGAAATGGAAAATACAAGTCATGCCTGGTGCAAACTCGAATGTCCACAGGTAAAATGAAGAGACATTCCAATTGCATGTCTATGATAAATATGGCAATAGAAGATAAAATGAAAAGTAATAACATAGATACGGCAACAGATGGTAAAAAACTAAAGAAGAATTTAATGGTCAATTTGATAACTTACTCTAATGCCTTTAACAATCAATACAAATACAACAATATATATTAGAAGCCAATTTATACTTTTCCCCAGATATCATAAATAA
Organism: Metacarcinus magister; assembly: GCA_029783475.1. Taxonomy (NCBI): domain Eukaryota; kingdom Metazoa; phylum Arthropoda; class Malacostraca; order Decapoda; family Cancridae; genus Metacarcinus; species Metacarcinus magister. The sequence goes on from JAPQNM010000022.1 coordinate 12,377,132, forward strand.
AATAAAATAAAAATTTCACGAGGAAAAAAACTGGAACACTTCATATATTCTTTGATATATAAATAACTAAAGTATTATTAAATGTGGAGAAAAAAAGGAAACTCCCAAAGATAACTAACATTAATGAAAATTCTATATATAGCGTTATCAGATAATTACTATTCACAAACACCAAATAAGACACAAACCACAAGGGAGATAGCGAGAGAAAAAAAAATTGCTACACTTGGTTGCTGCCTCTTCGGACTGAGACACATGAACCTTACAAACCGACAAACCTAACCTCATTACCTGACTTTCTCATAATCTGTTTGCTCTCTCTTTCTCTCTCTCTCTCTCTCTCTCTCTCTCTCTCTCTCTCTCTCTCTCTCTCTCTCTCTCTCTCTCTCTCTCTCTCTCTCTCTCTCTTTCTCTGTGTGTGTGTGTGTGTGTGTGTGTGTGTGTGTGTGTGTGTGTGTGTGTGTGTGTGTGTGTGTGTGTGTGGTGAGAGTGTGAGAGTGAGAGAGTGAGAGGGTGTGAGAGAGAGAGAGAGAGAGAGAGAGAGAGAGAGAGAGGGTAGGTGAATTTGTAACATAATATGAAATAATTAAAAGTGTATATAGAGCCTCTGCACAATATTACCTTCTACCTCTACAGACTCCGAAGGGTGAGATAAGGTCCGGGACAGAGCAAAGGGAGGGAAGCCTCTGTGAAAGGAAGGGAAGGGAGGGAGGGAAGTGAGATGAAGCGAGAGGAAAAGATGCTGGGAGCCTAGGATGACAGGATCAATAACGAGAGAGAGAGAGAGAGAGAGAGAGAGAGAGAGAGAGAGAGAGAGAGAGAGAGAGAGAGAGAGAGAGAGAGAGAGAGAGAGAGGAGAGAGAGAGAGAGAGAGAGAGAGAGAGACAAAAGAGAGAGAGAGAGCGAAAAAAAAACACATATAGACAAACAGGCAGGTATAAAGAAAAGTATATAAAAATAGTAATTCAGCGAAGCAGACTCAAGCATAGACAGAAACAGACAAATATGACTTAATGTGAACTGGAATACTAAAGAAACATCACGTCACTTGACTACAGCAGCTCATCTGTCATGTCACCTTCTGATGACTTTTTTTCGCTTCTTCGTAATGTAAGAAGAAAGAAAATTCATATCGGTCTTTCATTCACCAGCGTTTAATAAAAAAATCAGGAAACCACTTGTAATACAACGAGCATGATTACACAATGCTGCTTGGATGAGAAACAAACCTGTAATGACATGAATCTCCATCCCACCTGTCATATTACTCCTCAATTACAAGAATTTGAGTTTTGTTCTGTTGATGTATATCGTTTATTATGATACATATATATATATATATATATATATATATATATATATATATATATATATATATATATATATATATATATATATATATATATATATTGATGTGCACGGTGGGAATGTTTCCTTTTGAATATATTTTAACTTTTTTTTAAAGTAGCTTACTGCAATTACTGTTGTAAAGTGATTGTAAACTTTCGAAAATTTAACAAGCCATGGCGGGAGACTGATACTACCCATGCGTCCTTTTTGTTTAAGAACACTGACCGATATCAATCACAGTTATTTCATCCAAGAATTATGAAAAATTTCACCGTCCAGACTTAGTTAATACTTGGAGACATCTGGTGTCACTCGTTGCGCCATTCTGCACCATGATGATATATCATCTATTTATCTATCTTTCGATCTTTCTGTCTGCCTATCAACCACTTCCATTGTAATCAGAGTTGTAATCTAAGATGTGTTATGGACTTTTCAAAGTGTTTCCTGGAAGACTCAAGACTTAATTACTGCAGCCTGTTTCTCCAAGCGGCAGTTCCCCACAACACTGGCAGCCAACACCATTAAATGCCTCGATTGGCCAACCAGATTAAACAACAATGTCATTCACCATTACCAAAACACTGTTCTTCTTCTTCTTCTTCGTCTTCTTCTTGTTCTTCTTCTACTTCTTTTTTCTGTTTCCTGCTGCTGCTGCTGCTGCTGCTGTTGCTGCTCTTCTTCTTCCTCTTCCTCTTCCTCTTCCTCTTCCTCTTCCTCCTCTTCCTCCTCCTCCTCCTCCTCCTCGTGCACTTCCTTCCCCATCACAGTAGCACATCCCACGGCTAATCCCTTCCCTACGTGATGAAGGGCGCGGTACCTTGTCATTACGCTGAATTAGCCTCCTGTAGAAGCAGTGAGCGTGAGGGTGTCTGAAGCGCCGCCACGACCGTCGCTGTGAGGTACCGGCACTAACGAGGCAGAATAAGGACCACCTCACTAATTACCCCATTTCACATTAACCACACACCGCTAGTTGTCTACCCATTTACACCTCCATCTACTTATATATCTGCACACCTGTCGCTATAACTGTGAGCTCTATTTTACATTTAAGTGTTTATCCCCAGTCATCTGAGATTATGGCTCGCACTTTTTTTTCTCTTTTGGAGGAAAAATACGTTATTTGGCCACATTTCGTAAGCTCTCTCTCGCTCTCTCTCTCTCTCTCTCTCTCTCTCTCTCTCTCTCTCTCTCTCTCTCTCTCTCTCTCTCTCTCTCTCTCTCTCTCTCTCTCTCTCTCTTTTTACTCTCTTTCTCGTGTGTGTGTGTGTGTGTGTGTGTGTGGTGTGTGGGTGTGGGTGTGTGGTGTGTGGTGTGTGTGTGTGTGTGTGTGTGTGTGTGTGTGTTTCCCGCCCTGCAAAAATCCGTCTGCATGCAGGTAAGTATGTGCTTTGAATGTTTCTGTGATGTCTGCATGAATGTACCAAAGTAAGTACATATCTTCAGACACTTTTTGCATTTAGTTATTCTTCACTAATTTTTTCTTATTCGTTTTATCGCAATGCATTTTCCTTATCGATGAATCTAGTATGGTCATGTTTAACGCTTTTCCTCGCTCACTCATCCTTCTCTATATAAGCCAAAAAGTTCCCTTCCCTTTCTAATCTCATTCTTTTCTCCTGTATCTCCAGACCTTCTTCAGCATAAAAGTACCATTACAAACATTTGAAGAACATTATAAACATTTGCATATACCACCGATCCCTCTTATATCTTGGAGGAATATCATTTTTTTTGAGTCAGAGAAGTTGTTTACTCTCTCTCCCTCTTCCTCCCCTCCACTACAACTCCTCTCCCTCGTTCTCCCTCTCAGGATGGTCGTCAGCCTGGATGGTTTGCTGGAGCGCCTTGGATGTCGTTACCAGTGCCTTGTTCTCATGATTCTCTCCTCCTGGTTAACACAAGTGTCACTCCACCACCACCTCCACCACCACTACCTCACCACGCCCCCCCATCGTTGCAAGGTTGGTTATAAGGGAGCAGAGTGTGTGTGTGTGTGTGAAAAAAAGAAGGAAAGAAAGAGAGAGAGAGAGAGAGAGAGAGAGAGAGAGAGAGAGAGAGAGAGAGAGAGAGAGAGAGAGAGAGAGAGAGAGAGAGAGAGAGAGAGAGAGAGAGAGAGAGAGAGAGTGAGTGAGAGAGATAGTGAGTTCTGGTAGGGGAGTGAAGGACGCCTGAGGGTGTTAGAGAAGGAAATTGTTTTTTTGGAAAAAGAAATAATGACACGAAGGGAAGTAAGAGGTGTAACAATAATATCAACAATAGTAATAACAATACTCATAATAACAATAATGATAATAAATAATAATAACAACAATAATGATAATAATAATAATAACAATAATAATAATAATAATAATAATAATAATAATAACACTAACAATCTAAGTAATAACAATAACAATAATAATGATAATATAATAACAATAATAACGATGTAGTGCTGAGTATGATGGGACAAAATAAGAAGCAAAGAAACAGAATAGTGAGTAGAAGAAAAAAAAATGGAAACTAAAGAAAGTGAACAGTAGATACACACCAAGAAAAGAGTGAAACAATGATGCCATGAAACACAGAAGATGAAACGAAAGATAATGAGTGGCCGCAGGGGTGTAGAATGAGAGAAAGAGAGAGAGAGAGAGAGAGAGAGAGAGAGAGAGAGAGAGAGAGAGAGAGAGAGAGAGAGAGAGAGAGAGAGAGAGAGACAGTGACAAAAACTACTTCTACACAATATAAAAGGAAAGGAGGTTTTGAAAGACAAATAAAAGAGATATAAGGCAGCAACAACGCCTTTAACATCAAAGGTAAGCGCCCCGTGAAAGTTTACTCTATAAATAGGCCTATTCTTTGTGGCTTATCATTTGCAGTACTATAGTGTGTGTGTGTGTGTGTGTGTGTGTGTGTGTGTGTGTGTGTGTGTGTGTGTGTGTGTGTGTGTGTGTGTGTGTGTGTGTGTGTGACTTTCCCTAAAAAAATGCAACACTCCCTCGCAACACACAGAGGCTCATTATACCTTTTCTTAATTGCTAGCGTGTGTGACCTTACGTGGATGACCTCGACCTGGCAGTTTTACAAGTTGTTCTCTGTTACCTGTTTCTTTCATGTTTCATCGGGAGTGAAGAGAAAAAAAACACATCAATCCAAGTTTTCCTATAATCCGAGCGAGCAAGTAGGATTTAGGGGAGGGTTGACGGCTCTTCCCGGGAAGCCTTCAATGGGTCCAGAGGCGCTTTGAACTCCCTTAGTTATCTGGAGAAGAAAGCGAGGCCGGGCACACGCCAGATGAAGCCATGGTGGGTGAGGGGAGGGGGGGAGGGAGGGGGAGGGGGAGTGGGAGGAGGGGAAGGACCGGGCGTGGGCTTGTGGGCGTGTATTGTGGTGCTTGTTAGTAGGGTTGTTTGATAACTTGTTTGTTGGTTTGATTTGTTGGTTTGTTTGTTTATAGTGTTGTGTGATGTGATAAGAGTTGTTTTGGATGTCATGAATCTTAGGTTAATTTGCTTGCTTGTCTTGGGTGTGTGTCGGGTGGTTGTGTTGGTATAGGTGGGGTGGGTGTTGGTGGGTGGATGGATGAAGACACACATTGGAGGCAAGAATAGTCACTTCCATCCTTGTTATAACATGTGTCATTATATATATATATATATATATATATATATATATATATATATATATATATATATATATATATATTGTGTGCATTGGACAACATTTTCTCAGTTCCCAAAGGCATCATAACCCTTCATAGGGTCACCTGCACTGGACTGGTGCACGTATTTACTTAGTTAAGAACCAACACATGACTGAGATTACAGCTAAGCCGCCCACCTACCCACCCACCAAAGTAATTTTCACCCTACTACTCTTCCTCTTTTTCTACCCGTAGCTGCCGGAGGGATGGATAGAAGAGGAATCCCTGCCCGCCGTCCTTATCAGCGGCCCGTCTTTATACCCGAGGGACCCTAAGCGTTCCCAGGACCACGCCACGGCAGGGTATTCCCGCTGCCTCATGTACAAAGATCCGAAAATTCATCGCAGAGGGACACAAAGCTGTATCCTCGGCTACGTTTTCACTCTGCGACATGAAGAGTGGAGTGTCGTGGCGGAGGTGAGGAAAAAGAGGAGGAGGAGGAGGAGGAGGAGGAGGAGGAGGAGGAGGAGGAGGAGGAGGAGGAGGAGGAAGAGGAGGAGAAGGAGGAGTTACAATAGAAGCATAAAAGAAAATTCTGAGACAAAAGCGAACAATGGAGGCAGAATGAGAATAAAGGGTTAACAGGAAAAGGATGCTGATAGAAAGGAAGAAGTGAATGAGCAAGGTAAAATGACAAAAGAATGAGGTATGAAGGAAGATTGAATTCAGCGAGGCAGGTCAAAACAGCGTAAAAAAAAAAGAGAAGAGAAAGGGAAGAAAAGTAAGTGATACATGTAGAAAAGTTTGTTACAAGGTGGAAGTTCACCTTAAGATCAATGAAAAACGTGTATTAGACTGTTACTGTCACAACGAGGAGTGACTTTCTTCCATTTATGTAGCTTTCTTTTCTTTGTCTCTTTCCTTAAGTTTCCTGGGTGGTGTTTTGCTGTAACTCCTTCCCACCCTAGAGGCTCCTTCCCGCACCTCCTTGTGAAGGGTGCCCCAGGGTGTGATAATGATTCTTGGCCTTGAAATATGTGATACATTCTTAGATCACTAACGGATACTGTTGGAAAAGGACCAACCGTGAGCGAATCTGTGTTTTTTACTTCTAAGATTTATTACGGTTATTTTTCGTTGTTTCTTTATCTGAGGAGACGCTATCTTCCTCATCAGGCGTGAGGTTGGTGTGGTCGTTACCTACACCTTTCTTCTATACAGGTTGTTAAGTTATGTCAAACTTTCTTAAGATAACTCAAATATAACTATTCGATGTATCTATCTTGTTATCTCCAAGCTCAAACATAAACACGGCCTGACATTAATAAAACTGTAAACATCGAGGTAGATTAGAACAAACATTCATTAAAGTGTTTCCACCCCTCGGAGGTGTCGCCTAACATGGTGTAAA
>JAPQNM010000022.1:12391023-12393523 GCA_029783475.1 Metacarcinus magister
ATGACACGACCATACTGAGTTCCACAGCGTCCTTAGGGTTCATGGTGAGTGAGGGCAAAGCTGTCTGCGTGTGAAGCAAAACAACTATCATCCCCCTTTGGACTGCTTGGGTTTGGGGTGATTCTTGTACACGCCCACGTGGTGTAGGAGGTGCAGGGTGACCTCTGTCCTCACCCAACCACCAGCAGGGGGAAAGAAACAACTCCTTGCCGCCAACACACTCAGCTACCTTAGTCAGTTATTAAAAAACTATAAAAAGCGTAATACGGAGTTGTGTAAAAAGAAATGAGATTACTACATAAGTTCCTATAGTTATCCTAGTAGGTTATCGATTAATAACGTTAAAACCTGTATAAATATATGAATTGAATATAAAATCATCTAGATGATCAAAATAATGCCCTTTCAGACAATCTGCTTTCACATTATCTTCAAAAGAAATCTATGTCATTCCACACACTCAAAACGAAACATTTAAAAGTAGTCAGGCGTTCTTCAGACCTCATGATGCACTTATAAATTTGCCTTGACAGATGATCCACCCCAGACAACATTCTCTCCCTATCTCACCTGACACTAACCGGCACCCAATAGGAGGTCGTTTCTTGCTGCAAAGGCGGACAACAGCCTCCCATGATCTCTCAGGAGGGGTCAGCAAGCAGGTCCGTCCGGCCACTGGTTATCGCTGCGCCAGGGCTCAAGCGGCGCTGTAAACAACTTATATCTGGAAGCTCTTTTCCGGTGACTAAGCTCATCCAGTTTCTAGATCGGTATGACGCATATGAATGTTTTTTACCCGTGTTCTCTATTATGTGACAAGACAAATGCTGACCTGCATCTCAACACTCATTTCTCTGAATCACCAACCAACTCACAATCTTCTTTTAGTATTCAACTCTATAGCTTTAATAACCTAACCTCCTCTTATCGAGTGAGTTGCTTACCTAATTCTGACTTGAAACAAAAGGTGAACATGAACTCTTTGGTAACTCTCTGCTAACGAGTGTTTGTGATCCCATCAGTCTTATCGGTACTCATGCTGATGGTTGTGTTGAACTTACACTTTAATAAAACCTCCTTTGCAACACAGCTAATCCCGTCCTGTTCTGAAAGGGAGTAGCTACGTTGAGTAACACTGTACTTTTGCTCTAAAACTAACCTAGTGCGGTGCTTTCCCTTCTAAAAAAAGCTGATTGAAATGTCATACCTGAACTGCCATCAAGTAACCAGAATAGAGTGATAAGAGGAGTACGAATGAGACTTGAAGAGAGAAGGTGGCAACGCAGGGAATGAAGGTTGTCGTTTTGAGCAAATGGATGCTTACCCCTAGATGATGGAGAAAGGATTTTGATGTTTAATGATTAATGAGCAGCCAAGTGTACATAACAAAAAAATATGAAGGAATGAGATTATTTTATAACCAAACGCTTGTAAAATCGAGATCATTACTAAGAGAAAATCCTAACAATGGAGAAGAGAAAGAAAAATGAGATAAATAAGAATAGTAAGAGAATGAAAGGTCGAAGATCATGAGTAGGCGAAGTGGAGAAAGAAGGAGAGCGAAGAAAGTGGAAGCACAGAGAGAAAAAAGGAAACTTAGTCATCTTAAGGGCAGGAGAGGAAATAAGGTAGACGGTAATTCTAACAACATAACCTGCAGAGCCAGATTATATCCGGTTAAAAGGTTACCTGCAATAAAAAGACACAAGCCGCTGAAATAGAATTTATATCCACATTAAGACGTAATCGTGAGGACAGAGAACATACTACTACTACTCCTACTACTACTACTACTACTACTACTACTACTACTACTACTACTACTACTACTACTATTGTTATTACCACTACTACTCCTATTAACTACTATTGTTAAAAATTATAATAGTAATAGTGATAAAAATGAAGAAAAAAAATAGTAATAACGATAGAGATAAACTAAAAAAAATAATAAACAAATGTATAAATAAATGCATAAAACTGAAAGAACCGTTTAAGTACAACAGACAGGTATTTATCTTAAGAACATGGTTGCATAATAACTTTTTTTTTTTCCTCACTCAAAACAACCACAACGATGACTGGTTGTTATGTGACTTGTAGGGCGCGAGACGAACGAACCAAGAAGAAACTAGCTAACACCAGTTGATCCATCACTTACGTAAACAACGATGATGTGCATGTGAATGTAAACCACAACAAAAACATAAAACCACAACTATTACCCCACACAGCAATGACCACCTAATCCCCTCCCCAGTCCCCTCCCCATAACCACCTCCCACAACTACCTCCCCCACCACCAACCGATGCCTCAGTCTGGACGCCCCAAAAAGTGGGTTCAAAACAAGAGTGTGGAAGGGTCAGTGATGGCCGGCAGCACCACGCACTCACTGTCTGACTGCCTCAAAAAAATCGCTTGGCCCTTCACGACAAACGCCTCATAAAAACGTCCTCACATAACTCTTCTGTCTGGGTCTCGAGCGACTTAGAAACTATT
>JAPQNM010000022.1:12396023-12406023 GCA_029783475.1 Metacarcinus magister
TACCACCTTTCCTCCATATCAGGCAGGGCGTATACTTTCTCTTAAACGTACCACCAGGAGGCAGGCGCACGCCCACGCACACGCACACTCACACACACACACACACACACACACACACACACACACACACACACACACACACGAGATGAAAGCACAACCATCCAATGCAAAATATAAACAAACTTACCAATAGAAGAAAAAAGTGAACATCGTAGCAATAAGTATCGTTTTCGCCTCTTATTGTTATTATGTCTGCGTACAGAAAGTTTTGATCGGTCCGCCTGGTTTAGTTTGGCGTCTGTGGAGCGTGGAAGGACGAGACTGGAAGGACTGGAAGGAGTGGAGGGTGGAGCCTGGGTGGGACTGGTTGAGGTGAGTCATGGCATACCGGGGATGGGGGTACAGGTGTGTTTACCAGGTGAGGTGGGGTGGGTCACGTTGGGCGGGTGTGGCCGGGCGGGGCGGGGCGGGGCGGGGCATGGAGGGTAGCGTGTCATGGTGTGCTGCAGTGAAGGCTGTACGTGATTTTATGCGATCCTACAGGCTTCCATGACGATGAACTGATCAAAAAAAGTTAGTAGCGAGCATGCACACACACATACATACATACATACACACACGCGCGCGCACGCGCGCGCACGCACACGCACGCACACACACACACACCCACACACACACACACACACACACGCACACACACACACACCCACACACACACACACACACACACACACACAGTCACACAAAAAAAATAATAATAAAATAAAAATAAATAAATAAATAAAGATAAATAAATAAATAAATAAATAAATAAATAAATAAATACAAAAAAAAAATAAAAAAATACTAAATAAATAAATGAATAAATAAATAGATAAATAAATAAATTAAATTAATTAATTAATTAAAAAAATTTTAAATAAAATAAAAAAACATACACAAACACACATATACATACATGCAAATATACACACGCAAGTACATCACAAACATGAAAAAGTTAAGACTCCAAAAATAAATATTATGTATTTTTTTTTACCCAATAAGATTGAATATTGTCATTCCTCCCCGCTGTCGCCTAACTCCAAATACTGATCCTGCCGCTCACTTGAAGGTTCGCACACCATTCTTAGCACAACTTTAGTGTCACGTCACGCCCCTCGTAGCTGCCACAAGCGTAGATCTTCAGAACCTCGCTGAGAATTGCAAAGTAAAAACAAACTGCACATTTGCGTCGAATCAACAATTGGAACTTAGCGCCATTAGCAGGTGTTTTGCATGACAACAGAACCTCTGTCACCAGGTGCCATTCAGGAGAAACTTGAGGCTTGAGTTGACGGTCATCGATTATTCGCCACACAACCCTGACCTTCCAGACGGATCACCAATGGTTTGGAAACTGCAGGAACCTTCAAGAAGCCGTTCTTCTATGCACAGCTGGCGCTTGCAGAATGTAGTGCGGGTGTGTGCAGCCCTTAGCGCAAACCTCTTTTTACCCGCCACAGCTCGTGTACTGCCAGTCCAGCTTCATCCAAAAGCCGGTTGGGTTTTTTAGTAAGTGTGTCGGCAAAAATGGGATATTGGGGTATTTTGAACTTGTTCACCTTGACAGCAAGAGACTATTATTATGTCCGTGACTTTTTTCAGTGCTAATATACCACTTGAAATGACTACTTTTTCAAGGAACATCTCTTTCCAAAGGGGAACTCCACCTCTAGCAGGCCAATGTCATATCCATAGCATCTCGAGGACAACCTCAATATATTCTGATCAAACTTATAATTTCACTTTCAGTGAGGCCAGGTAGCCCGCAGCTGAGCTTCATCTCTATCCACGTCCCGCTTCCCCTACTCCCTCTCGGCCATGACTTTCAACTTCCGGACTGTGACAAGAGTTTTTCTTAATCACCATTAATGTTTTGCCCGAGGAGGATGGCCTTTTCGAATGTGGTTCATCTCCCAAACATTCAGCACCTTTAAAGAGTTTTTGTCAGGAGAAAACGAATGCACGTGATAGAGCAATACCCTTGAACAGTGACTATTGGTGAAATAAAAGCTATTATTAATATTATAATGATATCGAGTATTGCAGAGTCCCCTTATCATACTATTTCAGAGCAGGATTGTAATAAAAAAAACCTTCAAACACTCAGTGACGTGTAATCAGCCAGAGAAGAAGCGTCGCTTACGTTCATGCACCGCCAATCATGAGACGAAACCAGTCATGCATGATTGTGTATATCCTTTTCGACACAAGCAATGGTCGCGGCGCCGGACACCCACACACGCCAGCCTCCCCGAAGCTGTTACACCATCTCACACACAAGGGCGTATTGCGCTGGAACCAAAGAATGTATGTAAGAACCAGGTTTGTTAGGGTTCCTCCCGACCCCTGACACACCCTGGTCCGACGCAGATGTAAAAGTTGTTTCTGAAGACTGTTGGAGGAAACAACCGAACTTGTGACATTTAGCCGTAATGAGACCGAAGCAGGTGGGGTTGTGTGACCTCTATACCACCTGGCAGAGTGTGTGTGTGTGTGTGTGTGTGTGTGTGTGTGTGTGTGTGTGTGTGTGTGTGTGTGTGTGTGATTCTCTCTCTCTCTCTCTCTCTCTCTCTCTCTCTCTCTCTCTCTCTCTCTCTCTCTCTCTCTCTCTCTCTCTCTCTCTCTCTCTCTCTTTCTTCTCCTTCTCTCTCTCTCTCTCTCTCTCTCTCTCTCTCTCTCTCTCTCTCTCTCTCTCTCTCTCTCTCTCTCTCTCTCTCTCTCTCTCTCTCTCTCTCTCTCTCTCTCTCTCTCTCTTATGATCATCATCACCATTATCACCATCACCAGCATCACCATCATTATCATCACTATCATCATGCCGCACACCGTCGCCGCACAACACCTCACCACCGCTCACCACCTTCCTCCTCCGCAGTGGGGCCTTGTCTGCGGGAGGACCTGGATCAAAGACTGGGTGGTGACGTCATACCTCATTGGACTTGTGGTTGGTGGTCTCGTCTTCGGTTTCTTGGCAGACAGGTAAGAACACCACAACACCTGCACGTCAGACTAATAGCAAACGGCAACACATATAGTCTCATTACAAGCGAAACAAATATTTCAAAACTAAGTCTCAAGTGGAATTTTTAAATGCACAAGGCAAGAAATACTTCCCTGTGCAACGAACTTTAAACTAAACGAATATTAACTTACAAACAATAATTTTGTTACGTAAACTATTAGTGATAAACGTAATTTGAAATGAGACTGGATTTTTATCTCTAAGTATTCCCTCATAGGAGTTGCAGATCACAAGGATGATCTCACGATTATAACACCATTAATGATATAATGTTTCTCCTCACTAGAAATGTCTTAACGTCAGCAAACACGTGAGTAATTTTCAAGTGTTGTAGGTTTGGTCGGAGGAACTTGCTGGTAGTGAGCGTGATCTCCGTCAGCTGTATTGGACTTGCTCTTCACTTCGTTAGGCGGCTCATCGTCTTCCTTGGTCTCCGCTTCCTCCAGGCTGTTTTTGTCCAGGTGAGTATGTACCAAAACCGGATCTCGATTGCGAAATAAGCAGGTTAAGTTAGGTAGGCAAACCAGTGATGAAGGAAGTTCATATACAAGGAAGACAAACCGGAAAATGCGAATAGATGGAAGACAGGAAGCTTAATTAATAATCAGGTTTTTAGAAAGTCAAGTGCATCCCTTCTGCTTTTGTCATAGGTTTTTGCCTGATAACTAAGGGTTTGTAAGCTTCTTTCGTGACAGCCGTTTGAAGCCTAAAATTTGAACTATGACCAGCGAGAACGCAACAAGTTTTCCTCTCTCTCTCTCTCTCTCTCTCTCTCTCTCTCTCTCTCTCTCTCTCTCTCTCTCTCTCTCTCTCTCCTCTCTCTCTCTCTCTCTCTCTCTCTCTCTCTCTCCCTCTCTCTCTCTCTCTCTCTCTCTCTCTCTCTCTCTCTCTCTCTCTCTCTCTCTCTCTCTCTCTCTCTCTCTCTCTCTCTCTCTCTCTCTCTCTCTCTCTCTCCATTTCCCTGCCTCTCATACATATATACGCCAATCTTTTTTCCTCGATTGAATCACATTTGATATCCCGCCAGAAACGTCCGCCTGTGCACGGGAAAATCTGTACACAAGTGTAGAGGAATTGCGAGTTGACCTAAAATTTCATCATGTTAACAGCCACAAGAATTACTAGAGTAAGCACAGTGTGGGCAGTTGCTTTATTGTCCGAGATAACCAATGTTAGTGAGAGGAGGAGGAGGAGGAGGAGGAGGAGGAGGAGGAGGAGGAGGAGGAGGAGGAGGAGAAGGAGAAGACCATAAATTAAGGAACGCAGTAGATTACAAACCCTGTCAACTTACACCCAGGAGGAGGAGGAGGAGGAGGAGGAGGAGGAGGAGGAGGAGGAAGAGGAGGAGAAGGAAGAGGAGGAGGAGGAGGAGGAGGAGGAGGAGGAGGAGGAGGAGGAGGAGGAGGAGGAGGAGGAGGAGGAGGAGAGATGGAATTGGGGGAAGGAGGGAGCAGAATGGTCCATTATATCTCCCACATCACATAATGAAACAAAACTTTCTACAGACTACGAATGTCAAGACAACTGAAAGAAAAATCAGTGACAATGACAAAGTGGCTCCCTTAAAGAGAGAACCGAGACATCACAAGTGAAGCAGTAGGCTAAAAAATATCTTTATCCAGACAACAAAGGTTTTCCAGCATCCACGCTAGTACATGCACACTCCCTCACCAGGTGCTAAATACCACGATTCTTAACACAACACTTTGTTTTCCTCCCTCAAGGGAATTTACGTCACTGCCTGGACGCTGCTGGGGGAGCTACTTCCCCCGAGGTGGCGATGCCGCGCCCTGGTGGCCGGGGCAATGACGCGGCCCCTTGGCGTGGCGTTGGGGACTGCTGCGGCTCTCACTGTGCAGCACTGGAGGGGCCTCCACCTGACAGCCGCCATCCCGCTCTTCATATCTCTTCTCTATTACTGGTGAGTCTTTCCATCCTATTATATTATTATTTTTCTCCTCTCTTTTCCGCAATACTTCTCTTTCCTTTTGTCGATGCACTCCTAGTGCACTATTGAATCATCAATAGCATTCTGCTGCCACATCAATGTTCTCAGCTTCTCCGTGCACTTCCTTGCACTTTTATTTTCTTCCCTATATCTCGAGCTGCTTATACAATGTCCGGTTTCAGACAGGTTTATTATGATTCATCCCCAAATGTCCCCATGTTCATGTCAACATCTTAACTAATTGTCCTCTCTGCCCTGTTCATCTTTGGCACACAACTTATCTCTGTCCGCTGCTCCAACATCTCGTACGCACTCCTCACTCCCGCCTCCTCCCTTAGGATGGTGCCGGAGTCCCTGAGGTGGCTCCTGACGAGAGGTAAGATGCGGCGGGCGAGGCAGGTGGCAGCTAAGCTGGCACGCCACAACCTGCTTACCCTTCCGCCTACCGCTCACGCACAAATGGACCAGCTGGCAGCCCACGTCTACCTCGACCTTCCCTGGGAAAGCTTTGTTACTCTCTTCAGGACTCCGCGACTGCGCACACACACCCTGGTTACCGTGTACATGTGGTAGGCATGAATCTGTCTTCTGGGAGGACGGTTGTCATAATCACGTCCTTGCATTAGTTCACGAGTTCTTATATATTGGGTTGCTACTCCTTGTGATGCTTACCAACATTCTCTTTTTCTCAAGCTCAACCTAACGTGGGTCAAAATTGCCATTAGATAAGTTATCATTAATCACTTGAGTAAAAAAGAAACCAGATAGCCACCACCACGAGTCCTACTTTCAGAGAGCAAAAATACACGCGCAAACAAACTTGCAAAAACACCTGTTCCTCGATTATTTGCTATCTCACTCCCCCACCCTCCCTCCGCCATGTTTTTCCTTTACATCCTACCACTCTCCCTCTCCTTCCACCCCAACCAACATGTATCAATCTCCTTAAACCGGGCCGCCCCCACCCGTACCCGCCTCACCGTTTGCCCGACTTGCTCCAGTAACCTACACGCCACTCCTTTCACTCCCTCGTGCCGCAGCCACTCACTTACTCTAAGACCCTCAGAAGGACGCTTCCAAATTCACACCAAAAGACAATTCTAATATTTTTTTCCCCTCGTTGGTGAATACAAGTCATCGAAGAGGGGAAAAAATGAATCTGTATAATAGCCGGTACTGCCCTCAAACTGGCTTGTAAAAACAGGTTGATATTTGAACGTTTTCTGATAGTTCTTTTGCTTGAGCCTATTTTAGTTGATCAAGAACTCGGCTGACCCAGCACCTTCATTCCCCCCCCCCACCCTCTAATAGCACGCTACTCACAACAGTTTTCACTACAAAAACCTGCTACAGATGATAACTTTTGCTGTTGATTTATAAGTTCGTGGTATTGAGAAGTGACTAGGTGGCTAGGCACTCAGCATAGCTTGAACAAGTTACATCATTGTAGTATTCTGTTTCTCTCATACACATACACATAAATACACACAAAAAACTATTAAGTTTCCAAACAACATTTAAACGTATTTTTCTCCATTTTTTTCTTAAATAACGACACAAATTTCTACTCACCACGTCTCTCTGGCAGGCTGGCAGTGTCCCTAGCGGATAGTGGCTTTCGAAAGGATCTGGGAGGAGACGAGGACGTTAAGAACCCCGAGGAATGGCCATTGACTCTGCTTGGAGGGCAGGGTCATCTGGGGGCAGCGCTTGGGGCAGGGGTGGAGGCAGGGGGAGTGGTGTTCTCCGCTGTCCTCACCACCTTGCTGTACCGCCGAGCCTTCCTGGTGGTGACTCTGGTCCTCAGTGCTGCTCTCGCCCTCGCTGTCACTTGCGTCCTGCAGCTGATTGATGGTAAGGCGATGGAAAGTTATGTGAGGTGATCTGCAAAGTAAACAAAAAATACAAGGATGTTTAGGATATACTTGATGTCTTTACAAGAGAGAAATTATGTGTTATAGAAGTGTAAATAGATTGAGGATAATGTCATGAGGCTTATCGTCAGTTGGATGATAAAGGTAATTAAGGTACCTATTATGAAGACTATTTGGTGTTGAGGGATATAGTTGATGACCACTAATGGACACAGTAAACAAGTGGTATTTTTGTTATCAAACGTCTTTACATTCACCAACGCACTCACAAAGTATATGCCATTTGTATAAAACCACTAAACATAATAATCAATGTCTTTCCATCCCACGTCTCTCGCTCTCGCTCTGTCTGTCTGTGTGTGTGTCTGTCTGTCTGTCTCTCTGTCTCTCTCTCTCTCTCTCTCTCTCTCTCTCTCTCTCTCTCTCTCTCTCTCTCTCTCTCTCTCTCTCTCTCTCTCATACTCTCTCCATGAATCATATAAATCAGAATATACATAATCTAGGGTAAAATCATCAAATTCATCATCATCATCATTATCATCATCATTGTAATCATTATCATCATGATAATCATGATCATGATCATCTTCATCATAGAGCTAACTTAAAATAACGAAAGAGAAAGAGAGAGAGAGAGAGAGAGAGAGAGAGAGAGAGAGAGAGAGAGAGAGAGAGAGAGAGAGAGAGAGAGAGAAGAATAACAATGAGGTGGTGGACACGAGTTAGCATGGTGGAGAAAAAAGACAATACTCCTGATCTTGTATACAATTTGTTTTCCTCCTGGGCTGCCTAAGTTTTTGGCAGAAGCGTGAGATGTCTAACAATCACACAGTCAGGAGGCATTGGTGGTACGTGCCAGGGAGTTACGTGTCTGATCCTTGAGAACGTACAAGGATTCATCGCTTAAATCTTTCTTTATATAAACGTTCAGCTGGGTTTTTTTTTTTTTGTATGCCTTCAAGCACAATTTTCACCTTGCTTTTTCCACTTCGCAATCCAGGTGTGCAGGCGTGTGATGACGCAGGACTATTAATATCGGGAGGTGTTGGTGTCCTTAAGGTGTCTTGTACTGCAGGGGTGAAATTGGACACATCTTTTTTTGCATGTGTATGTACCGCCACTTCAAAGGGCGGTGCAAGGGCGCTTACTCTATTTTCACTTTTCAATGTTACAACAGATGTGAAGATTTTGGTGGTCACGATGGCAATTACAGCTCGTCCTTGCCCCACCTCTCTCAGTTCTCCACCAAATCTTTTTCTTCACTTTCTTGGTCAGACACTAAACTTCCGCTTCCCTCACAAGGCTCGCCAGCCGGTAACTTCTTCTGCAGGCTGAGAAAAGATTGTGTGATGTATATTAGCTTGATTTTTTTCTTCATCCACAGAGGTGAGGATGGACGTGATGGGTCTTGCCACTGCACTGCGCTTCGTGGGCGTGTTCACTGTGGGCTGCGCACGTGTTGGGCTGGGCGTGGTGATGGTGGAGGTCACGCCCACCACCTCGCGTGCCTCAGCAGTGGGTCTGTGTGCTGCCAATGCCGCCCTTGGGGTGATCTTTGCCAACCTTATGACTACTGTGGTGAGTAGCTATTAAAACTAAGAAAGGCTACTCTCTCTCTCTCTCTCTCTCTCTCTCTCTCTCTCTCTCTCTCTCTCTCTCTCTCTCTCTCTCTCTCTCTCTCTCTCTCTCTCTCTCTCTTTTTTTTTCTCTCTCTCTCTCTCTCTCTCTCTTCTCTCTCTCTCTCTCTCTCTCTCTCTCTCTCTCTCTCTCTCTCTCTCTCTCTCTCTCTCTCTCTCTCTCTCTTTTTTTTTCTCTCTCTCTCTCTCTCTCTCTCTCTCTCTCTCTCTCTCTCTCTCTCTCTCTCTCTCTCTCTCTCTCTCTCTCTCTCTCTCTCTCTCTCTCTCTCTCTCTCTCTCTCTCTCCTGAAATTCAAAGGATAAATCTAAGAGTAGATGGCTCAATAATATATATATATATATATATATATATATATATATATATATATATATATATATATATATATATATATATATATATATATATATATATATATATATATATATATATTAATAATTTTCAACTCATGTGTGGCCCAACAG
Source organism: Metacarcinus magister (assembly GCA_029783475.1). Taxonomy (NCBI): domain Eukaryota; kingdom Metazoa; phylum Arthropoda; class Malacostraca; order Decapoda; family Cancridae; genus Metacarcinus; species Metacarcinus magister. Next base: position 12,405,012 of record JAPQNM010000022.1, read on the forward strand.
TCTAGAATGACGTACCCGTCGGTGCCTTGGCTGATCTCGGCCGGGGGATGCCTGTTGGCGGCTATTCTGGCACTGCTGCTGCCAGAGACATCCGGGACGACCCTTCCAGACGTGGTGCACGAGGCTGAGGTGGTGGGCCTCGCGTACAATGGTCATGTTATCAAGTCGTGCTACGCGAGGTACGGTAAGACTCCCTACTGGACAGAGGTTGATAGGGAGGCCAGTGGAGGGACACTTCAAGAAGGATGTGAATGCAACACCAAATGCAGACACTCAAGCAAGAAATCAGGAGCCAGCTTGATTTCAGCAACAGAGGATCACAATGAACAAGGTGTGAGGGGTGGTGATGGGCAGCCACGCTCCCCTGCCTCACAGGTATCATCAGACTCACACACTTCACTCATGTCACTGGTTGATGTGAGTCGAGTGAACGGCAACAACTCAGACACAAGTGACTCCAGCGATCACGTCACCGCTACCGTCATGGGAGGAAGGAGCCTCAATATGGAGAAAACAACAACTAAAACTACTGACGATTCAGATACAAGGGAAAAAAACAAAATACACAATACAAAGCTCCAGAGAGTCTTGCCAGATGTCCCTGATGAAATAAATGCCTCGTCATCAGGACGAGCGGACGAGAGGAGTAACTTTTCGGATCAAAATAAGAACAAAGAATCCAGCCTCGGGGCAATGGCACTGTGTGACGGACCAGAGGAGAACGACTTCAGTCTATCGGTATTTTCTCTCAAATTTAGATACATCAAGCGGCCAATTAGCCCTACAGAGAGAATCCGAACAGACCTACACTCCTCCTCGTCCTCCTCCTCCCCGTGCACCTCGAGGCCAAGGAAAACACTAATCCAGGAGTACATATCCCACCACAGCTTCCGAGGCGAAGGCTCCAACTCTTGCAGCAGCTCGCAGAGTGAAAAAGAATGTCAGGAACAAGTGAAACCCGTTCAATCTATCATTAAAGACACCAATAAACACAATAAGCCAAGGGAGCGGC
>JAPQNM010000022.1:12413523-12431023 GCA_029783475.1 Metacarcinus magister
AAAGTAAAAGTGTCTATCATAATATGCAGGTTTAATATGTTTCGTTAAGCATTATTCAATAAGTCATTGGTGGTGGTGTGTAAACTAAATTAAAAGCAGCAGGGGGGTGGGGAGAGAGAGAGAGAGAGAGAGAGAGAGAGAGAGAGAGAGAGAGAGAGAGAGAGAGAGAGAGAGAGAGAGAGAGAGAGAGAGAGAGAGAGAGAGAGAGAGAGAGTGAGAGAAGAAAAAAAAGAGAGCTAAGGAGAGAGATAAAGAGAGAGATAAAGAGAGAGAAAAAGAGATAAAAAGAAAGAAAAAGAGAGAGCAGGAAAGAAAGAAAGAAAAAAAGAAAGAAAAAGAGAGCGAAAGAAAAAAAGAGAGAAAGAAAAAAAGAAAAAGAGAGAGAGATACCCTTTCGCCACTCCCGACAGGAGAGACAGGCTTCCCACCTCTCCAATATGAAGGAACCGGCTGCCAACTCCGACCAACTCACAGAAAAACCGGACAGTCTTTCTTCCTTCCTTCTCTCAGGCAAAGTAAAAAGCTCCTTACTGACCTTTGAGGGAGTGGCTCACATCTCCTCGGGTACAGATTGTGTCGCGGTTAACGTTGAGAGGGAGTTCGCGGCGCATAATAAAGGCAAGGAAGTGGGAGGGAAGGAAGTAAAGGAGAAGGAAATTGATTAGCAGGAAGACGGTGAACAGTGATCGATGATGTGGTGATGATGGGATAGGGAAGCCAACATGTGGTGAGGGGAAAAGTATAGTGAAGGAAGATACGGAAGTAAGGGTTAGGTAAGCAGGTGATAAAAACAAAAGCATTTGCATTTTTATATCATTTAGATATAAGATATGTAAAAAATGCAAATTAAGAGTAAGGGTGAATGGATTTAATAGGGTAGTTAGCCTAGTTAAGTTGCGCTAACATAGCATCGTTAAGCTATGGTGAGAGGAAAGTTTATGCACGATAGCCATTCGGAAGTGAGGCGGCAGTTCAGAATAACGTGATGTCAGGGAAGCACAGAGGTTTACTAATGGACAAACTTTCACTAACGAAAAGTTATAAGGGCAGCTCCAAGGCGGGAGTGTTTGCTTGAAAGATTATCTAACTATTCTGCTTTCATTAAACAATTTGAATCCATGCAGGAAAATATCAATACCGATGCTTTGAAACTAATACAACTACAATATTTCATCCCGCCATCACAACAATTGCATTCTTCCATAACAGAATATTGTGTTTGTTCACATAGGTGAGTTATATTACATGATTTACTTGACAGACTTGAGGATTTTTTACTTCAATATTTTTATGTTCACATGAATTTTTTGTTTATGTGTTGTATCAAGTTTCATCCCTTTCTCTGTCGCGCTCCTTACGTCAATGAACGCTTGCCTGCTTCCCTTCCACTGTCACTTGCCCTCCAGTCTTTTTTGTCATACTATGTTCCTCACAACAGACCTTTCTAGTACCATAACGTCATTGAAAGGTGAGGGCTCAATAACACCTCGGCGTCCCTTGAGGCTGTTTGTCGGAATAACTTTCTCTTAGCAGTTGACATAGAAGGTAAAGTCACGGTAGAAAGATCAATGCTACTGGACTATCTTGAAGCTAACTTTTGGCCTATTAGTAATGACAAACAAGCAAAAAAAGTTGTTTTCAAATATTTCATAACTAATGTCTGTAGCATCACTTCCATGACTACTACCACCACCACTACCAATACAAGCATTTCAACAGTCACCATTACCGTGATCCTGAACTTTGAGAGAGAGTGAAAGTATATAAAACACTTTAACCCTTTTAAGATTAAACCTTTTTCCCGCTGCCCTCGGCACATGAGCACACCCCCGCCTTACCACCCCCCACCCCCTAACACACCAACCCCTCCCTCCACCCACCCGTGCATTACTTCCTCCAGTTTCTCCAGATAACATTTGTAAATTGTTTCAAAGACAATTATCATCCGTAAAGCAAGGTCATTCATACCAAAAGTAACTGGAGATTAAATCAGATCATGACAAAAGTTCATCGGGTTGAGGTGGTGAAGGTTGGTTGCTATGAGATGACGTGGTGGCGATACTGGGTCACCACCCACCACTACCACCACTGACAAACAACTGATAACACCAAGAGGTTAAAGACACACCATCAGATTACCTGCCCTGCTCCCTCCTTCGCCCCCTCCTTCCCCCCCGCCCCGAGTCCTAATCACTGGCACCCGTGACCCGCCCCGCCCTATTGAGTCATGTTCCCGCCCCCACAAGGGTCTCCACGCCCATCCTGTAGGTCAGATCACGCCTCGTCACTCTCATCCCTGATCCCGATGAGTGCATGCAATGGCGTAGTAGAGAGAGAGAGAGAGAGAGAGAGAGAGAGAGAGAGAGAGAGAGAGAGAGAGAGAGAGAGAGAGAGAGAGAGAGAGAGAGAGAGAGAGAAGAGAGAGAGTGAGAGAGAGAGAGAGAGAGAGAGAGAGAGAGAGAGAGAAAGCACTGGTAGGTAGATAAAGATATAGACAGATGTACAGAAGAAAAGACACACAAGCAAACAGGACAGGTAGCGAGTAGGATAAGTATACGATAACACTCCTTAACGCTTTCCTATACAACCGTAGAAGCATTAAGGTACAACGACACTTTTCCACAGACGCCGAATAAATGATGTTGTGCTGTTGGGCTTTTCTTCAACAGGCAAGATACGCTATGAACTCATCTCAGTTTGTCTGCGGAAAAACCTGATATGAAGGACGCGAGACAACAGCAAGGAGACTTAATCCAAGTGATGTCTATAAATGGAAGTGGTTGAGGTGAGTGAATCCTTATACTGGTAATGTCCACAAGCACGCACACACACGCACCCACGCACGCACACACACACACACACACACACACACACTCATTGGAGAGAAAAAAAAGAGCACTCGTTCTTGCAGCTACATACTTGGAAAAGGGCAAGAAATGAAAAGAAAAAGAGAAAAATAAGAAAGAAGAAAAAAAAAACTGGAAAAATAGAGATGAAATGAGAAAGCAAATAATGAAAATTTTAAAAATAGCGACAACAAAAACCGTTGGTAACATAATGAGAGTGGAAAGTTAAGCGATATAAGATAAAGAAAAAAAACAATGACGAAAGTAGAAAAAGAAAGGAAAGTGAAAGGGAGGGAGGGCTTGAGGAAAGGAAAGAGGGTGGGAAGGAAGGAGGATGGGAGGGAGGGAGTGAGGAAGAGAAGAAGGGGACAGGGAGATACAAGACAGATAGTTAGCCAGATAAGGACAGGAAAGCCATGGCAAGCAAATCCAACAAACACACGCTGGCAGACGATCACAGACACACAGACAAACTGTAAACACTGAGAAAGAAAATTAAATGATATCAGGAATACACTTCTAACCAATATTCTAATAAAGAGAGAGAGAGAGAGAGAGAGAGAGAGAGAGAGAGAGAGAGAGAGAGAGAGAGAGAGAGAGAGAGAGAGAGAGAAAGAGAAAGAGAAAGAGAGAGAGAGAGGGAGAGAGAGAGAAAGAGAGAGAGAGAGAGAGAGAGAGAGAGAGAGAGAGAGAGAGAGAGAGAGAGAGAGAGAGAGAGAGAGAGAGAGAGAGAGAGAGAGAGACTTTCCCACATTTTCCCAACCCACAAGTCACCAGACCAGCTAACCACTCGCCTCATCCTGGGTTCCCGGTACATAAGGTGTAACGTAACGCTCGGACGCAAATTTTACATCGTCACGGTCTTCACTCTCCCATCGCCGCACGTCACCGCCGCTGCCGTCGTCGCCACCACCACTTTTTTTGGATTTCAACGTTCTAAGAAAGCCGGTCATTGGCTGCATTCACCCAGGCAGGGGAGGGATGGAGGGGTGAGGTCCGTGGCTGCCCTCACGGTGTTACTAGGTCAGTCCGCTTGAAGGAGAGAGTATATAAACTCTCCCCAAAACAAGGCGACACATTGAGTACGTTCCCAGCAGCCGACCAGGAGTGTCTTGGAAGCTGAGGAGTCAGACAGAAACTCGAGGGATACAATGTGGAAGGTACTGCCGAGAACCTTGCTTCGTGGATATCCTATTCTTGAAGCGTGTGTGTGTGTGTGTGTATGTGTGAGTGTGCAACACGTGGCGTGTGTGTACTCAGTGACGGAACCTGACTGACGGAGGCGGTGGTGGTGGTGGTTGACGTCCTCTTCTTCGACAGTGTTAAAACTATGATCCCAACACTGGACCTCGACAGTCTTACGGACAATATACTGCTACAGCTTAACTTTCATTTTGACTACAGTGATCCTTAGCATCAAACACGACACGAGGACAGTAATAACCGTTTCAGTAGTTTTGAAGACATGTTCACGTTACACAGGAAACTAATTATACTCGGACCATCAAAGTTTATTCCCCGATACACAGGAATAAAATTTGCATTGTTGAAAATGATTATCAGCTCCGGACTACATACTTATGACAGATAAAGTCTTATAATGGTTTGTCTGTCTGTCTGTCTGTCAATAACTATCTATCTATATATATATATATATATATATATATATATATATATATATATATATATATATATATATATATATATATATATATATATATATATATATATATATATATATATATATATATATATATATTCATCAATTTATCTATTTACTCTATTTATCTATCTATCTATCTATCTATCTATGTATATATGTATCTATATATACATATATATGTATCTATATATATATATATATATATATATATATATATATATATATATATATATATATATATATATATACCTATCAGTTGGACTAAATGACATTCTAACATTTCACTTCCATACATTCTTCAAATAGCAATTAGGTATCAGCAGTAATCTGCATCACTAAACAGTCGTTGTACAGAGGACAAAGTTAATTACTCCATCTCCCACAACTTCTATTGTTGAATAATGATTAATTTCTTCTTCCCTACAGGTGGTGGTGGTGGCGGTGGCACTGAGCCTGGCGGCAGAAGGGGAAGGGAGGCCGCAAAAAGACGTTTTGCCCAGCCTAAGTCTGACAGACATACTTCGTCTGCCTCGTGAGAGTCCCGAATATGTTGTGCGTCAGTATGGCGGGGGTGGAGGAAGAGGGGACCACAGCGAAGAATACCCAGTAAGTCATTACTTCCTGTCCACTCCAATGAGGAATCCGAAGTTAACCCTAAACGTTCCTCGGAGTCGAGAGAGAGAGAGAGAGAGAGAGAGAGAGAGAGAGAGAGAGAGAGAGAGAGAGAGAGAGAGAGAGAGAGAGAGAGAGAGAGAGAGAGAGAGGAAGAGAGAGAGAGAGAGAGAGAGAGAGAGAGAGAGAGAGAGAGAGAGAGAGAGAGAGAGAGAGAGAGAGAGAGAGAGAGAGCAAACGTTACTTATTTGTGAATACCTTGAAAAATATTTAGAAATCAAATAGTTTTCTTTTTTTAATTTTTCTATGCCAAGAAATTTGCATACGTGAAAAAATTTAATTAATATTTCGAGCGAATGTAAACTAAACGGAAAAAAAAATATTTTGGGAAACTTATTTTTTAGTTAAATGTTTTAAAAGGTTTTCCACAGACTGAATCGATTTTCAATTCCTATCTCCCTTCACATCAGTTCGTTCCTTAGTATTTATAAATTTTTTACACATTCGCTCTGCATTTCACCATTGCAACATACAACCAAAAGTCTTTCCTGTAAGAAGGAAAGAAGAAAAACTCGCTATATGCTGTGTTTCGTAGGCAGCATGTTGAGCCCTTTCCGTAATCATGATTCGCTTCCTAAATATTCCTTTCGCTCTTAGCTCTACATTCTTCACTTTGGTAACTTTCATGCTCTACTCAGCAGGAACAATGATGCCCTTCCCTTAGTAGGAAAATCAGTGATGACCTTTCCACTATTACTGACTGGACTAGAAAAAAAGTAAACAATGTTGTGAATTATATCATTTGTAAAAAAAAAATACTCTCTTCACCTGACAAACTTTCACTATCTTCCTCTTTCAGTACCTCTCACCTTTCAGCGTCAAGTATTCCCTTCACTAAGATACTTAATTGGAATATATATACCTTTTCCTTCCTCCTACCGAACACACTTTCTGCTCTATATGTTTGTGCTTTATAATCACATCACGAACCACAAATCATGCATCAGCTGACGTTTTATAAAGGCCTTTTCATCCCAGCGTGGAGTCTCAGTGAAGGGTTGGGTGGGTGGCGGATTTAGTATATAAAAGAAGGTCAAGAAGGAGGCTCACAGGAGCATGATGTAACATAATTTCTGCAAGTAATCACCTTTTTGTCGCTCAACTTTTTTACTTGAGTTGATCACTATTTCTATTATTAAAGTATGTCCCGGAAGAGAAAAACAAACATCGCGTATTTTGCTTTCATGGTTTCTATTCGTTTTCTATTCCGAGCAAAGAATCAGGCTATCTCAGTTTTCCTTAAAATGGTTATAATTTATATTAGTTTTCTTTAACAAATGGATAAAAGAATGATAGGTTTCACCTCTTTTTATCATTTCAACAACCTTTATTTTGCCGGAATATATACAAATACATCACAAACATACACCATGCCATTAATTGACTCTAATTTTCTTTTCCCTTCCTCCCCAGCAACTCATGCCTTACGAGTTCGCTTACGAAGTTAAGGACGACGCCACGACGAATTACCAGAACCGAATAGAGTTTGTAGAGGATGGTGTACTTCATGGCAGCTACAGCCACCTCGCTCCTGACGGCGTGGTGAGAACCTCAGTCTACAAAGACACCGGCTCTGGCTTCGAGGTGAGTTACTATTTAATAAGGCAGCAAGAAAACTTAATAGAGTGGCAAGACAGAAGTTACGTGACACAAATATCTTAAATGAATTCCCAGAAATGTTCCTTAATATCGGCCGTGGTGTGCACTCCCATCTTAGCACCAGTTTAGTAGTGTAGAAGTGGAACATTACATAAATCAAACAGGTCGCGATATTTGTAACAAGCACAGTGTTTCTTGTAGGAATACAAAACATCAAGAAATTAAACAAAGAACAAAAACAAAACTAGTGCATGTCGGTCAGTAACTGGAATCCACGAACCTCTTTTTCTCCCTCAAAAGCCAGTTGCTGGGGTGAGGTTAAGGGGGGCGAGGGAAGAGGCGGAGGGAATCGCTTCATTCTGCCCCACAAATGTATATTACTGCAGTCACTACAAGTAGGATGCAACACTTGCATTATTCATCCACTACTTCATGTACTTGTTCTTTTGTTCAACTTCTGCTGAACGATGCCACAACACGTCTTCAATATGGGCCAACATTACATTCAGACCGCACGCACGTGTGTACAAACGCAATAACGTTAGTGAGGAACAAGGCGTGGGGCGCAGTGAGAAAATTACGTTACCATAACAATAACAACGCTAGCAATAACAACAATAATAACAACAAAGATAACTAATGACAATAACAATAATGATGACATTAATGATGATAATAGTGATGATAATAATGATAATAATAATAAAAACAATAATAATGAAATCAATAATAATAATTACTATTATTAGTGCTATTATTATCATTATTATTATTACCATTATTATTATTATTATTGATTATCATTATTATTATTAATATTTTGATTGTTAATATCATTATCATTATTATTGTTATTATCATCATTAATACTATCATTATCATTATTATTATCATAATTATAATCTTTACACGATTTTCCTTTTTGTACACACATTCGAGATCAAACACAAGAAAAACCACCACATTATACATCAAACCACATGGTGACACACTCACCTTTACCTCACATTCACAGCCACACGATTGTTTGATCATCTAAGTATTTTTTAATATAATGTCATTTAACTTGTGATTTCTTTACTCTTTCTATTTTTTGTTAATCAGAGTTTTTATGGATTGTAAACTCAATATTCACTGCAATCGGCTTTCAAATGTTCTAGTCACCTCGCCCCCAATCACCTTCCCACTGCTGATCAAGTGTTGTGTCGCCCATTTATCCAATCATAAACCACATTGATTGTATTATAATTACCCATACACGACTCATTCCTGCATCCACCTCAATGGCAATCCCTCTGTAATCCAGACTCTTAATCTCATCCCCACATCCACTTTCGGGTCTTCCCTAAACTTATTCCTTCTTCTTCAGAGCTATAAACCTTTTGTATAATTCTCTCCTTGGCAATTCTTTCCACGTGTCTAACCCACTTCAGCATCCCATTATCCTTCCTCTCCCACCAACTACGCCTCTTTCTGCATATCTTTCCCAGTCCATCACTTTTAACTGAACTTGCGTTAAAAAATGTATACAGGACTTTGTTTCGAGTAATTCTACCTTTTTGTTCAAGCTCTCATTTAATAGCTTATGATACTTCTATTTTTTTCAAAGTCACACCTATTTCTTCATCTTTTTCGCCTTCCTCTCCCTATCGCTATAATGGCCCCAAACCTTCTTCTCTATGTATTTGATGTTTCACTTCTACTGCCAAAGATCTTGTTGCAAATACGAAATTGTACTACCTTTTTCAATATGTCACATACATAACTAGTCCAGTGCCTTCTCACTTCTCATCTTCCTATCACGACCAACCGGTTCACATCATCACTTTCAACTCTAAAACATTCACTTTTAGCAATTTTTTTTTCTCAAACATTTACTAATCTTGGAACTTTTTTTTGCAGTTTCTATGTGTTTTTATCTAGCTAGGACTATACTGACTCACCTCACGTTATCTTAGAGACGATCAGTATCATGTATCATGCTTTCTACTTTGCCCCTTGTCCATAACCTCAGCCTTTAACTCTATCACAAGTCCATCCATGAAAAGGTTAATCATTTATGTATATGATTTTTTTAGGGAGGCTTCACACATCAATGTCGTGGTACGGCTTTTACTTGGAAATATTACTCCTTTTTTTCTGCCTATTCTGATTCAATGCCAAATTTCTTTTTAAAAACTTTGCTATTTTCAGTTTATGTGTTTTCACTCTGAAGGCACACAGCTAGTTTATCAATCCTGTAATTCCCAGGATTTACATTTCACGCATCTTCTTAACATTAAATATCTGGTCGAAAAAACCTCAACGTCACTTTCTGTTCACCTCTTCACCAACAATTTTAAGATCTATCTTTTCAATAACCCTTTCAGTGATCACTCTTCTACTCTGATATACCATGCTTATCCTGTATGACCGGTTTATTTCCACCACTTCTTACATTGTAGCCTTGCATACATGTGCTGGTGTGCTGTACATACATCACTCAGTTCCCAGCACATTCAACAACCTGACCAGCCACTTCCCCATCCATTGATTTGCTTTCATTGCTTAGTCAGAGGTAGTTAATCCAGTGACTTTAAACACCTTTCTCCCGTACTATTAACACTTCACTCCCTTCATTACTTAAATGTGATTCAACTCTCTCGCTCTTTACCCTGCATCTATTGAAACAATTTAGAAATACTGACCAGCTATTTTATGTAATTTTATAACATTTCATCCTTCGCGCAACACCTCTTTTCATTACATAGCAAAGTTGTAATGTTTTATTAGTTGTTCCGGAAATCAACTCTCCCTTGTGTATATTCCCTAAGATTTCCCGATATTTTTTTTCCTCTTTGTATCATCAGCTCTTTGCCTCGCTGATCTTTCTCTTCAGGTGTCGTTTCCTCCTCCTACTCACACATGGAGGTGGGAGGGGCGCGTTTCCCTCCATTTTTTGTAGTGTTTACATGCGTCTTTATCTCTTTGATCAGTTATTTCACAATTTTATCCCAATATTTGCTACCTTTTCATGTTCTTCTATCAACACCTTGTCTCACCTTTAATTGATTAATTTAATTTTTCTCCGCTATTTATTTTTATTTTTGCTTCATATCTCTACTTCCTTCCTTTATTCACTTGCTAGTGTTTATTATATTTTCCTTTTCTCTTTTTCTACTTTATAGACTTTCTTTTCGTCAAACCGTGTCACACTTTCACTTTGGTAACCATCACAAAGAGGTCAGAGACACCTTCTCCTGTTCCACCAAACACACTATCTGGCCATGTCCCCTTCCCTGGCACACAGGTCTCCTGTTACACCCACTCTCTACTCGTCCTTAAGTTACTGAAGCATTCTCTTTGCAAGCTGATAATGATGATGATGATGATGATGATGATCATGATAATAACAATAATAATGATAGTAACAATAATGATAATAATGAGGATAATAATAATAATAATAATAATAATAATAATAATAATAAGATAATGAAAATATAATATATGTCTATTTATATACCACGCTGTCATCTTCCTAAAGGTGTGTGTGTGGTGGGGAGGGGTGGGGGGTAGCCGAGACAAAACGCACATACACATACCCGTGCATATATACACATACACTCTTCTCATTTAGCCCATAGACCCGTAGAGGAAAAGAGAAGAGCACCCGTCCAACACAACACGTCAGGTCAGTCAGGCAAATGAGGCCCAGAGTGGTGATCGTATCCACAACAGGGTCACAGGGTTTGCTCAAGCACTTCATTGGTAACTCATGCCTCTCTCTCTCCCCACTTCTCTGCCCCTGATCCAATCCACTGGTCACATCAGATGCGCAAGAACCTCGTCCACGGGTCATCAAAGACAAGTCATTACTCATGCATTCCATGCACTTTTATCATGCACAATCTTGCTTCCTTGCTCAACAGATCCTCAAATCGATCCTCCTTCATTCTCTCCGTATGTCCAAACCATTTCCACACACTCTGCTCTGTTCGACCAGTCAACTCTGTCCTCAGTTGTCACTTGGGGCATACGTGTTACTCCCCACACACTCTTCAAACACTTCATCTCCATTACATGTAACTTATTTTTCTTTGCAACTGCCACACTCCATGTTTCTGCAACATTTAGTGCAGTTGGCACAGCTACTCCTTTATACAATAGTTTCTTTACTACATTATTTTCCATCGCTCTACAACTAAACACCTTCATTCCTCCCAACACCTTCCCTGCATCATTGATCCTAGACTTCATAGCTTCACTTCAATCTACAGCAATCTTGGACCGAAAATATCTAAATCATCTTACCTTCTTGAGCAGCTCACTATTCAATAGAATATTTATCCTTCTACCACCATACCCCTTTGTGCATTTCAATATTTTCCTCGCATTCACTCTCAAATTCCTCCTCCTACACACTCATCCTAACTCTTACACCAGCTGACACAACTTACCCTTTGAATCAGTCACCAAAGCAATATCATACGCAAAACAGTAGCTGATTTAGCTTTCACTATCTATCATTATCATTCATCAAACTGATATCTTTAGCCAACATTCTTGCATTTACCTTCCTTACCACATCATTCACATTAATTTTGAACAACCACAGTGACATCACATATCCCTGACGTTACCTCATTCGAACAGGAAACCACTCACTATTACCTACTCTTACACATGGTCTACTATTCACATTGAAACTTTTTTCACACCACTTAACAGTCTGCCACCTAGCCCATGCAATCGTAGGACATTCAACAAGTCAATCTTGTCACATGTTTTTTTTCTAAATCCATAAAAGTCCAAGGTACTTGTTTTCCTTTTGCCAAAAAACTTTTCACATATCTGTCTCACAGCAAACATCTGATCTATCCAGCTCCTCCCTCTTCTAAAGCTACATTGCTTCACACAAATAATACGTTATGTACCCTTTATGATTATTTATATCAGTACCCTACCATGCACCTTTCCTATTACATTAAACAGAATCATACCCCTAAGACTAGTACACTCACACCTATTGCTCTTACCTTTATACCTTTATACATGCATTCACCCAGTCAACTGGTACCATACTGGTCACAGTATCTTACTAACTACTCAATCACACATGCACTGCCCCATTTCAGACATTCTACAACATACCTACCCAACCCTGCAGCTTTCTCTGCTTTCCTCTTTCATCTGTTATCATTATTATCATCACTACTACTGGTATCATCATCGTTATTGTCATCAATAATGACACAAAGAAAATTATGTGCAAATAAAACCAAAGATGATATTTTTTCGTCTCTTTCCTCAGGTGACTCTCCATGAAGTACCGACAGACATAATTGTCATTGGCTCAGGCCTTCCAGGAGATCCAGCGCTCAAGGCTGGCGGCAGGTATAACTACCAGTCACGTGGATCAAGTTCAAGCGGCTCTTTCCAGTCATCCTCGAGTGGCATTAGTGCCTTTGATTCCTTTGCAAAATCATCAGGTGGGACTGATGGATTCTCAAGTGGATCTTCATCCTTCAAAGGTTCAAAGAAACATGAAGAATCAGAAAGGACTGAATTACTTTCAAATAGCAAAAGTGCTTTAGAAGCATTTGACAGAGAAGGTGGAAGTAAGTTATCTTCGACTGGATCCTCACGTTTCGAGTCTTCATCGAGACGTGAAGAATCAGAATTTGAAACATTTGTGAATGGGAAAAGTGCTTTCGAGTCGGCGTCATTCAAGCATGATGCACAGGGAGGAAAAAGCCACAGTTCAGGCAGTGGATCAGAAGCCCACAGTTCAGGAAGTGGATCAGATTTCCACAGTTCAGGCAGTGGATCAGAAGTACACAGTTCAGGCAGTGGATCAGATTTCCACAGTTCAGGCAGTGGATCAGATTTCCACAGTTCAGGCAGTGGATCAGAAGCCCACAGTTCAGGAAGTGGATCAGAAGTACACAGTTCAGGAAGTGGATCAGATTTCCACAGTTCAGGCAGTGGATCAGAAGTACACAGTTCAGGAAGTGGATCAGATTTCCACAGTTCAGGCAGTGGATCAGAAGTACACAGTTCAGGCAGTGGATCAGATTTCCACAGTTCAGGCAGTGGATCAGAAGTACACAGTTCAGGAAGTGGATCAGATTTCCACAGTTCAGGCAGTGGATCAGAAGCACACAGTTCAGGAAGTGGATCAGAATTCCACAGTTCAGGAAGTGGATCAGAAGTCCTAAGCTCAAGCAGTGGATCAGGACACAGTTCAGGCAGTGGATCAGAAACACAGAGTTCAGGAAGTGGATCAGAAGTCTTAAGCTCAAGCAGTGGATCAGGACACAGTTCAGGAAGTGGATCAGAAGCACACAGTTCAGGCAGTGGATCAGAATTCCTCAGTTCAGGAAGTGGATCAGAAGTCCTAAGCTCAAGCAGTGGATCAGGACACAGTTCAGGAAGTGGATCAGAATTCCACAGTTCAGGAAGTGGATCAGAAGTCCTTAGCTCAAGCAGTGGATCAGGACACAGTTCAGGAAGTGGATCAGAAGTCCTTAGCTCAAGCAGTGGATCAGGACACAGTTCAAGCAGTGGATCAGGACACAGTTCAGGAAGTGGATCAGAAGTCCTTAGCTCAAGCAGTGGATCAGGACACAGTTCAAGCAGTGGATCAGAATTCATAAGTTCAAGCAGTGGATCCGAAACACAAAGTTCAGGCAGTGGATCAGAAGTTAACATTTCAGGAAGTGGGTCAGAAGTCCTAAGCTCAAGCAGTGGATCAGGACACAGTTCAAGCAGTGGATCAGAAGTCCTAAGTTCAGGAAGTGGATCAGGACACAGTTCAAGCAGTGGATCAGAATTCATAAGTTCAAGCAGTGGATCAGGACACAGTTCAAGCAGTGGATCAGAAGTCATAAGTTCAGGAAGTGGATCAGGACACACTTCAAGCAGTGGATCAGAAGTCCTAAGTTCAGGAAGTGGATCAGGACACACTTCAAGCAGTGGATCAGAAGTCCTAAGTTCAGGCAGTGGATCAGGACACACTTCAAGCAGTGGATCAGAAGTCCTAAGTTCAGGCAGTGGATCAGGACACAGTTCAAGCAGTGGATCAGAAGTCCTAAGTTCAGGCAGTGGATCAGGACACAGTTCAAGCAGTGGATCAGAAGTCCTAAGTTCAGGAAGTGGATCAGGACGCAGTTCAAGCAGTGGATCAGAAGTCCTAAGTTCAGGAAGTGGATCAGGACGCAGTTCAAGCAGTGGATCAGAAGTCCTAAGTTCAAGCAGTGGATCAGGACACAGTTCAAGCAGTGGATCAGAAGTCCTAAGTTCAGGCAGTGGATCAGGACACAGTTCAAGCAGTGGATCAGAAGTCATAAGTTCAAGCAGTGGATCACAAGTCCTAAGTTCAAGCAGTGGATCAGGACACAGTTCAAGCAGTGGATCAGAAGTCCTAAGTTCAGGCAGTGGATCAGGACACAGTTCAAGCAGTGGATCAGAAGTCATAAGTTCAAGCAGTGGATCAGGACACAGTTCAAGCAGTGGATCACAAGTCCTAAGTTCAGGCAGTGGATCAGGACACAGTTCAAGCAGTGGATCAGAAGTCATAAGTTCAGGCAGTGGATCAGGACACAGTTCAAGCAGTGGATCAGAAATCATAAGTTCAGGCAGTGGATCAGGACACAGTTCAAGCAGTGGATCAGAAGTCATAAGTTCAGGAAGTGGATCAGGACACAGTTCAAGCAGTGGATCAGAAATCATAAGTTCAGGAAGTGGATCAGGACACAGTTCAAGCAGTGGATCAGAAGTCATAAGTTCAAGCAGTGGATCAGGACACAGTTCAAGCAGTGGATCAGAAATCATAAGTTCAGGAAGTGGATCAGGACACAGTTCAAGCAGTGGATCAGAAGTCATAAGTTCAGGCAGTGGATCAGGACACAGTTCAAGCAGTGGATCAGAAATCATAAGTTCAGGAAGTGGATCAGGACACAGTTCAAGCAGTGGATCAGAAATCATAAGTTCAGGCAGTGGATCAGGACACAGTTCAAGCAGTGGATCAGAAATCCTAAGTTCAGGCAGTGGATCAGGACACAGTTCAAGCAGTGGATCAGAAGTCATAAGTTCAGGCAGTGGATCAGGACACAGTTCAAGCAGTGGATCAGAAGTCATAAGTTCAGGCAGTGGATCAGGACACAGTTCAAGCAGTGGATCAGAAGTCATAAGTTCAAGCAGTGGATCAGGACACAGTTCAAGCAGTGGATCAGAAATCATAAGTTCAGGCAGTGGATCAGGACACAGCTCAAGCAGTGGATCAGAAGTCCTAAGTTCAAGCAGTGGATCAGGACACAGTTCAAGCAGTGGATCAGAAATCATA
The DNA here is from genome assembly GCA_029783475.1 of Metacarcinus magister. Taxonomy (NCBI): domain Eukaryota; kingdom Metazoa; phylum Arthropoda; class Malacostraca; order Decapoda; family Cancridae; genus Metacarcinus; species Metacarcinus magister. Next base: position 12,428,630 of record JAPQNM010000022.1, read on the forward strand.
AGTTCAGGCAGTGGATCAGGACACAGTTCAAGCAGTGGATCAGAAGTCCTAAGCTCAAGCAGTGGATCAGAAGTCCTAAGTTCAAGCAGTGGATCAGGACACAGTTCAAGCAGTGGATCAGAAATCATAAGTTCAGGCAGTGGATCAGGACACAGTTCAAGCAGTGGATCAGAAGTCCTAAGTTCAGGCAGTGGATCAGGACACAGTTCAAGCAGTGGATCAGAAGTCCTAAGTTCAGGCAGTGGATCAGGACACAGTTCAAGCAGTGGATCACAAGTCCTAAGTTCAGGCAGTGGATCAGGACACAGTTCAAGCAGTGGATCAGAAGTCATAAGTTCAGGCAGTGGATCAGGACACAGTTCAAGCAGTGGATCAGAAGTCATAAGTTCAGGCAGTGGATCAGGACACAGTTCAAGCAGTGGATCACAAGTCCTAAGTTCAAGCAGTGGATCAGGACACAGTTCAAGCAGTGGATCACAAGTCCTAAGTTCAAGCAGTGGATCAGGACACAGTTCAAGCAGTGGATCAGAAGTCCTAAGTTCAAGCAGTGGATCAGGACACAGTTCAAGCAGTGGATCACAAGTCCTAAGTTCAAGCAGTGGATCACAAGTCCTAAGTTCAAGCAGTGGATCAGGACACAGTTCAAGCAGTGGATCAGAAGTCATAAGTTCAGGCAGTGGATCAGGACACAGTTCAAGCAGTGGATCAGAAGTCATAAGTTCAGGCAGTGGATCAGGACACAGTTCAAGCAGTGGATCACAAGTCCTAAGTTCAGGCAGTGGATCAGGACACAGTTCAAGCAGTGGATCACAAGTCCTAAGTTCAAGCAGTGGATCTAGCAGTGGATCAGTTAGTCATTTATCAGGCAGCAGTGGATCTAGCAATGGATTATCCAATATCTTATTAGATAACGTTGGATCTAACATTGGTGGGTTAGCGGGAGCAGGAAACTTTAATCTGCAAGATAAATCTGTGTTCATCATCCATCCAGATTTCTTCCATGCAGGGGATGGCAGTCCGTCACCCATTAAGGAACCCATCATTATTGTGAGCGATAAGAATTTTGCGCAGTCATTGGGCGTGAACAGGGCGGGATTGGCTGCAACTGATGCTACTGTTGACCAGTTACTAGGTAATGAATTATCTGCCATCAGTGAATCCCAAGGTGCTTCTTTCTCTGGCGGAAGTGGATTGACTGTGAATAGTGGAAGTGAGATTGTATCTTCCCAAGGTGTAAGTGGATCATCCTCCGCAACTAGTGGGGCAGAAGGTGCAATTTCCCTTACTTCAAGCAGTGGAACTGAAAACCTGTCTGCCAGCAGTAGAGGTGAGGCTGCCACATCTTCCTCAAGCAGTGGAGGTGAAGCTGCCTCATTTTCTTCAAGCAGTGGAGGTGAAGCTGCCACTTCTTCCTCAAGCAGTGGAGGTGAGGCTGCCACATCTTCTTCAAGCAGTGGAGGTGAGGCTGCCACATCTTCTTCAAGCAGTGGAGGTGAGGCTGCCACATCTTCTTCAAGCAGTGGAGGTGAGGCTGCCACATCTTCTTCAAGCAGTGGAGGTGAGGCTGCCACATCTTCTTCAAGCAGTGGAGGTGAGGCTGCCACATTTTCTTCAAGCAGTGGAGGTGAGGCTGCCACATCTTCTTCAAGCAGTGGAGGTGAGGCTGCCACATCTTCTTCAAGCAGTGGAGGTGAGGCTGCCACATCTTCTTCAAGCAGTGGAGGTGAGGCTGCCACATCTTCTTCAAGCAGTGGAGGTGAGGCTGCCACATCTTCTTCAAGCAGTGGAGGTGAGGCTGCCACATCTTCTTCAAGCAGTGGAGGTGAGGCTGCCACATCTTCCTCAAGCAGTGGAGGTGAGGCTGCCACATCTTCCTCAAGCAGTGGAAGCGAGGCTGCCACATCTTCTTCAAGCAGTGGAGGTGAGGCTGCCACATCTTCTTCAAGCAGTGGAGGTGAGGCTGCCACATCTTCCTCAAGCAGTGGAAGCGAGGCTGCCACATCTTCTTCAAGCAGTGGAGGTGAGGCTGCCACATCTTCCTCAAGCAGTGGAAGCGAGGCTGCCACATCTTCTTCAAGCAGTGGAGGTGAAGCTGCCACATCTTCCTCAAGCAGTGGAGGTGAAGCTGCCTCATTTTCTTCAAGCAGTGGAGGTGAAGCTGCCACTTCTTCTTCAAGCAGTGGAGGTGAAGCTGCCACTTCTTCTTCAAGCAGTGGAGGTGAAGCTGCCACTTCTTCTTCAAGCAGTGGAGGTGAAGCTGCCACTTCTTCTTCAAGCAGTGGAGGTGAAGCTGCCACTTCTTCTTCAAGCAGTGGAGGTGAAGCTGCCACTTCTTCCTCAAGCAGTGGAGGTGAGGCTGCCACTTCTTCCTTTGGTGCAAGCGGATCATCCTCC
>JAPQNM010000022.1:12435006-12475006 GCA_029783475.1 Metacarcinus magister
AGGGGGAGGGGAGAGCGTGAGAGGGGGGGGAATGGGAGGAGGGGGAGTAGAAGACAAGAGGGATACGAGAGTGGAGATAGAGTGTGTGTAGGGGAAGGGGGAGGGGATAAGGGGAGGGGAAGTGAGAGATGGTAGGAGGGTCAAGGTGTAGGGATAGGAGTAGGGAGGAGGGGGATAAGAGTTATAAGAGAGATGAAAAATGATAAAAAGTAGGAGAGATAAAAAAGAAGTAAAGTAAAAAAAAAAGAAGAAAAGAAAGAAAAAAAAAAAAAAAAAAAAAAAAAAGAAAAAAAAAAAAAAAAAAAAAAAAAAAAAAGGAAAAAAAAATATATATAGGAATGAATAGATAATAATATATATAATATAATAATCACAAATATAAAAATATAATTTGAATAATATAGATAAATATAATTATTATTATGAATTAAATTTTTTAATAAAATAAAAAAAAATAACAAAGACACAATTCATACATTGCAAATATACACACGCAAGTCTCCAAAATGAAAAAGTTAGACTCCAAATAAATATGTATTTTTTTTTACCCTAAGATTGAATATGGCATTCCCCCCGCTTTCGCCCTAACTCCTACTGATCCTGCAGCATCACTTGAAGTTCGCACACCATTCTTACACAACTTTAGTGTCATCCTTCACGATCCTCGAGCTGCCACTTATTTGCTAGCGTAGATCTTCTAGACTCTCGCTGATTATTGCAAAGTAAACAAACAAATGGCAAGCATCTTGCGTCTGAATTCACAATTTTGTGCGAATCTTGCGGCTGTGCATTAGCGAGGTGTTTTGGCATGACAAAAGAGACCTATGTCACAGGTGGCCATCATGAGAAAACTTGAGGATTGATTTGACGTGTCTTCGATTATTCGCCACAACCCTTACCTTCCATGACGGATCACCTAATGGTTTGTAAAAAAACTGCAGAACCTTCAGAATGCCGTTCTTCTATGCACACTGTGCGCTTTGTGCAGAATGTATGCGGTGTGTGCAGCCCTTATCGTCAACCTCTTTTTACCCGCCCAGCTCGTTAACTGCCTAGTCCCAGCTTCATCCAAAAGCCGGTATGGGTTTTGTTAGTGTTGTGTCGTTCAAAATATAGATATTGTGTGTATTTTGTACTTGTTCACTCTTGACACAAGTGAACTACATTTACTTTGGTCGCGTTGACTTTTTTCAGTGCTAATATACCACGTGAAATGACTGACTTTTTCAAGGAACTCTCTTTCCAAGGTTGAACTCCACCTTCTAGGCTGCCCAATGTCATATCCATAGCTCTTTCTTCGAGGACAATCCGCAATTTATCACTTCTGATCCCTTATTATTTCACTTTCAGTGAGCCAGGTACCCAGCAGCTTGAGCTTCATCTCAATTCCACGTCTCCGCTTCCCCCTACTCCCTCTCGGCCATGACTGTCAATCTTTCCTGACTGTGACGAAGACTATTCTTTTGTCTTACCTCAACCCCTTTATAATGTTTTGCCGAGGAGCGATGCGTTTTTCGAAATGTGGGTTCATCTCCATCTCATCTCCCTTTAATGGGAAAAATAGGGGACTTTCTACTTCTTATATCGGTGTCCCTCAAACATTCGGGCACCTTTAAAGATATTTTGTCATTGAAAACGAATGCACGTGATGAGGCAACTCCCTTTAGAACTATCTGCGACCTATTTAGGTGTAATACAAACATCTTCACTGATATTTCTCATATATTTTATTATATATGATTCGAGTACTCTTTGGCAGAGTCCCCTTATCTTTTACTAATTTCGATTGCAGGATTGAATTAAAAACAACCTTCAATACACTCAGTGAGCTGTTATAATCAGCCAGAGAAGAAGTGCGTCGCTTACGTTCCTTAGCACCTCCAACTATCATGAGACGAAACCTAGTCATTTGTCTTAGGGTCATGTATTGTGTGTATTCATGTCCGTTTTCGCACTAAGGTCAATGGATGCCGCGCGCCGTTACACCTCACACCACGCCGAGCCCTCCCCGAATCCTGTTTCCATCATGCCCATCTCAGCACACAAGGGCGTATTGTCGCTGAGAACCAAAGAATGTATGGTATAGGTAATCTCAGAGCCGTTTTTTTATAGTGGTTTCTCTCCCGACCCCTGACACACCTCTGTGTTCCGACGCATATAGTAAACAGAGTGTTTCTGAAGAACTGTGTGGACAGGAAAACAACCTAACTTGTGATTTTAGCTCGTGACAATGAGACCTCGAGCAGGGGGCGTTGCGTGTGACCACGTCTATACCACCTGGCATAGTGGTGTGTGTGTGTGTGTGTGTGTGTGTGTGTGTGCGTTGTGTGTGTATGTTGTGTGTGTGTGATTCTCTCTTCCCCTCGTCCTAGTCTCCTCGTGCCTCGAGTCGTGCTCCCTCTCTCCTCTCTCTGTTACGTCCGACTCGCATGACTCGAGTTCTCGTCTCGTCCGTCTTCAGCGTCTTAGGGGTCGTCTCGTCTCTCTCTCTCGTCCCTTCTCGTTGGGTCTTCGTCTCCTCTCTCTTCTTTCTTCCCTTTTTCTCGCTCTCTCTGTTTTCCTCTCCTTCTCTCCAGAGTAAAGATCTCTTCAACTATCTCTTCTTCTCTATTTCTTTAGCCTTTCTCTATCTCTTACTCCCTCTCCTCGTTTCGTCGATCCGGTTTTCTCTGCGCGTCTCTTTTCTGTCTCTCATCTTTCCGTTCTCTTTCGATGTTATTTCGTTCTTATATCCTCTCGTCGTCTCAACTACTCATCTCATCTCTTCTCATCTCATCGGTCTTTATCTTATCTCTCTCCTCTGTTCCCTATCTTCGTCTCTTATTCGATCACATCAATCACCATTATGAGCACCATCCACCTTACGCATCACCATCATTATCAATCACTCAGTCATGCTCGCTCAACCACAGCGTCGCCGGCAATCAACACCCATCAACCTTTCCGCTGCACGGCGACCTTCCTCTTCCGCGTGTGGTGGTCTTGTTCTGTTCGGGAGGACCTGTTATCAATAGAACTAGTGGGTTGGTGTTTCGTCTCTCACTTCCATTTGGCTCGTTGGTTGGTGGGGATCTCTGTCTTCGTGTGTGTCTGTGCTGACAGGGTCCAAGAACACCACATACATCCGTTAAGGTGCTTGACGTCGATACATAACTATCGTAGTAACGGCATACTCACTACATTAGCTCCTCATAATTATTCCACAAGCGCAACGAATATTCAAAACAGTCTCAGTGGAATTTTTAATGGCACCAGGCGAAGAAATACTTCCCTTGGTCACCGACTTTAAACTAAACGCGATATTAACTTACAAACAATAATTTTGTTACGTAAACTGTTAGTGATAACAACCGTACTTTGAATGAGACTGGATTTTTATCTCTAAGTAGTCCCCTCATAGGAGTTGCAGATCAACAAGGCTGATCTCACGATTGATAACACCATTAATGATATAATGTTTCTCCATCACTAGAATGTCTTAACGTCCGCAAACACTGAGTATTTTTCAGTGTTGTAGGTTTGGTCGTAGGAACCTGCTGGTAGTGAGCGTGAAAAAAATTTTCTCCGTCAGCTGTATTGGACTTGCTCTTACACTAGTCGTTAGGCGGCTCATCGTCTTCCTTGGTCTCCGCTTCTCAGGCTGTTTTTGTCCAGGTGAGTATGTAACCAAAACCGATCTCGATTGCGAAATAAGGCAGGTTAAGTTAGGTAGGCAAACCAGTGATGAAGTAAGTTTCATATACAAGGAATACAAACCGGAAAAATGCGAATAGCATTGAGAGACAGGAAGCTTAATTATAATTATTCTAGTGTTTTTGCTTTGCCACTATACTAGTTCAAGTGGGCATCCCTTCTGCTTTTGTCATAATTGTGTGGTCTTTTGCTTGTGATACGACTATAGGGTTATGTGTTTATACGTGTACTTGTTCGTTCTTTCTCTGCGTTTGACACGACCTTTGAAAGCCTAAATATTTGATCACTGATGACCAGCTGTGTGAGCAACTGTGCAACAAGTGTTCCTCGTCTCTTGCTCATCAATCGTCTTTCGGTTCTCTTCTGTTCTATTCTCTGCCGTTTCCTCTGTCTCCCTTCCGTCAGCGGGTACTCTCGTTCTTCCACGATGCTCTCGTCTTCTCTCTCATCTTCGTCTCTCCTCTCTCTCGTCTCTCCACCTCGGGATGCATCTCCTCTTGGTCTCCTCACTCGTCGTCTCTCTCTCTCTCTCTTCTTCGCCTCTCTCCTCTCTCGCTTTCTCTCCTCTCTCGTCTCCTCTTCTCTCCTCCTCTTCGCTCTCTCTCTCTCTCCCTCTCTCTCTCTCCTCTTTCGTCTCTCTTCTCGTCTCTCTCTTCTCTCTCGTCTCGCTCATCTCTCTCCTCTCTCTCTCATCTCTCTCTCTCTCTCTCTTCTCTCTCTCTCTCTCTCTCTCTCTTCTCTCATCTATTTTCTTCTTCTCTCTCTTCTCTTCTCTCTCTGCTCCCTATTCGCCTGCCTCTCATACATTATATAGCGCCAATCTTTTTTCCTCGATTGTGAATCACATTTGTGATACATTATATCCCTCCCAGCGTAAAACTGTCTCCGCTGTGCACCGGGAAAATCTGTACACAAGTTTAAGTTAGGATGTGCGAAGTTTATGACCCTAAATTTCATTCAATGTTAACAATCCCCAAGAATTACTAGGTAAGCACCGTGTGGGATATAGTTGCTTTTATTGTCCGAGATTAACCATGTGTTATGTGAGTTTATACGAGATTGGGAGGGATGTGAGGGCTTCATGGTAGGAGAGAGATGGAGGTTAGGTGTAGTTCCTGGAAGTAGGAGAAGGAGAAGTAAGACCATAAATTAAGGGAACACTGCATGTTAGATTTCTCCACCCTGGTTCAACTTTACACCTCAGTGATGAGGAGGCTAGTGAGGAGGTAGGAGGGAAGTAGGATGGTTAAATGCTTTATAGGAGCTTGATGCCTTAATTAGTAACAAGTGAGAAGGAAGTATGGATGTTAGAGTGAGAGGAGGAGGAACTTAGTTAGGTTCAGGGGAGGAGGTATGTTCGGAGGTGAGTGAGGTCTACAGGAGAGGTTGATATTGTGGGTGTGGGTAAGGAGTGGAGCAGAATGGGTCCCTTTATAGTCTTTCTCGCACATCATCACTACTCGAGATGAATGACAAAACTTTCTACGACAACGAAAAGTTGCTCAGACAACTGACAGATTAGGAAAATCTTTATTTCAGTGTAACATGACAAAGTGCTCCCTTAATAAAGAGGAGAAACCCGAGACTATCCACCTGTGTGAAGCGTAGGGCTAATAAAAGATATCTTTTATGCCAGTACAACAAAGTTGTCACTGTCAATCCCGACGCTATGTTACATGCACGACTTCTTTCTCCCTCACCCTGGGTGCGAAATTTATAACACGATTGCTTAACACAACACTTTGTTTTCCTTCCCTCATGGGATATAATTTGAACGTGTCATAGCCTGGACGCTGCTGGGGACTACATTCCCCCGTAGTGTGGCGATGCCTGCGCCCTGGGTGGCCGGGGCATGACGCGGCCCCTTGGCGGGCGTTTGGGGATACTGCTGCCGGTCTCTCACTATCTGTGCAGGGCACTGAGTGAGGCTTTCCTCCACCTGCCAGGCTCGCATCCGCCTCTTCATATCTCTTCTCTATATTACTGTGAGTCTTGGTTCTTCCATCCTTTTAATTATATTATTTATTATTTTTTTCTCCTCTCTTTTCCGCAATACACTTCTCTTTCTCTTTTGTTCTGATGCACATCCTAGTGTACTAATTGAATGTCAGCACAATAGTCATTCTTGCTGCCACATCAATGTTCTCAGTCTTCTCACTGCACTTCATTGACACTGTTATTTTCCGCTCCTATATCTCGAGCTGCTTTATTACTCATGTCGTCGTTGTCAGGACAGGTTTATTATGATTCATTCCCATAATGTCCCCATGTTCAGGTCAACATCTTTAACTGATTGTCTCTCATTCTGCCCTCGTTCATCTTTGGCACACAATTATCTCTGTCCGCTGCTCTAACATCTGCTGTACGCACTCCTCACTCCCGCCTCCCTCCTTTATGGTAATACAATGAGGGCCGCCGGGAAAACAGAAGGTTGTCCTGAGGTGGCTCCTGTGACAGAGGTAATTGATGGCGGCGGGCTGAGTGCAGGTGGCAGGCTAAGCTGGCAGGCGCGCAACATACCTGCTTACCCTTCCTGCCTACCGCTTCACGCACAAATGGACTAGGCTGCCAGCCCACGTTCTATACCTCGCCTTCCCTTGGGAAAGCTTTGTTACTCTCTTCATGGACTCCGTCGACTGCGCGACACAGCATCCCTGGTTACCAGGGGTGTAGCATGTGTTGGCATGAATCTGTCTTCTTTTGGTGAGGAACGGTTGTCCATAATCACGTCCCTTGCATTATTGCAGCTCAACGATTATGTCTTACACTCTATATTGCTGGTTTGCTGACTTCCCTCTGTTGATCGCTATACCAACTTCTCTTTTTCTCAAGCTTCACCACCTTAACGCTGGTCAAATATTTGCCAGTTGAGATATAGTTATCATTATTCACTTGATTTAAAATTAAATGAAACTCAGATCGCCACCACCACTAGATCCTACTTTCAGAGTGATCAAAATACACGTGCGTTCAACCAAACTTTCCAAAACACCGCGTTTCCTGCGGTAAGTGGATGGACTTCCACTCCCCCACGACCTCCCTCCGGCCCCCATGTTTTCCTTACATCCTACCCGACCTCCCCTCTCCTTCCACCTCAACCAACACTGCGTATCAATCTCCTTAAACCGGGTGCCGCCCCTCGTACCACTACCCGCTCTCCCGTTTTGCCCGACTTGCTCCATGTAACCTACACGCCATCTCCCTTTCACTCCTCTCGTGCCGCAAGCTCACTCAACTTACTCTCTAAGATACCTCAGAAGGACGCTTCCAAATTTCACCCCTAATAAGCTAACAATTCTCTATTTTAATTTTTTCCCCTCGTTGGTGATACACGGTCATCGAGAGGGGAAAAATGAATCTGTATAATAGCCGGTACGGCCCTCAACTGGCTTGTAAAAGCAGGTATGATATATTTGCACACTCTTTGTGATATTTCTCTTTGCTCTGTAGTCGCCTATTTGATATAGTTGACTCAAGAACTCGGCTGACCCAGTGCCCGTCATCCTCTCACCGCCCGTTCCCCTACCGCTCCACCCTACTCCTACTATAGCACGTCTATCTCATAACCAGTCTTTTTGCACATCTACAAAAAAACCTTGCTATATCGGTGATAACTTTTGCTGTTGATATTATAGTTTCGTGGTATATGAGAAGTGACTAGGGGTGGCTAGGCCACTCACGCATAGACTTAAACAAGTACGAATCATTGCCGTGTTACGTATTTCCTGTTTCTTCTCATACAATACACATAAATACACACAAAATAAACTATTTTTAAGTTTCCAACTATCAACAGTTAAAACGTATTTTTCTCCATATTTTTTTTCTTGAATAACGACACAAATTTCTACTCACCCATGTGACCTACGTCTTCTCTTGGCAGGTCTGGCAGTGTCCCTAGCGGATAGTGTGGCTTTCGAAAGATCTGGGATGGAGACGAGGTACGTAAGAACCCCCGAGTAATTGGTCCATTTGACTCTGCTTTGGAGTGGGCTGGTCCTCCTGGGGGCAGCGGTGCTTGGGCAAGTGGGTGGAGGCACAGGGGGAGTGTGTGTTCCTTCTCCTGCTGTCCCTCTCGATACCACCTTGCGGTACCGCCGATCCTTTCCTGGTGGTGTACTCTGGTCCTCCGGTGTGCTTGCTCTCTTCTCGCCCCCTCGCTGTACGTTTGCGTCCTGCAGCTGACATTGGATGGTAGGCGGATTGGATATATAGTTTATTTGTGTTATGTGTGATCTGGCACTAACAGTTAAACCAAAAGAATATACAAGGATGGTTTAGGAATATTACTTGATGTTCTGTTATCAAGATGAAATTATTGTTTATTGAGTATTTGTACATCAGTCTACCATTGTGAGGATAATGTCATATATGCGTAGCGTCAGTTGTGCTCGATAAAGTTAAGATTAAAGGTACCGCCTACTTTATGATAGACTAGTGGGGTGTTGAGATGACTACTAGTTTGAGGACCTACCTATGTGATCACAGAAACAGTGGTATTTTTGCTTATATCATAACGTTCTTACATTCACCATCGCACTCACAAAGTATATGCCATTTGTATAAACCACTAACATGGAAATTAATCAATGTCCTTCTCCCATCCCCGTCGCTCGCTCGTCTTCTCTGTCTTGTGTCCTGTGGTGTGTCGTCTGTCTGTCTGTCTCTCTGTCTCTCCTCTCGTTCTCTCCTCTCCTTCTTCTAGTCACTCGGTTCCTCTCTCTCTCCTTCTCCTCAAGTCACTTCCGTTTCTACTCATCGGGATCCATCTCTACTCTTACTCTTCTTCCTCTGGCCTACGGTCTGCCTCTCTTCTGGCTCTCGGGTCTCTCTTCTCTCTCCTCCGTCTCTCTCATACGAGCTTCGTGTATCCCTGAGGTTCTCTCTTTCCATGATATCATATATATCGATGAATATACATAATCTTAGGGTAAAATCATCAAACATTCATCATCATCATCTTTATCATCATTAGTTACAATTGTAATCATTATCATCATGATAATTCATTGATCTGATCATGCTTTTCTCATAGATCTGCTAGACATAAATAAAGAAAGTAGAATAGAAGAGGAGAGTAGAGATGAGGCAGGAGCGAGAGAGAGCTAGTAGAGAGAGAGGAGAGAGAGAGAAGAATAACACTTAAGGGGTGGGGGAGACGATTAGCAATGGGGGGAAAGATAAGTACAATACTCCTGATGCTTGTGACTAAAACAAGTTTGATTTCCTCCTGGCTTCCTAAGTTTTTTGGCAGAAGCGTGAGATTCTAACATCCCACACAGCCCGGAGGCATTGGTGGTAAGCGTTGCCCGTTTGGATAGTTATCTGGATGTCTGATCCTTGAGGAACGTACAGTAGGATTCATCGGACGACGCTTAAATCTTTTCTTTATATAACGTTCAGTCTGGTGGTGTTTTTTTTTGTATGCCTTCCAAGCAACATATTTTCAGCACAATTTTGCCACTTCGCAATCCAGGTGTGCAGTGCTGTTGTGATTGACTGCATGAGACTATTAATATCGGGAGGTGTTGGTGGTCTTCAAGAGTTGTCTTGTACTGGGCAGGGTGAAATTGGACACATGCTTTCTTTTTGTCATGTGTATGTACGTGGCCACTTTCAAGGGGCGGTGCAGGGCGCTTACTGCTTATTGTCGCTTTTCAAGGTATACAACAGATGTAAGATTTTCGTGGTGGCCCGATGGCGAACTTACAGCTGCGTCCTTGTTGGCCTCCATCCCTCCTCTCCGTTCTCCCGCATCTTTTTCTTCACTTTCTTGGTCAGTTCCACAGCTTATAAACTTTTCTCCCAGCTTTCCCTCACAAGGCTCGGCCAGCCCGGTAACCTTCTCCTCCAGTGCTGAGTAAAGATTGTGTTTGATGTATATTAGCTTTGATTTTTCTCTTCATCCTACAGAGGTGAGGCTGGATCGTGATGGTCTTGCCTCTCCACTGCCCTGGCGCTTCGTGGGCGTGTTCCCAGGCTGTTTGGTGCTTGCTGTGCACGTGTTTGTTTCTGGGCGTTGAGTGATGTTGTTTTTGAGGTCACGCCCCCACCTCGCGTGTGCCTCAGCAGTGGGTGCTGTGTGCTGGCAAATTGCCTGCCCTTGGGGTGACTCTTTGGCCAACCTTATACTACTGTGGATGAGTAGCTATTAAAACTAAAGAAAGTCGGGGTATCTCCTCTCTCTTCTCTTCTCTCCTTCTCTGAAATCATTCATATCTGCTCTGCTTCTTTGTTCTCTCTCTCTGGGTCGTCGTCTTTCTCTCTTCATCTTCCGCTCTCTCCTCTTCAATCTTATCCTCTCTTTCTTCTCTCTTCTCTCTCTCTCGTCTCTCTCTTCTTTTTTTTTTTTCTCTCTCTTCGTTCTCTCTCTCTCTCTAATCTCTCTCTTCTTCTTCATTCTGTTCATCTTCTCTTTCTTGCCTCTCTTCTCTCCTCTCGTTGTCTCTTCTCTCCCTCCTCTCTCTTCTCATTCGTTTGTTTCTCTCATCTCTCGTGGTCCTGGCCTCGTCTCTTCTTGTATTTTTTTTCTCTCTTCATCCCTTTGCCTCTCTTCTCGTCTCGTCCTCTCTCTCTCTCTCTTCTCTCTCCGTTCTCTCTCTCTCTCTTTCTCCCTCACAACTCTCTCTCTCTCTCTCTCCCGCTTCGTCTCTGCAGCTCTCTCTCTCTCTCTGCTCTCTCTCTCTCTCTCTTACTCCTCTCCTCTCTCTCTCTCTCTCCTGAAATTCAAGGATAATTCTAGAGTAGATGGCTCATATATATATATATATATATTTATATTATATATATATAGATATATATATATCGCGTAATATATATGTATTATTATATATATTTATATATATCTTATATATATGATTTAATAATTTTCAACTCATGTGGGCCCTAACAGTCTGAGAATGACGTACCGGCGTGCCTTGGCTGATCTCGGGCCGGGGGATGCGCTGTTGGCGAGCTATTCATGGTGCCACTGCTGCTGTGACCAGAGACCCTCCGGTGTACGACCACTTCAGAGCGTGGTGCCCGTGAGGACTGATGGTGGTGGGGTCCTCGCGTACAAAAAACTGGTCTCGTTATCCGTCGTGCAGACGCTACGCGCGTGTACGGCAAAGACCAATCACCTAGCTGTGCCCGACTAGAGGTCATGAAATGCAAGGCCAGTGGAGTAGGGACACTTCAGAGCAAGCTGATGTGATGCACATCACCTACATAGTGCAGACACTCAAGCAGAAAACTCCCACAGCAGCCAGCTTGAGTGTTCAGCAACAGCAGCGATCCCAATGACAAGGTGTAAGAGTGGTGGTGACTGGCAGAGTACCGTCATCGCATCCCCTGCGCTCACAGGAGTCATCAAGACTCACATCACTTCACTCATGTCACTCGGTTGCACGTGTGAGTCGAGTGAACTGGCAACAACTCAGACACAATGTGACTCCAGCGATCACGTCACCAATGCCGGCCTCACCGGTCATGGAGGAAGGAGCCTCAATATGGGAGATGTGCCTTAGGGTTGTTTGTGGCCGAACGCACACTAAACACTACTGCCCTATTACAGCTGCACGGGACACAAACAACGAAGAATGACACAATACAACAGCTCCAGAGAGGTCTTGCCTCAGATTTGTCCCTGTGATGAAATAAATGCGCCTCTCGTCCTCATGACGATCGTGCACGATAGGAGTATTAACTTTCGTATCTACTAAGCAACAACGCAATCCAGCCTCGTGCGTATGGCAATCACTCGTGTGTGAGTCGGACCAGGAGAACGTACATTCCGTCTACATCTGTTATTTTCTCTGCACCAACTTGTACGATATACATCAATGTCGCCGATAATTAGCCCTACGAGAGAATCCCAGAACAGCACGCTACCCTCCTCCTCGTCCTCCTCCTCCCGTGCACCTCGAGGCCAGGAACACACACTAATCCAGCAGTACATATCCCACCACGTTTCTATCCGAGGCGAAGGCTCCCACATCTTGCAGCGCTCTCGCAGACTGTGAAAACAGAATGTCACGTAACAAGTGCTAAACCCGTTCAATACTATCATTAAAGACACCATAACACACCTAGAGCACAAGGAGTAGCGAGCGCATCACGGAGGAGACGAAAATCATCTGACAACAAATCTGGACAGAGATAAATTCAGGACAAACACTCAACTCACTATATCATGCACACTCATATAAAACTAACACTACTACCTCACAACCCAAAACAGTGGAGAGCACTGCCATCAATTTCTCACTGCCACCTCACTAGAGAGCATCGAGCAGCAAGTGTCCGGTTCTCTATACCGTGTACACTGAGCACATCGAACCCCACAAAAAAGAACACTCTTTACTGTCACACGGCAGTTCCAATGTGTGATCTGCCTTGACTTGCACGCAACGCTCAATCTAAAAGGAAAGGCTATATGCACCTCTCCTCCAGTTCGATATCTATTTATAACAAGGTTTCCGAGCTCTCGACACAACACGTAATACAGACCGTAGTTCCCGACCAATAAGATGTCATCTCAAGCGCGGGTCGCTGTGCTTAGCCCGCAGATACGTCTGTTTGTAGGGGTCAAGAGAGGGACCAAGCTCGTGCTGACACCAAGACACCTATCCAGGCTAGCGACCGGTGAAATGGAGAGTAGTGTCCAGTACGACAACGGGCATGGAAAGCAGACTCTATATCGCAAACGAAGAGACGTGTGAGTCATAACACTAAAGCTGTGGAGACCACGACACTGCTGTAAGTAGTAGCAGACGAGCGAAGCGTACACGACGGTAAACTCGTTGAAGCATACACACACAAGGCAGACGCAGCCTCATCTAAAACCATCAATCACCGCCCCAAACTGACATGCAAAACACGGACATGTATAGCTTGATATGGTTACAGAGACAGGAACACGATGACGCCAAAGAGTAGCGGTTACAAGGCGAGCTGTGCTGATAGCTACCTCATAGGTTACTTTCGTGCCATGGTGAGGCAGTACCTACACTCTTGTCCGGTGTGTTCCACGCGTTTGGGTAGCGCGTTGAGTACACCGACAGTGTGGCTGACTGCCGGGCGGTGACAGTTGACATAGTAGTCGCTTGATATTCATGCTTGCGGTTGCCTGTAGAGCGAAATGATTACAGAAATGCGGCACAGACAAGACACGACCCATGAGAAGACAGACGAGGCTGTGCTGGGGAAAAGCGTATCTGCATATGGAGCGAACACAAGCGAACTTCACCTGACGAACTACGCGAACTGTTCTTACTTGTGTGTATGTCACACTGAGGAGGAGATACATATGTTTACACAGCAGATGACAGAGACAGACTGAAATAGATCACAATCTACTTATAGTATATTACTCAAATCCACAACACAAACAATAGGCCGCACTTTATATAAATATTTACATTGACCACAACTGCCTCATGTTTTTTCTCTTTACTTTGCGCGTTCCCGATCTATACTTAGTACTACGACATCAGGATGTTTGGTGTAGCCGCAGGGCAGGCTATGCTACACCCACACATCTTCCTATAGCATGTGACTGCACACGTTATGAATGTGCTCTAAAAGACGCAGTAATGCACAGTCAGCACATGTACTGCGTCAATATACCTAGCCATCACCGGCAAAATGTCTCCCATCATGTGACTCAACCATATAAAGTGTGCCTCTCTACAAGTACAAATAATGTGACGCAAGGATGTGTCAGTCAGTACACTGCCCCTCCTGGAGGCACAACGAGAATCAGACAAGCAGGGCAGCGGTCATGGTGGCGGACGAGTCCAGTCACCACAGAGGATGTAAAGTGGTAAAAGTGCGGCCACACGCTGTAGCTGCGCGTAGCTGCGGGCATTTATCTCCCGTCACTATCGGCTCTTTGAGGCCTGTGTGTAAACAATTATCCGTTTACTCAGGACACAGGACCACATGTCGACTATCTCGAGTTTCCACAGTGTTTACTCCTTCGACCAGGTTTTTCCCTAGTACCTCACACCTAGGTACCCACACCACAGAGAATCACTTTGGATGCATATGATTAGGAACTCTGCAGACAACCACAACTTTTTCTCCTCCTTACCATTCACTGAACTAAAAGTAAAAAACTACTACACACACACACATACACACACACACACACACACACACACACACACACACACACACACACACACACACACACACACACACACACACACACAGCACAGACATATATATAAGATATAATATAGACTATGATATATAGAATATATATATATATGTCTACGAATACAATATATATACCTATATAGTATATATATATATCATATATATATATTTTTGTATATATATATATATATCTACTTACATATACATATATATATATATGTATATATATATATATATATATATATTATATATATATATATATACATATATATATATATATATATATATATATATATATATATACATATATATGTATATATATATATATATGTATATATATATTATATATATATATATAGGATATATATAATATATCACCACATATATATATATATATATATAGTATATATATATATTAATAGTTTATATGTATACTATATATATATACTATATATATATATATATATAATATTTATGTATATTACATTTATATATATACTGCTATAATTTTTATATATATATATTATATATATATATATTATATATATAATATATAATATT
The DNA here is from genome assembly GCA_029783475.1 of Metacarcinus magister. Taxonomy (NCBI): domain Eukaryota; kingdom Metazoa; phylum Arthropoda; class Malacostraca; order Decapoda; family Cancridae; genus Metacarcinus; species Metacarcinus magister. Next base: position 12,449,404 of record JAPQNM010000022.1, read on the forward strand.
ATATATTATTATATGCTATTATTTGTAATAGATTATATATTATGATATATTATATAGAATATATAAGAACATATAAATAAATATAATTAGTGGCTCCAATACAATGTAATGCATTTTACCACATGAGAATTTATTAAATATCAAAATATTGATATTATACTACTTTTTGCACAGTTTTTTTTTCAGTACAACACAACTTCGTTGAATGACTGGACAGTTGAGCAATACAAATATGAAATGAAAATAGTCATAACCTTTTATGAAGTGTTCAAGTCACTCAGTAAGTAAAGTTGTGCGGGTGATTGTGACTGCGCTGGATAGTGTTCTGAAGGTCTTCGGTGTTTGGGTGTTCAAGGCCGTGTTAGTCCCGTGCTAACCAGAGTCTGTCCTGCTTCACTTATCAAGGAGGTATATTTTTCCTTATACTCGTAAGGACAGAAAAGCAATATCCATCGACATTGTTATTTGATTTTATATTCATTTTGATTGCATAGTTCTTTTCTGACGAACTGCTGTTGCTGCTTCATGGGACCATTTTTAAATGCAATACAGGTTTCTTTATGTTATAATATTCAGAGCATAGAACATAACTTCACCTTTTGATGGAGTCCATAGCGGAGGGGGGGGGGGTTATTTAAACAACGAACACTTTCTCGTCGATCAAGCGTTACGTCGATTATTTAGAGTAGTTTTTTGAACTGGTCTTTTTGTAGCATTCATATTATGACTCTAAAGGCATTATTACTTATATCATTTGCCCAACAAAAATGTGTTGGCAATTTCGTATGGTTTCCCAGCCCTTCCTATGGCTAGAGTATTGAAACTTCGTTCGCCTCTTTTATGTCTCTCTCCACGCATTATTATGACTCTCTGTGCGCACAGCAGTTTATTAACTCTTTGAATGCGCCTTTCCGCAAATAAAAAAGATTATGAATCGTTTGCTTCAAACATGCCACCGGACCGAGCCCACCCCCGGTGCCGGGTTAAAAAACCAAATACGTAGGGTTCACGCCAGTGGTGCCATGACCTGTTGTTCAAGATATACCATAGCCCTTGTAAAGTGATTTAATGAAGTGACTATTAATATGCGATCAAGTTAGAGTCCGTTCACAACTTTGCTTATGTTTACATCACACTATCACCCACACCCATAGTGGAGTATCAACGCAGTCTCACTGGATTCCTTGGAGTATTTTAGAGTGTATTCCTCATAATCTTGAGGATAGTCTACAGTCTGATCAGGTCGCAGGTGTGGCCAAGTCTAGAGAATGTTTTCTGTGGATCACAGTCAGTGCTAATTCTATACGTGTCAATGTGCACGGGCAAACGAGAGAGTCAAGTGTCAACGAAAACGACATCGACACTGTCACAGCTTTCTTTTTTCTCTTCGGATCGAGCTCATGCTACTTCATCCTTTGCAATCATGTGCAATTCAGTGCTATGTATATAAACGTGTATACCCAGTCATCACACAAATTACCTAATGTTATGATTACCGTTTCCGATGACTTTCGAATTGTACCGCACAGCTTGTCTGTATCACACTGAGCATTGCAAGATGTAAAATAAGTCATATAGAAATAATGTGCTATGCTACCTAAATATGGAGCGACATAGTTGTGTTTACACTGAAATTCATATATTGAGACCTGAACAGTAGCATAATCTGTAATTTGCCATCACAGCTACTATGAAGGAACGAGATAATACTCCATAATGATGATGAAGAATGATGAGGATTTGATAATGATGAGATGATGAATGATAGATGATGATGATGATGATGACTGATGATGATGATGGACTGATAAAAATAACATAATAATTGATAATATGATATTGCTGGATACTAATGATTACTAATCACAATAATACTAATACACCAATAACACCTAAGGATATAGATACTCACGATCAGATCATAATAATAATGATAATATAGAATAGTAGAGCATAATGCTACTAATAGATTACTAATAATGATAATCAATAATAATAATATATATAATAATAATAACTATAGTATCTATAATATATAATAATAGATTGTAATAATAATAAAACTAAATGATGATAATGTAACACTTATGATAGGAGAGTAATCATAATGCTTATAATTACTGAATAAGATAAGCATATAATAATGAATCTAATAATATATATATAAGATAATAATAATTGATATAACACATACAGATACTTAATACAATAACAATAACAATAATAATAATAATCATATCTAATAATAATGATAATACATACTAACAATACAATAATAATACTGAATAATGACATATTATAATATAATAATCAGTGTTACTAATAAGTAATAAACTTACTACGCATACATAATGAAAATGAGTATAATAGTAAATTATAATCACACAGTCAACCAACATGAGTCACCTTTTGGAGTGCTATGAGCAATGGCGTGGCATCACCAACGTGAAAATGTGCCCGAGTTGTTTCTGTGCTCGCTAAACTACAGTAAGCTCCTTCTTATCACGTATTCAAGACGCAGAACAGAAAGTACTTTCTATCTATTGTGGCTAGAAAGAAAGCTATGTGAAATAAGTGGTTACCTATTATATAGATATTGTACAATGGTACATAGCTGTTTTGTTGTTGTTGTGCTGCAAATTTCATTCATAAAAAAAATACAATAATAATCATACGTCAATAATACCGTCCTACTATATATATAATAATAATTATAATAATAAACAATCATAACACATAGCTCAAGCAAAGAACGCACTGTATGTGCTGATACGAGCTACAGCCTTCGGTATCAGCGTCATAACCACCTAGTCGACAATCCTTCCTGCCCTACGCCCTGCTGTTTAGCATCCCGGCATAGCACTCACTACTCTTCACACTCGTCTAATAATGATCAATAAGAATAATAGCCAAATAATTGCAATCAATTAACAACGATATACTACTGATACATGGAATAACATAATGATCATGTATATAATAAGTATCATAATAATCATAATCATACTAAGATGATATACATAATACTAAGCATACATAGAAATACACTTAGATACAAATTGAACTAAAAATATACGGCCCCTAATACTATTTACAGTCGATTAAATCATCATGCACTTATGTATACTAATAACTATAATAATATATCATATAATAACTATAATATAATAATCATAATACTAATAATATATAGTAATCAATCGTAACTCATAACTTATATCAAGTATCATAATAGATAATAGTATACTGTATGATACTAATAATGATGATACAATAATAGCTAATACTGTTCTAGTAGTTTTCACTATACTGTCCTATTGCTACATATAATCATTATATCTATATTGTCTGATGAATTATCATCTAGCATTAGTTAATATTATAGATCTATTATTATGACATATTAGGACATTATATTTTGATTATGATATGATTATTATTATTATATCATATATCATTATCATCATTATTATTATTATTGTTATCATTTGTTAGTCATCATTTTAAACTATGTTCGTATCATATTATTTTATCAACTCATAGATGTTACTACATCCCTACCGTATTTATCCTTATTATCATCAATCATTATTATCATATTGTGTTAGGAGGAGGTGGCGAGAGGTATAGACGTAAAGCCAAACGTATGACACTAAAACGAGGAAAAAAACAGATAGTATTACATAAACTGGCGTTGATAAAATCATCATCAAGAAACAATAAAACAGCAAGACTTTCTAATGTTGAATGTACCGTTGTCCCCACGACATCAGAACACACACAAAGCAGAAGAAAAAGTTGCATTATGAAATCCTAATGTAAGTTGTCCAGCTTAGCATATCTAAATACAACCAGCGTGCCAGGCACTCCCAGCTAACCCAGCCTGTCACCTCCTCCCACCACCATGTTGTACACCACCACAAACCCCCTACACACCCCTATCACGCCCCTCCCTACCACATTGAAACATTCCCTTACACACAACCCCCCTACACACCCTCACCCCTCCCCACCCTGTACACCGTCACCCAATCCCTCTAACACATCCCTCAGCCCGATCCAATGCTATCTAGCCAGACACACACCAACACAGCCTCGCGCCTCATATCATCTTACCCGATCCTCGTCACATGCTCAACGCTCGAGCATCTTGCATCTCAGCATCTCCTATCCACTACCACTTACTACTACAACTTATGCACCTTACCCCACACCGAGACAACCACGCAGTACCTCATTACCACTGTATTCCCTTTTCCATTTACCACTCAGTACACACCCACACCCACCTCCTCCCACACCGACCGCGGTCCGGCACTACGGTTCAGAGCCTTGCGATTGTCCAGGCATAGGTAATCAACACGGCCGATCGATGCTCAAAGAAAAACAAGCCGCATAGGTTACAAAATGTCAGGTGCGGGCTTATCTTGTTTCGTTTAAGGACTGCGTCAGCGTGGTTTAGCACACGCACCTCTAGGCCGCACCTTGACATGTAAACCATCCACGTACCCTGGCGAGAGGGAACGACCTAGATCACCTCTTCGTGATAGTTGTACCAATCCCGTTCTAGCTCCACAATTACATGACGTTCTCAGGGTTGTTGTTCGTATGAGTGCCCACATCCTGCTTTGAGAGCCGACTGCTTATTGAGGTGTGGCATATGGTTTTTTTCGATTTGGACTTGGAGCCCACGACTTGGCAGCAGGTTCAGTAGGAGGTGCTAGGTAGAGCGACACTCATGTCAAGTGGGAGGAGAGTTGTGTGTTGTGCTGTGTTTTTTGTCCACATGGTACGTCGCACAGAACTTGTATATCTGTTGGGCACGTTTACAGTTTGTTGTGTGTTGTGACGTAAATACCATCAGCGGCAGACGCTATAGTCACGCTGATGTTGCTTCTGTGCTTTAGGTTGTTGGCGCCTTGCGAGTGGAGGGGTTTGTGCTGATCATCGTGCTCAGTTTCGACATATGCATGATCTGCCTTCAAAATACAGATAAAGGCGCGCCTGTGGCAAGCTGTTACTGGACGCTACCCGGTTATCAAACGTGTTTTGTTTGTTTTTTCCCTATGTATGTATGTTGGAAGTGGTTGTTGTGTGCGATACTGTGTTTGGGTCATATGGTATAGGTGGGTGTGTCGTGTGGGTTCGCGCTCCTGGTCACCGTGATGGCGGCAAATGGGTAGAAAGGGAACTTGAGTGAAAAAATGACTAGCGGAGCGGATTAATTAGGTCATCGTAGTTGTCCCCGGCGTAATTATCTTCCGCGGGCGAGGCAAAAGGATGAGTAGAAGAGAGGGATGCAGAGAGAGAGGCGAAGTAGAGAGAGAGAGAGAGTATTGAAGAGAGTAGAGAGAGAGAGAGAGTAGAGAGTAGAGAGAGACGAGAGAGAGAGACAGAGAGAGTAGAGAGAGAGAAGGAGAGAGGAGAGAGGTAGAGAGAGATGATGAGAGAGAGAGAGAGAGAGCAGAGAGAATGGGGACAGGGGTGTGTGTCCGAGCTAGTACAGATCTATATACAGGTATTGCATGAGACCTATACGTATAGCTCACAGAAGACAACTAAAACATATCAAAGAACAAATATTCGACAGAAAAAGATTAATGACATTCACACAAACTTGACCCAAAGAGGGATACTAATACACGTCGATACACGACCAATAACAAAAACAACAAAAACGATATTACAGACACGAAGCGTCATGAAAACAAACAGGATGAATGACAGATGACAAGGCGCTAGCAATAGACGAAAGTAACAGTGTCTAGTCTAATATGGCAGGTTTAAAGTATGTTTCGTTACAGCATTATTCCAATAGAGCGTCTCTGTGGCTGGTACGTGTAACCTAATATAAATCAGCAGCAGTGGGACGAGTAGAGCAGAGAGATAGGAGAGAGAGAGAGAGAGCACGAGGAGAGAGAGAGCAGTAGAGAGAGAGAGAGAGAGAAGAGGAGAGAGCGAGAGAGTGAGAGAGAGAGAGCTAAGGAGAGATAAAGATGAGAGATAAAGAGAGAGACAGAAGAGATACAAAAACAAGAAAAGAAAGAAAGCGAGAGCAGAGGAAAGAGAAAGAAAGACAGAAAGACAGAAAAGAGATAGAGCAGAATAGGAAAATAATCTGACCGAGAAAGAACAGAAAGAAAAAGAGAGAGAGATACCGTAGATACCCGTTCGCCACTCCCGACATGGAGAGACAGGCTTCCCACTGACCCATGTCTCCGCAGATATGAAGGAACGCGCTGCCCGAACATCCGACCACCTCACAGAAAAAACCCGGCATCAGTCTTTGTCTTCCTTGCCTTCTCTCAGGTGTCCAAGTAAACAGCCCTGTACACTGACCTTTGATGGTGGAGTGCTCAGACGATCTCGCTCGGGTGACAGATTTGTGTCGCGCGGGTTAACGATTGAGAGTGATCGAAGTTCGCTTTGGCTCGGCGCATACTCAAAGCAAGGAATGAGGTGAGGAAGAGTAAGGAGCCGGCCATAACCACTTAGATTGAAGCTAGGAAGTGACGGTGAATCAGTGATCCGATGATGTGTAAGTGATTCGACAATGGGATAGGAACGCCATCATGTGGTGAGGAGGGGAAAAGTATAGTGAGCGCAGATGGTAACGAATGTAGGTGTATGGTGTAAGCAGGTGATAAAAACAAAAGCATTTGCATTTTTATATCATTTAGATATATAGAGGGGAATATGATGTAACAAATGCAAATTAGAGAGTATAGGTGAATGGATTTGAAGAGTGGATGTTAGCCTAGTTAAGTTGCGCTAACATAGCATCGTTAAGCTATTTGGTGAGCATAGGAAGTTTATGCACGATAGCATTTGCGTGCAAGTGTAGTCGTGCAGTTCAGAATACGTGATGTCAGGGCAGCACAGAGGTTTACTAATGGACAAACTTTCACTAACGAAAGTTATAGGACAGCTCCCAGGCGGGTGTTTGCTTGAAAGATTATCTACTATTCTGCTTCAATAACACTTGAATCCATGCAGGAAATATCAATACCTGATGCTTTGAAACTAATGAGCACTCCAATATTCTCATGCCTCGCATTCACAAGCATTGCCTTCTTCCATAACTCAGAATATTGTGTTTGTTCACATAGTCGAGTTATATTCCATGATATACTGTGACGCACTGATTGAGGTATTTTTTACTTCAATATTTTTATGTTCACAGATGAATTTTTTGTTTATGTGTTGTATCAAGTTTGCTATCCCTTTCTCTGTCGCGCTCCTTACGTCGCATGAACGCTTGCCTGCTTTCCCATTCCACTGTCACTGGGAGAAGAGGAGAGGAGAACGTGTGCGCCTCTCCAGTCTTTTTTGTCATACGCTGGTGTCCGCACACACAGACCTTCTGAGTACCATAACGTCAGTGAAAGTTGAGGCCAATAACACCTCGCGTCCCGATGAGGGAGGCTGTGATCGGAATAACTTTCTCTTAGCAGTTGTGACATAGAAGGTAGATGTCACGTAGAACGGGAGATCATGCTCTACTACTGACTATCTTGAAGAAGTAACTAACCTTTTGGCCGTATTAGTAATGGACCAACAAGCAAAAAAAAGTTGTTTTCACAAATATTTCATACAGCGAATGTACTGTAGCATCACTCTTCCTATTGACTCTACTACCAGCGACCAACTACCAATACAGAGCATTCAACAGGTCACCATATACCGTGATCCATGCGACACTTGTGAGAGAGTGATCAAAGTATATAAACACTTTTACCCTTTTATAAGATTTAAACAAAACTTTTTCCCGCTGCGCCCTCGCACATAGAGTCACACGCCTTAACCACCAACGCACCCGGTGGTGTGTGTCCCCTAACAGCACACAACACCCCTCCTCCACCCACCCGTGCATACTACTTCCTCCAGTTTCTCGCAGATAACATTTGTGAATTGTTTCAACAGACATTATCTATCGTAAATGCGAAGGTCATATCATACCAAAGTACAACTGGTAGATTAAATCAGATCATGACAAAAGTTCATCGGTTGAGGCTGGTGAAGGTTGGTTGCTATGTAGATGACGTGGTGCGACATACTGGGTCACGCACCCACCGACTACGCCACCCCGTCCGACTGACAAACACTGATAACACCAAGAGAGTTACAAGACACACTGACAAGACAGGACCAATAGACATTAACCACCTGCCCTGCTCAAATCCTGCGCCCCTCTTGCGCCCGCCCGAGTCCTACATCACTGGCCCGTGACGCGCCCCGCCTACTTGAGTGCATGTTCCCGCGCCGCATGGTCTCCACGCCCATCCTGTAGTCAGTCACGCCCCGCCTCTCTCACTCTCATCCGCTGAAGTCCCAGATTGATGTGCATGCATGGCGGAGTAATAGAGAGAGGAAGAGAGTAGAGCAGAGAGAGTAGTCGCAGCAGAGAGAGAGAGAGTCATGTCAGAGAGAGTAGCATAGAGAGAGAGAGAGAGAGAGAGAGAGAGAGAGAGAGAGAGAGAGAGAGAGAGCGAGAGAGAGAGTAGAGATGAGAGAGAGAGAGAGAGAGAGAGAGACGAGATAGATGAGAACGTCACTGGTAAGGTAGATATAAAGATATAGACAGAGATGTACAGAAGAAAAGACACAGCAAGCAAACAGGACAGGTAGCGAGTAGATAAGAGTATACTCGAGTAATCACTCCTTTGACAACTCAGCTTAAGCCTCCTATACACCGTAAGAGCATTAAGGTCCAACGACACATTTTCCACAGACACCGTAATACAAATAGAGTGTGTGCTGCTGTCGCTTTTCTTCCACAGGCAATAGATACGCTATGAACTCATACTCAGTATTGTCTGCGGAAAAACCTGATCTGAAGGCACCGCTAGACAACAGCAAGGCAGACTTATACCAGTGATGTCTATAAAGTGGATCGTCAGTGCGTTGATGGGTGAGTGAATCTTATACTGGTATGTCCACACAAGCCGCACACACATAACGTGCTGCATCACCCAACGCCACGCACACACACACACACACACACTCATTTGTGAGATAGAGACACTCACACGTCCTTGCAGCTACATACTTGGAAAGGGCAAGAATGAACGAAAAAGTAGAAAATAATAAGATAGTCAAGACATCTGGAAAAATAGTAGCGTAAATGATAGACAAGCAAATAATGAAATTTAAAAATAGCGACAACAAAAACCGTTGGTAACATAATGAGGTAGTGAGACGTTAAGTCTGATATAAGATAACGATAAAAACAACAATGATCGAAAGTAGAAAAAGAACAGGGGAAAGTGAAGAGGTGATGTAGGGGTCTTGAGGAAAGTGAGAGTATTGTGGAATGACGCGAGATGGGCGGTGAGGGATGTGATGGAATTGAGAAGACGTGGATCAGGAGATACGAAACAGATCGTGTATCGCAGATAAGGACAGGAAAGGCCATGCCAAGCAAATCCACACAAACACACAGCTGGCATGACGATCACAGACACAGACACAAACTTTCAAACAACTGAGAAGAAATTAATGATATCAGCAATACACTTCTAACAATATTCTTCTAATAGAGGTAGAGTAGAGAGAGAGATGAGACTAAGAGAGAGTAGAAGAGAGAGTAGAGAGAGACAGATGAGAGTAGAGAGTAGAGATAGAGAGAGAGTAGAACAGAGCATCCATAGGAAGAGAGAGAGAGAGGTAGAGTAGAGCGAAAGCAGAGTAAGAGACTAGAGAGAGAGAGGAGAGAGCGAGAGAGTAGCCAGAGAGTAGTAGAGAGAGAGAGAGAGAGAGAGCGAGATAGATGAGAGACTTTTCCCACATTTTCCCAACCCACCAGTCACCAGGTACGCAGCTAACCAGTCGCGCATCCCTGGTTCCCCGGTACATAAGGTGTAACGTAACGCTCAGACGCAATTTTCTACATCGTCGACGGTCGTGTCACTCTCCTTCCATCTGCCTGCAGCGTCACACGCGCCGCTGCGTCGTCGCACCACTCACCTGGAGTTTCAACGTTCTCAAAGAAGGCCGGTCATTGGCTGCATTCACCCAGCAGGGAGGATTGGAGGGTGACAGTCCGTGGCTGCCCTCGAGCGGTGTTACTGACTAGGTCAGTCCGCTTGCAAGGTGAGATAGTAATATATAAACTCTCCCCAATACCAAGCGACACATGTGAGTAGGCGTTCCCAGCAGGACCTGACCAGGAGTTGCTTGAAGCTGGGAGGTTCAGTACAGCGAACACTCGAGGGATACAATGGGAAGGTAACTGTGCCGAGAACCTTGCTTCGTGATATCCTATTCGTGACGTGTGTGTGTGTGTGTGTATGTGTAGAGTGTGCAACACTGTGGCGTGTGTGTACTCAGTGACGAACCTGACTGACGAGGCGGTGGTGGTGTGGTTGACAGTCCGTCTTCTTCGACAGCTGTAAGACTATGATCCCCACACTGTTGACCTCGCACGTCTTCACACGACAATATACACTGCTACAGACGCTTACCTTTCATTTGACTTGACAGTGATCTCCTTTACGCTATCAACACGACATCGTAGACAGTCACCCGTGTTTCAGTCAGTAGTTTTGAAGACATGTTCACGTTTTACACACACAGGTGAAACTAATTATACTGCGGACCATCAAAGTTTATCGTACACACGTGTGACTAACAAATTTGCATTGTTGACAAATGAATGATCAGGCTCCGGACTACAGTAGACTATGACCAGATAAAGTCTTATAAGGTGTTTGTCTGTCTGTCTGTGTCTGTCAATAACTATCTATCTATAGTATCTATGATATCATATATATATATATATATAGATATATATATATATATATATATATATATATATATATATATATAGGTAGATGTGGTCAATATATGATATACCTATATATATATATATATATCCTGTATGTCTACTATTATAGCATCTTCGATCAATTTACGCTCATTTACCTCTATGTTATCTAGCTACTATCTATCGTTATCTCTTATCTACTGGTGCTATATCTGATTACTCGGTATAGATCCATATATATGTATCTACATATATAGGTTATAGTTATCATATATGCATATATAGTATTATAAGAGTATCATATACTATTGTATACTCTTATTATCTAAGTTTCCCTATCCGTTGTGTGTGACTAATGACATTCTATACATTCATCACTTTTTGTCTCATACATTGTCTCAACTAGCATAGTAGGTCTCTATCGTTCAGTAGTACATCTGCATCACTAAACAGTCGTTTGTACAGATAGGATCAATAGTTAATTACTCCATCTCCCACAACTTCTGATGTGTGACTAATGATTATAAGTTCGTTCTCTTACTTCCCTACAGGATAGGTGTGTGTGGGCGGATGAGCACTGAGCCTAGGCGGCATCAGAACAGGGGAAGTGGAGGCCGCAAAAAGACGTTTTGCCAGCCCTAAGCTCTGACACTCTGAAAGACATACTCGTCATGCGCCTCGTGAGAGTCCCGGTAATATGTGTGTGCGTCAGTATGTGCGGAGTGGATGGAAGAGGGACCACAGCGACGAATCCCCGCTACAAGTACATTGACTTCTCCCGTCCACTCTCCACTGTCGATGGAATCTCCTTATAGTGTAACCCGCATAGAACGTTCCATGCCGGAGTCGGAGCGATGAGAGAGATGAGATGAGAGATCGAGAGAGATCGATAGCGTTAGAGAGAGCTAGAGTAGAGAGAGTTGCATTTTAGAGAGAGAGAGAGATAGCGAGAGAGTGATATGCCGAGACAGTTATGCCGAGAGAGGAGTAGAGAGTTAGAGATATCGATGAGAGAGAGTGAGAGAGAGAGAGAGAGAGCAAACGTACTTAGTTGTGTGATACCTGAAAAATACTTTTAGAATCAAATTCAGTTTTCTTTGTTTTAATTTTCTCAGTGCCAAGATAATTGCATACGCTGATAAAAAATTTATAATTTAATAGTTTCGATATGCGAATGTATTAACTAAACGGTATATATTTGGAACCTTATTTCTTTAGTTGCAGATGTTTTAATAAGGTTTCCACATGACTGATCGATTTCAATTCCTATCTCCTGTCACATCTAGTTACGTTCTGATATTATCAAAATTGTTACACACTCTGCTCTGCATATGTTCACCATGTCGCAACATCATTCTCCATACCAAAATCTTTCCTGTAGTATAGGAAAGAATGACAAAGACTCGCTATACTTGCTGTGTTTCGTAGGCAGCCATGTTGAAGCCTTCCGTAATCATGATTCGCTCCTAAATATGCCTTTCTGCTCTTAGCGTCTACTATTGCTTCACTTTGTAACTTTACAGTGCTCTACTCTAGCATGGAACAAATGAGCTCCCTCCTTAGTAGGAGTAAATCAGTGATGACCTTTCCACTATTCACTGACTGGACTAGTAAAAAAGTGTAGTAAACACAATGTTGTGAATTATATCATTTGTATACTCTCTCTTCTACCTGACAACTTTCACTATCTTCCTCTTTACGTACCTTTCATCTACCTTTCAGCGTCAGTATTCCTCACTAAGATACTTAATTGGAATATATATATTCTTTCCTTCCTCCTACCGACCCACTTCTGCTCTATATGTTGTGCTTTATAATCACATCACAACACAAATCATGCATCAGCTGACGTTTTATAAAGGCCTTTTTCATCCCAGCGTGGAGTCTCAGTGAAGGGTTGGGTGGGTGGCGGATTTAGTATATAAAAGAAGGTCAAGAAGGAGGGCTCACAGGAGCATGATGTACATAATTTCTGCAAGTAATCACCTTTTTGTCGCTCAACTTTTTTACTTGAGTTGATCACTATTTCTATTATTAAGTATGTCCCGAAGAGAAAACAAACATCGCGTATTTGCTTTCATGGTTTCTATTCGTTTTCTATTCCGAGCAAAGAATCAGGCGTATCTCAGTTTTCCTTAAAATGGTTATAATTTATATTAGTTTTCTTTAACAAATGGATAAAAGAATGATAGGTTTCACCTCTTTTATCATTCAACAACCTTTATTTTGCTCGGAATATATACAAATACATCACAAACATACACCATGCCATTATTGACTCTAATTTCTTTTCCCTTCCTCCCCAGCAACTCATGCCTTACGAGTTCGCTGACGAAGTTAAGGACGACGCCGACGACGAATTACCAGAACCGAATAGAGTTTGTAGAGGATGGTGTACTTCATGGCAGCTACAGCCACCTCGCTCCTGACGGCGTGGTGAGAACCTCAGTCTACAAAGACACCGGCTCTGGCTTCGAGGTGAGTTACTATTTAACTAAGGCAGCAAGAAAACTTAATAGAGTGGCAAGGACAGAAGTTACGTGACACAAATATCTTAAATGAATTCCCAGAAATGTTCCTTAATATCGGCCGTGGTGTGCAACGTCCCATCTTAGCACCAGTTTAGTAGTGTAGAAGTGGAACATTACATAAATCAAACAGGTCGCGATATTTGTAACAAGCACAGTGTTTCTTGTAGGAATACAAAACATCAAGAAATAAACAAAGAGAACAAAAACAAAACTAGTGCATGTCGGTCAGTAACTGGAATCCACGAACCTCTTTTCTCTCTCAAAAAGCCAGTTGCTGGGGTAGGTTAAGGGGGCGAGGGAAGAGAGCGAGAGGGAATCGCTTCATTCTGCCCCATCACAATGTATATTACTGCAGTCACTACAAGTAGGATGCTACACTTGCATTATTCATGCCACTACTTCATGTACTTGTGTTTTCTTTGTTCAACTTCTGCTGACGATGCCACAACACGTCTTCATATGGGCCAACATTACATTCAGACCGCACGCACGTGTGTACAAACGGCAATAACGTTAGTGAGGAACAAGGCGTGGGGCGCAGTGAGAAAATTACGTTACCATAACAATAACAATCGCTAGCAATAACAACAATAATAACAACAAAGATACTAATGACAATAACAATAATATGACATTAATGATGATAATAGTGATGATAATAATGATAATAATAATAAAAACAATAATAATGAAATCTAATAATAATAATTACTATTATTAGTGCTATTATTATCATTATTATTATTACCATTATTATTATTATTATGATTATCATTATTATTATTAATATTTGATTGTTAATATCATTATCATTATTATTGTTATTATCATCATTAATACTATCATTATCATTATTATTATCATAATTATAATCTTTACACGATTTTCCTTTTTGTACACACATTCGAGATCAAACACAAGAAAAAACCACCACATTATACATCAAACCACATGGTGACAACACTCACCTTTACCTCACATTCACAGCCACACACGATTGTTTGATCATCTAAGTATTTTTTAATATAATGTCATTTAACTTGTGATTTCTTTACTCTTTCTATTTTTTGTTAATCAGAGTTTATGGATTGTAAACTCAATATTCTATCTCACTGCAATCGGCTTTCAAATGTTCTAGTCACCTCGCCCCCAATCACCTTCCCACTGCTGATCAAGTGTGTGTGTCGCCCATTTATCCAATCATAAACCACATTGATTGTATTATAATTACCCATACACGACTCATTCCTGCATCCACCTCAATGGCAATCCCTCTGTAATCCAGACTCTTAATCTCATCCCCACATCCACTTCGGGGTCTTCCCTAAACTTATTCCTCTTCTTCAGAGCTTATAAACCTTTTGTATAATTCTCTCCTTGGCAATTCTTCCACGTGTCTAACCCACTTCAGCATCCCATTATCCTTCCTCTCCCACCAACTACGCCTCTTTCTGCATATCTTTCCCAGTCCATCACTTTTAACTGAACTTGCGTTAAAAAATGTATACAGGACTTTGTTTCGAGTAATTCTACCTTTTGTTCAAGCTCTCATTTAATAGCTTATGATACTTCTATTTTTTTCAAAGTCACACCTATTTCTTCATCTTTTTCGCCTTCCTCTCCCTATCGCTATAATGGCCCCAAACTTCTTCTCTATGTATTTGATGTTTCACTTCTACTGCCAAAGATCTTGTTGCAAATACGAAATTGTACTACCTTGTTTCAATATGTCACATACATAACTAGTCCAGTGCGTTTCTCACTTCTCATCTTCCTATCACGACCAACCGGTTCACATCATCACTTTCAACTCTAAAACATTCACTTTTAGCAATTTTTTTTTCTCAAACATTACTAATCTTGGAACTTTTTTTGGCAGTTTCTATGTGTTTTTATCTAGCTAGGACTATACTGACTCACCCTCACGTTATCTTAGAGACGATCAGTATCATGTATCATGCTTTCTACTTTGCCCCTTGTCCATAACCTCAGCCTTTAACTCTATCACAAGTCCATCCATGAAAAGGTTAATCATTTATGTATATGATTTTTTTAGGGAGGCTTCACACATCAATGTCGTGGTACGGCTTTTACTTGGAAATATTACTCCTTTTTTTCTGCCTATTCTGATTCAATGCCAAATTTCTTTTTAAAAACTTTGGCTATTTTCAGTTTATGTGTTTTCACTCTGAAGGCACACAGCTAGTTTATCAATCCTGTAATTCCCAGGATTTACATTTCACGCATCTTCTTAACATTAAATATCTGGTCGAAAAAACCTCAACGTCACTTTCTGTTCACCTCTTCACCACAATTTTAGATCTATCTTTTCAATAACCCTTTCAGTTGATCACTCTTCTACTCTGGATATACCATGCTTATCCTGTATGACCGGTTTATTTCCACCACTTCTTACAATTGTAGCCTTGCATACATGTGCTGGTGTGCTGTACATACATCACTCAGTCCAGCACATTCACAACCTGACCAGCCACTTCCCCATCCATTGATTTGCTTTCATTGCTTAGTCAGAGGTAGTTAATCCAGTGACTTTAAACACCTTCTCCCGTACTATTAACACTTCACTCCCTTCATTACTTAAATGTGATTCAACTCTCTCGCTCTTTACCCCTGCATCTATTGAAACAATTTAGAAATACTGACCAGCTATTTTATGTAATTTTATAACATTTCTCCTTCGCGCAACACCTCTTTTCATTACATAGCAAAGTTGTAATGTTTTATTAGTTGTTCCGGAAATCAACTCTCCCTTGTGTATATTCCCTAAGATTTCCCGATATTTTTTTCCTCTTTGTATCATCAGCTCTTTGCCTCGCTGATCTTTCTCTTCAGGTGTCGTTTCCTCCTCCTACTCACACATGGATGGTGGGAGGGGCGCGTTTCCCTCCATTTTTTGTAGTGTTTACATGCGTCTTTATCTCATTGATCAGTTATTTCACAATTTTATCCCCAATATTTGCTACCTTTTCATGTTCTTCTATCAACACCCTTGTCTCACCTTTAATTGATTAATTTAATTTTTCTCCGCTATTTATTTTTATTTTTGCTTCATATCTCTACTTCCTTCCTTTATTCACTTGCTAGTGTTTATTATATTTTCCTTTTCTCTTTTTCTACTTTATAGACTTTCTTTTCGTCAAACCGTGTCACACTTTCACTTTGGTAACCATCACAAAGAGGTCAGAGACACCTTCTCCTGTTCCACCAAACACACTATCTGGCCATGTCCCCTTCCCTGCACACAGGTCTCCTGTTACACCCACTCTCTACTCGTCCTTATAAGTTACTGAAGCATTCTCTTTGCAAGCTGATAATGATGATGATGATGATGATGAGTGATCATGATATAACAATAATAATGATAGTAACAATAATGATAATAATGAGGATAATAATAATAATAATAATAATAATAATATAATAATAAGATAATGAAAATATAATATATGTCTATTTATATACCACGCTGTCATCTTCCTAAAGGTGTGTGGTGTGGTGGGGAGGGGGTGGGGGGTAAGCCGAGGACAAAACGCACATACACATACCCGTGCATATATACACATACACTCTTCTCATTTAGCCCATAGACCCGTAGAGGAAAAGAGAGAGCACCCGTCCAACACAACACGTCAGGTCAGTCAGGCAAATGAGGCCCAGAGTGGTGAGTCGTATCCACAACAGGGTCACAGGGTTTTGCTCAAGCACTTCATTGGTAACTCATGCCTCTCTCTCTCCCCACTTCTCTGCCCTGATCCCAATCACTGGTCACATCAGATGCGCAAGAACCTCGTCCACGGGTCATCAAAGACAAGTCATTACTCATGCATTCCATGCACTTTTATCATGCACAATCTTGCTTCCTTGCTCACAGATCCTCAAATCGATCCTCCTTCATTCTCTCCGTATGTCCAAACCATTTCCACACACTCTGCTCTGTTCGACCAGTCAACTCTGTCCTCAGTTGTCACTTGGGGCATACGTGTTACTCCCCACACACTCTTCAAACACTTCATCTCCATTACATGTAACTTATTTTTCTTTGCAACTGCCACACTCCATGTTTCTGCAACATTTAGTGCAGTTGGCACAGCTACTCCTTTATAACAATAGTTTCTTTACTACATTATTTTCCATCGCTCTACAACTAAACACCTTCATTCCTCCCAACACCTTCCCTGCATCATTGATCCTAGACTTCATAGCTTCACTTCAATCTACAGCAATCTTGGACCGAAAATATCTAAATCATCTTACCTTCTTGAGCAGCTCACTATTCAATAGAATATTTATCCTTCTACCACCATACCCCTTGTGCATTTCAATATTTTCCTCGCATTCACTCTCAAATTCCTCCTCCTACACACTCATCCTAACTCTTACACCAGCTGACACAACTTACCCTTTGAATCAGTCACCAAAGCAATATCATACGCAAAACAGTAGCTGATTTAGCTTTCACTATCTATCATTATCATTCATCAAACTGATATCTTTAGCCAACATTCTTGCATTTACCTTCCTTACCACATCATTCACATTAATTTTGAACAACCACAGTGACATCACATATCCCTGACGTTACACTCATTCGAACAGGAAACCACTCACTATTACCTACTCTTACACATGGTCTACTATTCACATTGAAACTTTTTTCACACCACTTAACAGTCTGCCACCTAGCCCATGCAATCGTAGGACATTCAACAAGTCAATCTTGTCACATGTTTTTTTTCTAAATCCATAAAAGTCCAAGGTACTTGTTTTCCTTTTGCCAAAAAACTTTTCACATATCTGTCTCACAGCAAACATCTGATCTATCAGCTCCTCCCTCTTCTAAAGCTACATTGCTTCACACAAATAATACGTTATGTACCCTTTATGATTATTTATATCAGTACCCTACCATGCACCTTTCCTATTACATTAAACAGAATCATACCCCTAAGACTAGTACACTCACACCTATTGCTCTTACCTTTATACCTTTATACATGCATTCACCCAGTCAACTGGTACCATACTGGTCACAGTATCTTACTAACTACTCAATCACACATGCACTGCCCCATTTCAGACATTCTACAACATACCTACCCAACCCTGCAGCTTTCTCTGCTTTCCTCTTTCATCTGTTATCATTATTATCATCACTACTACTGGTATCATTATCGTTATTGTCATCAATAATGACACAAAGAAAATTATGTGCAAATAAAACCAAAGATGATATTTTTTTCGTCTCTTTCCTCAGGTGACACTCCATGAAGTACCGACAGACATAATTGTCATTGGCTCAGGCCTTCCAGGAGATCCAGCGCTCAAGGCTGGCGGCAGGTATAACTACCAGTCACGTGGATCAAGTTCAAGCGGCTCTTTCCAGTCATCCTCGAGTGGCATTAGTGCCTTTGATTCCTTTGCAAAATCATCAGGTGGGACTGATGGATTCTCAAGTGGATCTTCATCCTTCAAAGGTTCAAAGAAACATGAAGAATCAGAAAGGACTGAATTACTTTCAAATAGCAAAAGTGCTTTAGAAGCATTTGACAGAGAAGGTGGAAGTAAGTTATCTTCGACTGGATCCTCACGTTTCGAGTCTTCATCGAGACGTGAAGAATCAGAATTTGAAACATTTGTGAATGGGAAAAGTGCTTTCGAGTCGGCGTCATTCAAGCATGATGCACAGGGAGGAAAAAGCCACAGTTCAGGCAGTGGATCAGAAGCCCACAGTTCAGGAAGTGGATCAGATTTCCACAGTTCAGGCAGTGGATCAGAAGTACACAGTTCAGGCAGTGGATCAGATTTCCACAGTTCAGGCAGTGGATCAGAAGCCCACAGTTCAGGAAGTGGATCAGAAGTACACAGTTCAGGAAGTGGATCAGATTTCCACAGTTCAGGCAGTGGATCAGAAGTACACAGTTCAGGCAGTGGATCAGATTTCCACAGTTCAGGCAGTGGATCAGAAGTACACAGTTCAGGAAGTGGATCAGATTTCCACAGTTCAGGCAGTGGATCAGAAGCACACAGTTCAGGAAGTGGATCAGAATTCCACAGTTCAGGAAGTGGATCAGAAGTCCTAAGCTCAAGCAGTGGATCAGGACACAGTTCAGGCAGTGGATCAGAAACACAGAGTTCAGGAAGTGGATCAGAAGTCTTAAGCTCAAGCAGTGGATCAGGACACAGTTCAGGAAGTGGATCAGAAGCACACAGTTCAGGCAGTGGATCAGAATTCCACAGTTCAGGAAGTGGATCAGAAGTCCTAAGCTCAAGCAGTGGATCAGGACACAGTTCAGGAAGTGGATCAGAATTCCACAGTTCAGGAAGTGGATCAGAAGTCCTTAGCTCAAGCAGTGGATCAGGACACAGTTCAGGAAGTGGATCAGAAGTCCTTAGCTCAAGCAGTGGATCAGGACACAGTTCAAGCAGTGGATCAGGACACAGTTCAGGAAGTGGATCAGAAGTCCTTAGCTCAAGCAGTGGATCAGGACACAGTTCAAGCAGTGGATCAGAATTCATAAGTTCAAGCAGTGGATCCGAAACACAAAGTTCAGGCAGTGGATCAGAAGTTAACATTTCAGGAAGTGGATCAGAAGTCCTAAGCTCAAGCAGTGGATCAGGACACAGTTCAAGCAGTGGATCAGAATTCATAAGTTCAAGCAGTGGATCAGGACACAGTTCAAGCAGTGGATCAGAAGTCATAAGTTCAGGCAGTGGATCAGGACACACTTCAAGCAGTGGATCAGAAGTCCTAAGTTCAGGCAGTGGATCAGGACACAGTTCAAGCAGTGGATCAGAAGTCATAAGTTCAGGCAGTGGATCAGGACGCAGTTCAAGCAGTGGATCAGAAGTCCTAAGTTCAGGAAGTGGATCAGGACGCAGTTCAAGCAGTGGATCAGAAGTCCTAAGTTCAGGAAGTGGATCAGGACGCAGTTCAAGCAGTGGATCAGAAGTCCTAAGTTCAAGCAGTGGATCAGGACACAGTTCAAGCAGTGGATCAGAAGTCCTAAGTTCAGGCAGTGGATCAGGACACAGTTCAAGCAGTGGATCAGAAGTCATAAGTTCAAGCAGTGGATCACAAGTCCTAAGTTCAAGCAGTGGATCAGGACACAGTTCAAGCAGTGGATCAGAAGTCCTAAGTTCAGGCAGTGGATCAGGACACAGTTCAAGCAGTGGATCAGAAGTCATAAGTTCAAGCAGTGGATCAGGACACAGTTCAAGCAGTGGATCACAAGTCCTAAGTTCAGGCAGTGGATCAGGACACAGTTCAAGCAGTGGATCAGAAATCATAAGTTCAGGCAGTGGATCAGGACACAGTTCAAGCAGTGGATCAGAAGTCATAAGTTCAGGAAGTGGATCAGGACACAGTTCAAGCAGTGGATCAGAAATCATAAGTTCAGGAAGTGGATCAGGACACAGTTCAAGCAGTGGATCAGAAGTCCTAAGTTCAAGCAGTGGATCAGGACACAGTTCAAGCAGTGGATCAGAAATCATAAGTTCAGGAAGTGGATCAGGACACAGTTCAAGCAGTGGATCAGAAGTCATAAGTTCAGGCAGTGGATCAGGACACAGTTCAAGCAGTGGATCAGAAATCATAAGTTCAGGAAGTGGATCAGGACACAGTTCAAGCAGTGGATCAGAAATCATAAGTTCAGGCAGTGGATCAGGACACAGTTCAAGCAGTGGATCAGAAATCCTAAGTTCAGGCAGTGGATCAGGACACAGTTCAAGCAGTGGATCAGAAGTCATAAGTTCAGGCAGTGGATCAGGACACAGTTCAAGCAGTGGATCAGAAGTCATAAGTTCAGGCAGTGGATCAGGACACAGTTCAAGCAGTGGATCAGAAGTCATAAGTTCAAGCAGTGGATCAGGACACAGTTCAAGCAGTGGATCAGAAATCATAAGTTCAGGCAGTGGATCAGGACACAGCTCAAGCAGTGGATCAGAAGTCCTAAGTTCAAGCAGTGGATCAGGACACAGTTCAAGCAGTGGATCAGAAATCATAAGTTCAGGCAGTGGATCAGGACACAGTTCAAGCAGTGGATCAGAAGTCCTAAGCTCAAGCAGTGGATCAGAAGTCCTAAGTTCAAGCAGTGGATCAGGACACAGTTCAAGCAGTGGATCAGAAATCATAAGTTCAGGCAGTGGATCAGGACACAGTTCAAGCAGTGGATCAGAAATCATAAGTTCAGGCAGTGGATCAGGACACAGTTCAAGCAGTGGATCAGAAGTCCTAAGTTCAGGCAGTGGATCAGGACACAGTTCAAGCAGTGGATCAGAAGTCCTAAGTTCAGGCAGTGGATCAGGACACAGTTCAAGCAGTGGATCACAAGTCCTAAGTTCAGGCAGTGGATCAGGACACAGTTCAAGCAGTGGATCAGAAGTCATAAGTTCAGGCAGTGGATCAGGACACAGTTCAAGCAGTGGATCAGAAGTCATAAGTTCAGGCAGTGGATCAGGACACAGTTCAAGCAGTGGATCACAAATCCTAAGTTCAGGCAGTGGATCAGGACACAGTTCAAGCAGTGGATCACAAGTCCTAAGTTCAAGCAGTGGATCAGGACACAGTTCAAGCAGTGGATCACAAGTCCTAAGTTCAAGCAGTGGATCAGGACACAGTTCAAGCAGTGGATCAGAAGTCCTAAGTTCAAGCAGTGGATCAGGACACAGTTCAAGCAGTGGATCACAAGTCCTAAGTTCAAGCAGTGGATCAGGACACAGTTCAAGCAGTGGATCACAAGTCCTAAGTTCAAGCAGTGGATCAGGACACAGTTCAAGCAGTGGATCAGAAGTCATAAGTTCAGGCAGTGGATCAGGACACAGTTCAAGCAGTGGATCAGAAGTCATAAGTTCAGGCAGTGGATCAGGACACAGTTCAAGCAGTGGATCACAAGTCCTAAGTTCAGGCAGTGGATCAGGACACAGTTCAAGCAGTGGATCACAAGTCCTAAGTTCAGGCAGTGGATCAGGACACAGTTCAAGCAGTGGATCAGAAGTCCTAAGTTCAGGCAGTGGATCAGGACACAGTTCAAGCAGTGGATCACAAGTCCTAAGTTCAAGCAGTGGATCTAGCAGTGGATCAGTTAGTCATTTATCAGGCAGCAGTGGATCTAGCAATGGATTATCCAATATCTTATTAGATAACGTTGGATCTAACATTGGTGGGTTAGCGGGAGCAGGAAACTTTAATCTGCAAGATAAATCTGTGTTCATCATCCATCCAGATTTCTTCCATGCAGGGGATGGCAGTCCGTCACCCATTAAGGAACCCATCATTATTGTGAGCGATAAGAATTTTGCGCAGTCATTGGGCGTGAACAGGGCGGGATTGGCTGCAACTGATGCTACTGTTGACCAGTTACTAGGTAATGAATTATCTGCCATCAGTGAATCCCAAGGTGCTTCTTTCTCTGGCGGAAGTGGATTGACTGTGAATAGTGGAAGTGAGATTGTATCTTCCCAAGGTGTAAGTGGATCATCCTCCGCAACTAGTGGGGCAGAAGGTGCAATTTCCCTTACTTCAAGCAGTGGAACTGAAAACCTGTCTGCCAGCAGTAGAGGTGAGGCTGCCACATCTTCCTCAAGCAGTGGAGGTGAAGCTGCCTCATTTTCTTCAAGCAGTGGAGGTGAAGCTGCCACTTCTTCCTCAAGCAGTGGAGGTGAGGCTGCCACATCTTCTTCAAGCAGTGGAGGTGAGGCTGCCACATCTTCTTCAAGCAGTGGAGGTGAGGCTGCCACATCTTCTTCAAGCAGTGGAGGTGAGGCTGCCACATCTTCTTCAAGCAGTGGAGGTGAGGCTGCCACATCTTCTTCAAGCAGTGGAGGTGAGGCTGCCACATCTTCTTCAAGCAGTGGAGGTGAAGCTGCCACATCTTCTTCAAGCAGTGGAGGTGAGGCTGCCACATCTTCTTCAAGCAGTGGAGGTGAGGCTGCCACATCTTCTTCAAGCAGTGGAGGTGAGGCTGCCACATCTTCTTCAAGCAGTGGAGGTGAGGCTGCCACATCTTCTTCAAGCAGTGGAGGTGAGGCTGCCACATCTTCTTCAAGCAGTGGAGGTGAGGCTGCCACATCTTCTTCAAGCAGTGGAGGTGAGGCTGCCACATCTTCTTCAAGCAGTGGAGGTGAGGCTGCCACATCTTCTTCAAGCAGTGGAGGTGAGGCTGCCACATCTTCCTCAAGCAGTGGAAGCGAGGCTGCCACATCTTCTTCAAGCAGTGGAGGTGAGGCTGCCACATCTTCTTCAAGCAGTGGAAGCGAGGCTGCCACATCTTCTTCAAGCAGTGGAGGTGAGGCTGCCACATCTTCCTCAAGCAGTGGAAGCGAGGCTGCCACATCTTCTTCAAGCAGTGGAGGTGAAGCTGCCACATCTTCCTCAAGCAGTGGAGGTGAAGCTGCCACTTCTTCTTCAAGCAGTGGAGGTGAGGCTGCCACATCTTCCTCAAGCAGTGGAAGCGAGGCTGCCACATCTTCTTCAAGCAGTGGAGGTGAAGCTGCCTCATTTTCTTCAAGCAGTGGAGGTGAAGCTGCCACTTCTTCTTCAAGCAGTGGAGGTGAAGCTGCCACTTCTTCCTCAAGCAGTGGAGGTGAGGCTGCCACTTCTTCCTTTGGTGCAAGCGGATCATCCTCCAGCAGCGGAGCAGCAGATGCTTCTACATTCAGTGCAAGGAAACTGTCTTTGAGCAGTGGAGTATCAGAAGGTGTTTCTACTTCAATCGATGGATCAGCAGGCTCTTCACATTCTTCTTCCTCTGCTGCTGCTAGTGCAAGTGGATCGTCTACAAGCCTTGGATCAGAAGGTACTTCTTCTGCTACTGCAAGTGGATCGTCTTTAAGTAGTGGATCAGAAGCTGCTTCTTTGTTTGTAATGAGTGAATTGGCAGATGCTCCTTCAACTGGAAGAGGTGGATCTTCTACAAGTCATGGATCAGAAGGCGTTTCACCCTCTTCTACAAGTGCATCATCTTTAAGTAGTGGATCAGAGGGTGCTTCTTTGTTTGTAGTCAGTGAATCAGCAGATGTTTCTTCCACTGGAGTAGATGGACCTTCTGCAAAAGGATCATCAAGTTCTTCCTCTGCAGCAAGTAGTTCGTCTGCAACCGGTGGAGTAGCAGACTTATCTTCCGGCTCTACAGGATCATCTGGATTAACAGAAATCATAAATATTGCTTTGTCTAACTTAGGTGTATCAGATGTAGCCACTGGATCATCAGGTACCTTGAGTTTGACAGATCTAGGAATCGAGAACAATAATAATGTATTGATATCATCAGATGGAAGTGGAGCGAATGGCTTGTTATCTGACAGAGTTGCATCAAATCGACTTGGAGCATTTGCTAATAATATTGCATCTAATCATAATGTTGCCTCCTCTGGTGGAAGAGGGTCAAATGGATTTGGGAGTTCAACAGGAAGATTTGGTTTACACAGATTCTCAAGCAGTGGATCCAGTGGGTTAAGCGGAAGCTCATCAGGTAGAGGAACTTCAGGCCTTGGATTTGGAATCCCATTGGCCAGCCAAAATGTTGCACCTCTCACCTCCACCAAGGTGACAAGTTTCAGACCTGGTCAGACAGCACGCGGATTGCAAGGCATTCGGAGTAACACAGGACAAAACGTGCCTGTCTTTTTCAGACAGGGAGACAACCAGGCGTCATCCCACAGCAGTAGGTCCACGATCGCAAGACTGCCTGTTACCCATGTCACATCTGAGTCACGCCACCAGATTTCTTCTGGCCAAGGTTCCTCCTCTTTAGGGCTTTCTGGAGGCTCTTTGGGCTTCAGAAACCCAAATAATGTGTTTAACAGACCGCAATCAGGTGCTGGAAGATTCTTCACATCAGGAGCAAACACGAACTCCTTCCAGACATCAGCAGGGAGAAGAATCGCCAACCGAGGTGGTTCGGGAAGTTTCACCGCCTTGCCCACCCCTGGTGCTGCTCTCGCCTTTGGCAGTCCAATCTCACCTTTGCACAGCTTCAACAGACACAGCCGGAGAGTACGGCCCCTTGTCACTAATAACGCGCGGTTCCGAGTGAGGCCAAATCAAAGGCAACGCGTCCGCACGGTCTAAGGAGCCATAGTTGTGATGATAATGTTACGACATTCCCTTTTCGGTGCTCACTATCCCATCATCACTTTAATATTGATTTGTATGATAGGGAGAGTTACGGCTAATATTTCATTGACCAAACTTTTCTGATGCAAAGAGTCTGTATAAAGATGCCACTTAAAAAGTCACACACAAACCGTTCAGTGTAGTCAACTAAGAACATTACTTCTAACCGAAAGG
>JAPQNM010000022.1:12480006-12487506 GCA_029783475.1 Metacarcinus magister
GATCACTGATAACACAGCCTCAATATGATTAAAGTAACTTGCTGCCTCCACAGAATGGGCTGGGCACATCCCGCAGACAGCTACAACACACCACTCGCTCTCGCTCTCGCTCTCTCTTTATTTTTTTTTCTCTTTATCTCTCATCATCTACGATAGTTCCCCATAGCGTGCGCGCGCGCACACACACACACACACACCCACCCCCCACCTCCCCACACCCCCCATTCCCCCACCCACCCACCCACACACACACACACACACACACACACACACATATATATGGGGCGGACCAGGGACTTCAAGGGTGTGCTTGAGAGGTACTTTGGGAGCATATGGTCTCATTATTGAATATTTTGTGGTGATACTTTGTTAAAATGCTTACGTTCATGACCCTTAGACGCGTTATGTATGATGAGAACTTTGTTTTTCTATAGCCAGTAAGTAGTCTGCATAGTCCCGAGGTGGGGCTATCACCACCACCACCACCACCACCCCCACCTCCACCGCCACCACCACCACCACCACCATCACCACCGCCACCACCCCCACCACCATCACCATCGCCACCATCACCCCCACCACCACCACCACCACCATCCCCCCCCACCACCACCACCACCACCCCCACGCCATAATCTTGACAACAATGTCCATCTCGTGATGACATATACTCAAAGAGTGTTGCAGAAATAACTAAGAAAATAGTGAGTTATACACAACTGGAAAGAGAATGAGGTTGTCACAACAACACATTTATATTTTTTTTAAATATATATTTATGCAAGTATATATCAAGCTTTACAACTTAAACAGAGGTAAAGAGAGAGTAACAAAGGTAAAGGTAGAGAGGGGAAAATGGGAAGGTTACATTTATAAATCATTTCCAAGTATACTGGTATGCAAGGTCATTTTAAAATCTAGTGTTATGCATGCTCCTTGATATGCACCGAGATTGATTGTGTATGATATGCAAATGGACTAAATAAAAAAAAATTAGTATCATTACTATAATCAAATGACGCTGCCACGCGCTTGTCTCCTGTAACATATATTCAAACAATCTCGTACGTGACAGGAAAGTGAGGGACTGTATCCTGAAAGCGAATTGTCCTTGAATGGGTCACTTCTCTGGGGAGCGTCTCCACCTGCCCCTCACAGCAACGTAATGGGAGGTGGACACGCACATGAAAACAAGGAAGTTACGATGCGCCAAGCATGAAGATGAAGCATGCGCCAAGGACGTGCTTCATCTGAGGTGCTACTTGTGTGTGTATGACTGTAGACTGCAGGGAAGACAAGCGAACATTAATTAATAAAAATATACTTTTGACGTGTGGAAGGAATAGAGGTATTCACATATCGAGTTTACAAAACAAGAAAACTTATGAAATTATCTTCTATAGATAACGTTAGCATGGCGCTGAAGTGTTAAGGAAACACGTACCTATGTTTAGGTTTTACTATACTCAAAATCTGTAGTACATACTGAAACCAAAATATACACGTCACAAACAAATAACAAATAAGTATAATATATATAATATATATAATCAATGAAAACATAAGTGACAAAGGAGGAACATGTTTAACACACTTTAACACAACGTACCTGTAGGCAGCTAAGACTTAAGAGAGAAGCAGGAGTCTTTACTGTATGAAGGTGTTTGTCCTACTGCTGCCTGGCACGTTAACCCTCAAGAACTCACATTTGAATTACTCGAACTCATACGAATGAACCCGTAGCAATTCAACGAAACAATGAAACAATGAAACTCAATTAAACAATAAAACTTGTACACTACCTAATTTCATATCAGGCGTCACACATGATAATATCACCCTTTCCTCTGAGGTGAGGTTCTTTGTGTCGTGTGACAGTAGTGTATCGCTATAAGGACGTTTATCGGAGTCTTATAAGTTTGATTTGTCAACATTGTGCCTAAGTCACTCTTCAATACCGTAACCACGTTTTCTTTGAATACTTGCGGGTTCGGCACTGACAAGGAAAACAATTTCAGGCGAAACATGGACATTTTTGCTGACTACGAATTAAATTGTTGTTAGTCAACATACACTGTACAGTTTTACTTACACTCATCATGAGAAAAATCAATTCAGTATATTGTAGTCAATGACATGACTGCATCAGACCTACGAGCGAAACTACTTCGAAAACACAAAGTATCGAGCCTTTTTACAAGGCACCACCGCCATGCCTCCGCTTCCTGTCTACCTTTCTTGTTGTAGCCAAACGGAATGACAAGTACCAAAAGTACATTTTCGAGCATCACTTTGGCAACACAATACACACGAGGACATACGTATACTCCTCCACACAAAGACAATACTGACATACAAATAACACAGGATTGTTTTCGAATCGCGAACAAGCACGAAACTTTTCGTGACAACCAGGTTTTCGAAATGTATTAGTTATACGAATTTATTTTTATCCAGGAATGTAATACTAATCCCTTAAGCCATGGGTTTCCAACCTGTAGTTCCTGTAAACCCAAGGGGTGTCCCTGACACACACAGTGGTGTGCCTCTGGGGATACAGTTCTCCCTTTTATATAAATGAAGATGAGACTCACTAATCGAATTCCTGTTGGCTATGACACCCTTCCCTTTGATGCCATGATCCTCTTCTCTTTCAATCACAGTACCTAGTTTTTTACTCTTCTTTTATGGTTAGTTTGTCGATCAGACGAGGCCTACATATAAAATCCTCAATTTACCCCACTCCGGTGTCAGTAAACGTGGCTTGATTACTCTGACAGATAATGTTAACGTATTTTATTTCAGAAACAGTGACGACAAGCTGACACCTTTCGCTCTTCACTGAGCATCATGATGTATTCATTTGATTTTCTCCGCGGCTCAAAGTGTTCCGGAGATAAATATACATTACAAATATACATTATGTCTCATCCTTGAGTCAACGTTTATAATACAGGGAACATTCGTAACAAATTATACGTATATAAGTAGATGCTACGATGATTTTTGTTTTACTGTCGCAGCGCCATAAACATAATGAAGTCATTTCTCTCCAGTCAGTCAATATGCCTTTAGTGCGGGATCTCACTTTAATTATGAAAGCGCATATTCATTATATACGTACTTTACCTCTACAACAATGTTCATTTTTTATTTTGAAAGAAAAAATGCAAAATTTAATATCCTCCATCACTCCCTCATGCTGACTGACTTTTATATACACAGTTGCATCAGCATGGCAGGAGTATCAGGCATTCAAAATTGAAGCCCAGTATCAACAACACAGCCATTTCCTCGTTAAGAGGCATCATTACATTTCATGATAAAGGCGTGAGAGTTCTGGTGTTTCATTATGTTTATCCAGCTTATCCAAGAACTTAAAAGTAGTAAGTACCGTTATAGCCACATTGGCTCCGCGGCAATATACTGAAGAGCGATGCCGTTGTGGACCCGCCTACCCAAACGAACTCGGATTTGAATCCTGATCGATAACAAATCAACTCAGTGTCTCTTCTTCCTTAAGGAGCATCACTTAAATGTGATAACTTGGGTAACTCGTGTATACTTAACCTTAGGTGAGGAAAATGGCTCGCCCAAGAATTACTATAAATTAATAACGTTGTAATGGTGAGGTTATTACTCATTTACCCATTACTTATCCCTTACCTCATTACCTAACATATCTCGCCCTTCTATCATTTCCCGCGCTATTATCCTGCGCTCCCAGCTCTATTTTCCCGCCATACATGTAGTCACGTAGGTAGTGTGTAAGGTTAGATCACAATGTATTCCCTATTAACTGTCAACCCTATATGATTAGTACCCTATGTGGCATCTTCCTGGGCAGCTTTGCTTCTGGGCATGGGAGGGGGACGCCAGTCCGCCTCGAGGCTCTGACCTCTTAAGACACACATTGTGTCACCGGACCATCTGTGATACGCTACCTTTTGCATTACAACAAAATACATTTGCAAAGGACATCAGACTATCATTGACTAAACCCCACCACGATATTTTCATAAAAACATTACCCAATTTTTGTGCAATGCAGATGAACTGTGTAAGAATCTAGATATTTTTTCCTTTATCATGCGACTTCTCTTCCTTTAAGTGAGTGTCTTGGTGTTTCTTTAGAAAAATACATAATTTTTAAATTTTCCAAAATGTTAATAACATTTACTTAATTCAAAGGAATTAAGGTGTTCCAAATTTCTATTTAAAATAAAAAGTTAATTACATCAATGGGTAGCTACCGCGTTAATGGATAATGAAATTAAGTATATTGGAATACCCAATACTTCTTCCCATTTATCATTTTACTGACCACTTAAATTTTGTACGTGTTGTTTCTTGATTTCTTTCTCCTAATGGAAAAAAAACTTACAGCAAATGTTGAAAATCTAGCTGTCAGCTCAGTTGTGTCATTTGCTACGCTTTGATGTTGATGTCTGCCTTTATTACCAATTCTGGAGCAGGGTGGTGAGGCACGTGGATGACTGGTGTCCTGGTGGCGGCTCCTGGAAATGCGGTTCCGTGTATTTGTACCTCCTATACCAATCCTCTTGCTTCACAGTGTTGGCATGGCAATGCATGTCTCATTTGGCACACCAGGAGTTTGAAATTCAATTAACAGTGAAAGTTAGTGTCTTCTGCTAACTATACAATGTTTTAGGTGTTCCAATTAGAATACGTTCACCTCTGAGAACTGCCACTTGAATGTTTTTCTTGCATATATCTTCTTGATCCAATGTGCTGAGCTTATTCCCATTCCCATTCCCATTGGGCCTGTTGAGTGTGTTGTCGACAGGCTTTTGTATCCCATTCAAAGGATTCAGAGTCATCATCCATCACGTACTTCTACATATATTATTCGCCTACTAGCAAAGCTGCACCTAATTGGTTACACGTTAGTGATTGAGAAACATGAAATAGTCCGTGCTCAAAGATGGGTGTTCAGGAATGAGTAGAGGACGCTCAACCTCACCACCTCATTCCTGTTCGGATGTCACAGAACTACAGCTCCTATTAGTTTTTCTTCCATTGGCATTACAGCATATCTTGGAATGTTTGTGAGGCAAGGGTTTAGTTGTGTGATTGATTGCATAACTATTTCACTGTTTACCATCTCTCTCTCTCTCTCTCTCTCTCTCTCTCTCTCTCTCTCTCTCTCTCTCTCTCTCTCTCTCTCTCTCTCTCTCTCTCTCTCTCTCTCTTTTTTTTTCTCTCTTTTTTTTTCTTTCTCTCTCTCTCTCTCTCTCTCTCTCTCTCTCTCTCTCTCTCTCTCTCTCTCTCTCTCTCTCTCTCTCTCTCTCTCTCTCTCTCTCTCTCTCTCTCTCCATCCTACTCTGTGTGACTCTTATAAGAATGGTTGCAATGGGAGCATATATAGGTTATTTGAAACAATGGAAATCAGTAAAATATTCTGTATTTCTTTTCGAAAATTCTCGATAAATAGAAGTTCTCTTCGTTCCATTAGAGAATTCGTGAATAAATAATACAATAAATACGGTACATCAATATGGAGAAGACAGACAACAAATTTGCCGCAGGGCCCAGGCAGGCTCAGGGGTGGAAGGTGTGTGAAAAGAAGTGACAAAAGGACATAAGTGAGATGGGAAAAGGGAAAGGGCACAAAAGGGTTAGTGAAAGGCTCTGCTAGCCCACTGCCAAGCAATACTCACAGCACGTCATGATTGACAAAAAAATAAAAACGACTAAATGACATTGTACAAACACTAATATATCGTTATAAACTTTAAATATAGAGGAGAAGACTCCGACGATTTGATAATTCAACGAATGGGCGATGATGACATTCAGGCGGATGACCTTTGAATTGTGACGGAACCTGTGGCCTCGTACTTGTGTTCGGCCGGAGTGAAGTGGGAGATGACGCTCGATTTCCTTTCAGGGCTTTTAACGGAGACGGTGCGTGTGAGAGAAAGATTGGCAGGGGAAGAGGGACGAGAAGGAGGGCCATAACTACGGCTAGGAGCAGGGGCAGGGGCACGGTCAGGGCCAGGGGCAGGGAAAGGAATACGGGCTGAGGCAGGGGCAGGGGCAGAAGAAGCCTTGACTTTAACTGTTCTAACAGGAGAAGCAGACGAGAAGGAATGATCCGAATCCCTGTTGATGGTGACGCTCCCAACAGCTTCATATCTGTGTTCTGCAGGGGTGAAGTGCGAGATGACACTGGACCTCCTATCAGGGGACTTGACGGAAACGGTGCGCGTAAGAGCCAACTTAGAGGCGCGGGAGGCGGCGTTGCGGGAGGAGGCAGCGAGGGCGGCTTGGGCAGCCTTACGAGCGGCTGCAGCGGAAGAGTCTCTCTGTGTGGACACAAACACGGCTCGGGAAGGAGTGACAGACTTCCGAATCGAGCCACTTCCCAGCGTAACACCAGCGGTTGCATCGTAGACGTGGCCGGCGGGAGTAAAGTGGCTGATGACACTTGAGTGGCGAGTGGGAGACTTTACTGAAACGGTACGTGTGAGGCTCCCTCCTGATGATCCTCCAGTGCGAGATGATGATGAAGACCCGCTGGAGAAAGAGCTAGAGCTAGAACTAAATTTTGAGAAACCTTCATCAGAGTTTTCCTGGGATGACCCTGTCTCTGAACTGTCCTTCACAAAATGGAAGAATCCACTTAATTTCCTTTCCTCGGAGCTGGATGGACTAGATGTACTATGGAATTTAAATGCCGAGGAGACCCTCCCTGAGCCAGATTCATTAGAGTCTTCAGAGCTGGAGGTTCCTGCTAATCCGAAGAAACGAGCACCAGCGGCAGCTGAACCACCTGATGAACTAGCTGAACCTGATGACTGGAAGAATCTGGTAGAAGAGCCTGAAGAGCCAGTTGAAACTTTTTTACTACCAGACCCAAAGGCAGAACCACTCTGGCTAGAAGATCCAAAGGCAGAACCACTCTTGCTACCAGACCCAAAGGCAGAAGAACCACTCTGGCTAGAAGATCCAAAGGCAGAACCACTCTTGCTACCAGATCCAAAGGCAGAACCACCCTGGCTAGAAGATCCAAAGGCAGAACCGCTCAGCCTAGAAGATCCAGAGGCAGAACCACTCTTGCTACCAGATCCAAAGGCAGAACCACCCTGGCTAGAAGATCCAAAGGCAGAACCGCTCAGCCTAGAAGACCCAGAGCCAGAACCACTCCTGCTACCAGACCCAAAGGCAGAACCACTCTGGCTAGAAGATCCAAAGGCAGAACCACTCTTGCTACCAGATCCAAAGGCAGAACCACCCTGGCTAGAAGATCCAAAGGCAGAACCACTCTTGCTACCAGATCCAAAGTGGCTAGAAGATCCAGAGGCAGAACCACTCTGGCTAGAAGATCCAAAGGCAGAACCACTCTTGCTACCAGATCCAAAGGCAGAACCACTCTGGCTAGAAGATCCAAAGGCAGAACCACTCTTGCTACCAGACCCAAAGGCAGAACCACCCTGGCTAGAAGATCCAAAGGCAGAACCACTCTTGCTACCAGAT
>JAPQNM010000022.1:12492506-12497506 GCA_029783475.1 Metacarcinus magister
GTCTCTCTCTCTCTCTCTCGCTCTCGCTCTCGCTCTCGCTCTCTTTCTCTCTCTCTCTCTCTCTCTCTCTCTCTCTCTCTCTCTCTCTCTCTCTCTCTCTCTCTCTCTCTCTCTCTCTCTCTCTCTCTCTCTCTCTCTCTCTCTCTCTCTCTCCCTATCTCTCCCCTTCGTTCTGTTAGTATCACATGAGCGCTGTGAGCAGCAAGAGGCACAGCAGTGAAGGGTTACTAACTCTTTATATACAAACAACCATATGACTGGCCTGAGGAATACTACTTACACTGCCGTCGTTGTCGTCCCTTCCTGATTGTTTGGTTTGGCTGATCTTCACTCCTGACCTTGCTGCATCCTCTCTGAAGCTCTTAAGCTCAGCGAGGAGTTCGGCAGCACTCACTGAGCTTCCCCCTCGGTAGGATTCCGCCAGTTGGTAACTGTACGACTCATCAGATGAATCTCGGGCGGCGGCGGCAGCTGCAGCCGCTGCAGCTTGGGCCCGTTGAGCAGACGCTGATGCACCAAAGTCCGAACCCCTGACTGGCAGAGGTTGAGGCTGATGCTTGTTTCCTCGCTGAAGAATAGTCTTGCCTGCCGGAGCTGGTAGATGCTCTCTGAGCGCCACTAGCTGAACTTTGACCGCTTGAAAACCTACTGGTGCTTCCAGACGCTTGACCAAAAGCCCCTGCGGATGCACCTTGGCTGGCACCGAAGGAAACTCTGCCGCTAGAGGTTTGACCTGCAGAGCCGGATGCGCTGCTGCCGCTAGATGACTCTTGCCTCCTTGAAGTCTTGCCAGAGGAAGCAGAGGAAGCAAAGGACCCTCCCTGACTTTGTCCAGATGTGGTCTTCCTGCCTGCTGCTTGACCAGATGTACCCCCAGATGCTTGGCCAAAGAGCGCTGATCCTCGCCCGGAACCAAATGATGCACTACCACTCGATACCCTCTGACCAGAGCTTGCCTGACCAAAGGCTGTCGACTGACGGCCTCCGCTGGACCCCTTACCAATGGTAACGGACCCGGTGGCTTCGTACTGGTGCTCGGCGGGAACGAAGTGAGAGATGACAGATGATGACCTCTCAGGGCTCTTCACAGATACGGTCCTCGTCAAGGCCAAATTGGCATTAGAGGATGAGGCGGAGGAAGATGACCTAACAGGCTGACTAACTTTGCGTACAACTTCAACGCGACGGGAAGGTTTAGAATAGGCGGGAGAGGGGGCAGATACGGTGGGAGTTGATTTGGATGTGAAGGCGGCCCCTGAACCAGAGGACGATCCACTTGAAACCTTTCTAGTGGAGCTTTCTGATCCTCTAACGATGGTAACGGAACCGGTTGCCTCGTATTGGTGTTCTGCTGGGACAAAGTGAGAAATGACAGTCGGCTGCCTCTTCGGGCTCTTGACAGACACGGTCCTGGTCAGGGCCAAGTTGGCAGCGGAGGCTGAGGACTGAACAGGTCTGCTGATTTCTTTCCTTACTTGAACCCGACGAACAGGGGCAGGGGCAGGGGCAGGGATAGGGGCAGGGACACGAACAGCAGGTCGTTCTACATTCTGGGTTCTTGAAGCAGTTGATCCACCCCCAGATCCTCTTGTAGAGCTCTGAGATCCTCTGGCGATGGTTACAGACCCGGTGGCCTCATACTTGTGTTGGGCGGGGAGGAAATGAGAAATGACGGAAGATTTCCTCTCGGGAGACTTGACGGAGACGGTCCTTGTTAGGGCCAAGTTGGAAGCTGAGGATGTAGAGCCAGAGAATTGGTTCGTTACTTTACGCTTAGGAGCAGGAGCAACACGCCTAGGGGCAGAGGGAGCAGGGGCACGGGGAGCAGGGGCAGGTCTTGCCACAAACTGAGACTGTCCACCAGAAGAGCCACTCGCAGATCCCCTTCTAGAGCTCTGTGATCCCTTGACAATAGTAACTGATCCGGTGGCTTCGTATTTGTGGTCGGCGGGGACAAAATGAGAGATGACAGTAGGCACCCTCTCGGGGGTCCTGACGGACACAGTCCTCGTTAATGCCAACTTATCAGCAGAAGCAGATGCAGAAGAGAAAGACTGAGATGGTCTATTAATTTTCCGTTGTACCTTCACCACACGGGCTGGCGCTGGTTTGGATGCGGACTGAGCGCCTGCACCAAAACCACTTGTAGAACCCCTAGTGGACGCACCCAATCCTTTCCCAATGGTGACTGAGCCCTCTGCTTCATACCTGTGATCGGCGGGCACAAAGTGGGATATGACAGTTGGAACTCTTACGGGTGTGCGAACCTTGACAGTGCGAGTAAGGGCTGCCCCTGAGGCCTTGGCGGCAGGACGTACCGGTCCTCGCGACTCTGCGGGCTTGGGAGCGCGGATGTCTGGCAGATTATAGCTTTGCAATTTTGGTCTGGAAGCCTCTGCAGGCTCCTTAGCAATGAGTACACTGCCTGTGGCTTCGTACCTGTGGTCGGCGGGAGTGAAGTGTGAGATGACGCTGGATACTCGATCAGGACTCTTGACGGAGACAGAGCGGGAAATTACCTGAAAAAAACGAGTAATGAGGCACCTCGATGAAATATGTTTGGCTTGTGATCCTGCTAGGCAGACTGATAAACCTTCTATTCAAGTACATTATGTATTCATATAGCAATTATATGAGCAACTTGTCAACTTAACTGTTAAAGATGATATTCCGTTTCATTTAATTTCTCCTATTTATCTTATTATAGTCTGTACTCATTCCAGTAACAATAAATGTTTGACTCAACATATTAATGGATCAAACTTCTCTTACACAATGTAGATCATCGTTATTCCTGTATTTCCGCTGAATGTTCACGAACCCGACAATAACATTACTTAAAGGATAAATTATGATTTAACACTCTCAAATGATAGTTATGACATACTTTATCAACCTGTACATGGGTTTCACTGTAATATCGTGTAATAGCACGGACTTCCGTGTAATAGTGTAAATAGCAGCATGTCATGTTTTAGTAGCCTGTCCAATATCCACCTTTTTTTTTAACGAATTAATACTTTCGCCATGGAATGCCACAGCTTACATAAACACCTTACACATGTACGTTTCTATGCTGCCAACACTCCTTACCACACCTAACGAATAATTGACGTGCAACATAACTCTCACTGTAATGCACAACACAGGACTAAGCTTCCATCACATGTCCTTCCTAAACATCCTTCCCCAAAATAGACTTACGTCAGAGGGTAACTTCTCACCCAGGACGCACGCCGCCAGGGCCACCACAACAAGGGCCACCTGAGGAAAAAAATTAGGATCAGTACAGCCTAAGACACCTAATCTTCATTGCAGGTATTGATTAATGCTGTTTTTAACAGAACTCTCTCTCTCTCTCTCTCTCTCTCTCTCTCTCTCTCTCTCTCTCTCTCTCTCTCTCTCTCTCTCTCTCTCTCTCTCTCTCTCTCTCTCTCTCTCTCTCTCTCTTTTTCTCTCTCATTTCTTAAAATTTTTCTTGCTATTCCTCCCACGACGAGCAATCAACTAATGCAAACAATTTTCTATAGCAAATCGAACAACAGCATTGCACTGCCAGGTACAATGACAGTGACTCACATAACGACTTCAATGATGTATAATGAGTCAGTCCATCACCACCTGCTACTTAGAACATTATATTAATTATTTCATCTACATAAATCCCTTATTCATTTTCATTTATAAAGAAAAATAAACAATAGCCAGAAGAAAAAAAAATCTGCGTACGCCTTAATGCAATCTTTCCAGCGTTCATGAAGTGATAAACGACCAAGAAGCTACAGGTGATAACACAGTGCCTGGGGCCAGCTAGGTCGTTGGAACGTTAAAGGACGACATTCCCGCCTCTCGAGACAATTACTATAATGAGGCAATACATTCCCACCCTTGCGTCCCCTGTGTGTGCTCTGCCAACACGGCAATAACGTAGGGATCATATATTCTGTCCGGAGCTTAAATGATGGCACCCACACTTCCCAAGACGAGTGTGTGTTAATGAACTAATGCATCCCTGTATTTCCTCCCTTGTGTGTACACCATCAACACCATCAACACCACCAACACCACCACCACAACATCATGAGGACTATAAACTTGCAGCGAAGTCTTTTTATTTATCACTGGTCTTATTCATTGTTACTAATAGCTACATTCTGTTAAATAACTCAATGTAAGCATTTTCTATTCTAATAAAAAGAGGGAGTACCTGTTACTTTTTTTTAGATGAGGGAAAACAAATGACGGTATTGCCTTTATATACTGAAATATCGAGGAATGTGTGTTTTTTAAACGAAGTAAAACATTACGACACGTGCAGTGATTATGGAGAGACTTGACAAAGCATCGCGAAAATTACACATTAGTCGATGAAAAAAAAAACGGATGAAACACTGCACTCTTTGAAGCTTAAAAATAGGCCATTGCTAACGGGGTGAATTAATGAACAATGAAAGGAAAAAAAACACAGACAAGTAACAAAAAAAATCAAATAAGAATGAAGGATTACCAAATTACCAGAGTAAAAAGATGCATACATATAAAAATTAATCTTAGCGTAGAGCAGGGAAAAAGTGAAAAGAAAAGAAAAGCGTATGGAAAAATGGATTATGGTGAGAGATGCGAAAGAGGGAGGAACAGAGGGAGGGAGAAAGACAGATAAAGAGGATGTACAAAGAAAAGAAAAATGGCATCACGCGCATGAATGATGGAGGGAGAAAGGGAGTGAAAAAGGGGGATAGAGAGGAGGAAGAGGATAGAGATAAGGGAGGTACAGGAAAGGGAAGGAAGGGAGGGTAGGACAATAGAAAGAAGAAAAGAAAAAATGCACATGAACGATTAGAGAGAGACAGGCGACACGGGAACTGAAACACAAGAGAAAAAGTGAAGGAAATAAAGTTAATAGAAAGAGGGAGAGAGAGAGAGAGAGAGAGAGAGAGAGAGAGAGAGAGAGAGAGAGAGAGAGAGAGAGAGAGAGAGAGAGAGAGAGAGAGAGAGAGAGA
>JAPQNM010000022.1:12502506-12517506 GCA_029783475.1 Metacarcinus magister
AGTCGGACCAAATCATTCATTAGGTATAAAAAAAATATATAAAAAATAAGCATCACATAACTAGCTCACACGGAAAAATGCATCAAGTGACAATGTACAATTAGGTCAGTTATTATTAAAGTCCAAACCAAAGCGCTAATGATATATTATAATAGAGTTAAGTTGGGAAGAAAAAATAGCAAGTCTCGGTAATAGAACTTCTCCCTAAGCCTCCTCTCTAACCTTGACACACAAAGGTCCACGGGCAGCATGAATAACTGGTAATCAGGATCGACACTAACTCCGCCTTGCAATCCCCCGAATATAAATACCTCGACAAGTGATATTTATTTCCAGGTCACGATGAGATGCTTTGTAGTAATGGTCAGTATTTTTCGCCTCTTTGCCTCAAGTGTACGTGGTTATTACCGTGGAAGTACAAAAGGATGTTCATGGTAGAAGGTGTGGAGACGCAGGACAATTTACACTCCTTAACTGGCTTGCAGATGTTCGTCTATTTTGTTTTGATTTACTTTATATTCTCGTCACACTTCATCCTTCCATGTATGACCTAGCAAGCACTTCCATGCATGTTAAATATTCAAGCATGTACGTGTAGGCATGCGGTTATATTATGTGCATGCATCTCTCTCTCTCTCTCTCTCTCTCTCTCTCTCTCTCTCTCTCTCTCTCTCTCTCTCTCTCTCTCTCTCTCTCTCTCTCTCTCTCTCTCTCTCAATATTAAGGACACATAATGCCTCATATGGTCCTCTGCCCTCACAACCTGTTCCATCTTCTCCCTCACCTGCAGCTGTTCCACCTGCCCTTCCTCCTCCAACAACAACTTCGTGAGAAAGAAAAAAACTCGGCCTATCACGCCTACCTAACAACCTCAATTATTTAATAACAAGCTCGTGACTTAAATTTTACACGACTTTTACTCTTTTTTTTTCTCTCTCTCAATGTGTGTTTGTGTGTGTGTGTGTGTGTGTGTGTGTGTGTGTGTGTGTGTGTGTGTGTGTGTGTGTGTGTGTGTGTGTGTGTGTGTGTATCCCTTTCACGTTTCTATTTTTCACCATATCACTTGCTTTTCCCTCTTCTACATATTTCTACCTCTTCTCTCCTTCCTCTCTCCTCCCCTTTCCTGCCTAATCCCTCACGTTCTCTAGTCTCTTCCCCCTCATTTGTTTCAACTCACACCGGCTATTACCTCCCACTCCTACTTCCTACCTCCCTCCACTTCTTTCTCCCTCAATCTCCTCTCACCTTGACTCCTTTTACCCCTCTCTCCTACCTTCCACTAACTCTTTCTCCTTTTCTCCCTCCCTTCCCTTCTCCCTATCCCCCTATCTGTGCCTCTCTTTTCCGTTTCTCATAAACACTCTCATTAAGCCTTCCAACGCCTCCTCTTCCTCTCCACCTGGTGTTTGCCTAGCACTGTTTTTCCCCTATGTTTACCAATGTTCCTCTTATACACTCAATGTTGGTCTTCAGCATGTAGCATTTTCTTTGATATTTTCCTCTCTCTTTTCTTTCTTATTTCTACTCCTTTCTCATTCTAGCTTCCACCTTGTTCCTTTCCGCTACTTTTCATTTTTCTTCCTTTTATCCTTCTTTTCTGTATCTTGTTTTTGTTTTGTTACACTTCTCTTCTTTGGTAAGTTTTCTTTTAGCTTAAGATTTGATTATCACAATTTGTCTGACTTCCAGAAATACAGAAACACATTCATGGAAATTGCAGAGAAGGATGGTACGAGTAGTAGTAATAGTAGTGGTTGTGGTGGTAGTAGTAGTAGTAGTAGTAGTAGTAGTAGTAGTAGTAGTAGTAGTAGTAGTAGTAGTAGTAGTAGTAGTGAAAGAAGTAGTAAAAAAAGCAGTAATAGAAGTAGTAATGATGATGATGATGATGATGATGATGATGATGATGATGATGATGATGATAATGATGATGATGATAAAAATAATACAAACTCCTTCTATCTCTTGGCCAGATTCCAACACTTCATACACAAAATTAGAAATAACGAGTTTCCTTTTGGACAAACCCTTTCCTGCCATCACACACCTTCCCTTCCTTAGCCGAGTCAGTCTTCAAAGCTCTTTCCGCTGACACGATGATTACAATCCAAAGTACTATTGACATGCACACCGCTTAACTCTTTTTCCATACATCATTCCCTTTCTTCTTCGTGCCACTCTTACGGACTGGCAACAAAGGGACTACAACAATCACAGAAGAATTACGAACGAGATAAAAAAAAGAAGTTGAAAGAGAGTTGAGTTATAGTAATGAAAAAGATAAACACAGACACAGCAAAAGCACAGCGCAGAGATAACATAATACAATCTGCAAAATGTGTAGTCATCTGGACCCACGCCAACAA
Organism: Metacarcinus magister; assembly: GCA_029783475.1. Lineage (NCBI taxonomy): Eukaryota > Metazoa > Arthropoda > Malacostraca > Decapoda > Cancridae > Metacarcinus > Metacarcinus magister. Next base: position 12,504,870 of record JAPQNM010000022.1, read on the forward strand.
ACTTCCCCACCCCCATCAACCACGCCCGTTGGAAGAAATTCAGGGTACATTTGGTGAGGTAGAAAAAGAAAGTTAATTGTATTTGTTCGTCTACTATAGAACAAACAGCAAGAACTCCCTCCAGACATGCCAACAAAAAAAAAAAGGAGGGAAAAGGAAGAGACACATGAGTAATAAATAACCAAGAAGATTAAAAGCAACAAAAAGATTTTACATGTATTACTCATGCTGCTGATGACGATGATAGTGTTAACTACTACCACCACCACCACTACTACTAATACTACTACTAATACTACTATTACTACTACTACTACTACTACTACTACTACTACTACTACTACGACTAGCACTACTACTACAACTACTCTTACAACTGTTACGACGACGACAACCAAAAAGAAAATGAAGAAGAAAGAATAGGAGGAGGAGGAGGAGGAGGAGGAGGAGGAGGAGGAGGAGGAGGAGGAGGAGGAGGAGGAGGAGGAGAAGGAGTAAAAAGACAAAAAGGTGATAAACAAGAACGGGACTCAAGTGAATGTAACCTTGAGCTAGACTTTCACACGACTGGAATAAGAGAACGTAATGGTGGGGGTCATCTAGGCACGCCCCTACCTCCTAGTAATTTATTATCTCTCTCTCTCTCTCTCTCTCTCTCTCTCTCTCTCTCTCTCTCTCTCTCTCTCTCTCTCTCTCTCTCTCTCTCTCTCTCTCTCTCTATCTATCTATCTCTCAGCCACCCTATTGTGCATTCACCATTATCATTTATGTATTATGGTGCAAATATACGTCCTCGCTGCTCCAATGAAAAGGAAACTTCATTTACATATGATATACAAGGAATATATCCTATCTCTCCTGCCCCTCCTCCTTCTCTTCTCGTTTTATTTATCTTTATCCTATTCCACTTCTATTTTTTTCTCTCCCTCCTCCTCCTCCTCCTCCTCCTCCTCCTCCTCCTCCTCCTCCTCCTCCTCCAACTATTTACCTCCCTCCTGTTCAAATTCATATATCAGCAGGTGACAAGTGGAAAAATTATACCATTCATAAGAGAGAAGACTTGTTTACGACTATAAATGATAAGGAGGAGTAGAGTTAATTTAAGAGAATCATAAGAAAGGGAGTACAGTTGAAAACAAAGGAATAAATAGTATGGCATAAGAAGCGAGAAACATGAATTGACTATTACTGAAAGACGAAAGAGACGAGAGAGAAAACCGAAAGAAGAAGAGAAAGAAAGAAAGAAAGAAAGAAGGAAAGATAGATAAAAAGAAAGCAAAAATAATGAAATTAAGAAAAAAAAAGAATAAAAAGAAAACAAGATGGAGTGAGCGAGAGAAAAAAATTGAAAACAGAAACAAAACGTAACAAGTTAATAATTAAAAAAAAATAAGAGGTTGGTTGAAATTCCCTTTGGAGATGAGAGAATGAAATTAGAAGAAGAAAAAAAATGCGGTGAAACAGAGCGTGAAGACCCACTACCACACTGACGACACTCGACAGGAGGTAGACAGCTGTAAGGTCACCCACGACAGGAGGAGGAAGGAGGGAGGGATTGAGGGAGGGAGGGAGAGAGGTGATGCTGAAGCGATCTCGTACAAACAAGTGAAGAGAGACGAGCATCTTCTTGAGTGTATGTCAGTAAAAATTCAAAACTTTCTAGGTACTTAAACATTTATATAAGTAGCTACTTCCTCCAACTCCTAGTTTTCTTGTATATAAATGTCGTAGGTTCTGATTCTCTCTCTCTCTCTCTCTCTCTCTCTCTCTCTCTCTCTCTCTCTCTCTCTCTCTCTCTCTCTCTCTCTCTCTCTCTCTCTCTCTCTCGACCTCTCTCGACCTCTCTCGACCTCTGTCCTTCAAAATGTCAATCTGTATCTAGTTCTCTCCCTTCCATCCATCCATCCTTTATTTCTCACTTCCTTTCCTTAATCCTTTTTCTTTAATTTTGCTCGTCAGTCTCATACACACACACACACACACACACACACGCACACATGTCAAGCTTCCTCTCTTGCTCACTAAACATAGAAGTGCTTCCCTCACACATAATTCATCCTTATCACTAAGTTCTTTGTTTCTCTATTACTCTCTAAGACAAAAGTTTCTCGATTAGTTTCCCTTTTTCCATGATAATGCATCCATAACTCATCTCTCTCTCTCTCTCTCTCTCTCTCTCTCTCTCTCTCTCTCTCTCTCTCTCTCTCTCTCTCTCTCTCTCTCTCTCTCTCTCTCGTAATAGGAATGGTAGCGAAAGTATTCTCATTATAATTTCTTATATACGTTTTTGTTCGTCGTCCGTGAGATTCCTCCAGACAAGGAGACTGACTGGAGAGAGGGAAGGAGGACCGGGAGAAAGGAGGTTATGGGGAGGAGAGGAGATGAGGGACCTGTTCATAGGACCTTCATCCCCCCTACTATTGTTCGACATGTGAACCAGGGCACTAATGGTCACCTCAGGGCACTGCCAGGTAACATGCTCACCAAACAAACACCTGTTGGAAGCGCTAATTATCCGACATGACAAAAGCCTAATACCCAGACCACCTTTGTTCTTATGTCTTAGTGAGAGTGAAGTGCTCGACGATACATATGATTGGGCAACACTTATTTACTGGATAAGTTATATGATAAAACGGGTTAGCGCACTCAGGGTCCATTTATGTAGTAGGTAAGTACCCCTTGGCAGCCCAGCCACTTGCCACCCTGTGGACGTGGCTTCGTTCTCTTCTGCCCTAGATGAGACTCGACCAGTTTTATCGAGGTTAGCTTAGGGTCATTTTTTCTTGCTCACACAAAAGTCTAGTGAAGCTCATTTTTTTTACAGCAGAGGTAGGTTGTTCATACATCGAACAAGATTCTTTACGTCACGTGCATGAACGAGTGTCTTGTACTTGACGTAACACCCATTGAGGTTAGTGTTGGTGATGCAATGTGCTTGTGCTTGTTGTGGACGACACGGAGGTGAGGCTGTGACATGTGTGTTGAGAGGGTATTGGTGACATGAGCATGATTAGGGAGATTTTCACATGAACATGAGAAAGGTGACAAATGTGGGAAGAGGGTGAGTGTGACACGTGCTTGAGAGACGAAGCCACTGACAGATGTGTGAGAAGAAAGGTGACAGGTGGCTGCTGTGGATTGGAAAAAAAAAGTATACACATTTGAACCAATCTTTTTCAACAGGTCACATGAATACTGCAATATACCAATTGCCATATACACACACACACACACACACACACACACACACACACACACACACACACACGCACACACCTTGCATTGAGAAGGTTACTCCACTGTTGTTTGATATTGTATAAGCCAATCATATGTACGTGGATAATAATGCCACACAGGTAAGCAAGTCTTACCTGTCCTCAATCTTACAGAAGATAGAAATCTTTTTTTCCAGATCAACGGTCAATATATTTTTGTACGAATGATCATGACAAATGTGAAAGCGAGGTGGAGCACAAAGGACGAATATGACGGGCGTGGACGCACCTGGTGGTGGCAAAATATATATGTAAGACAAAAGATAAAGATAGGAAGGTGAGGATAGACAGGATGAAGATGGCAATAGTGAGAAGAAAAAAAATAATGTTTAAACGCTCACAACTTCCCTTCAGTCAAAGTCATACACTTATTTCAGTTGCCATATTGTCATTTCATTTCCACCTTCTTTCTACGATATCCTGCTATAATTTTTTTTTCTTCTCTCCTAGTAAACGTAATACCTTCGTTCCTCACTCCCCTTCCTCTTCATAACAAGCTTGTTCAACGCTCATTTCCTCCATCCACTTTCATTCCCTCATCTGTATATTCGTTTTAATTGCCATTCCATTACCTCCACGCTCTAGTAAACTAACGCGCCGGGCTATGAATTCAAAGGCTTCGCTACAGGTTCGGGTGCGGGGAAAAGAATGAGGTTTACGCCCCTCCCACCCTATCATCTTCCCTTGTTCGCTAGTGAACAAATGGAAGCTCGGAAAACCAGAGGAAAGGATTACCTGTGGAAACTTTGAAGACCACGTGGGCCCTTTGATCCAGGTTGTGCTGTTTTTACTCTTACCATCAGTGAAGGCCAAGCTGAGGATGATGTGAACTGTGGTGAAGCTCAATTTACCGTAGAGCTCCTCAACTTTTACCTTTAACCTTACCCTTCCTCCTCTAACACAGCCACCAATCTCTTTAACCTCCCTCCCTGACACCTTACCTCCCTACCTGCCTGCCTCCTTCCCTCCCTACCAACAACAGGTAACATTCCTCTATACCTCCTTTCCTCCACCGGTACCTCCCTTCGTACCACAAACAACATCCCCTTCCCTTCTTTGCTCCTCCCTCCTTCCCTTCCTCTCTCCCTCCATTCTTCCTTTCCTTCCCACCACATGCTACCTCACCTCCCTCTCTCTTCCCTCCCGTCAGGTACAGGTGAGTGAAACACATGTAAGGCTTCACACATCGTTCACTAAAGAGAGAAACAGAATATAAAGTCTGGCTCATGTCTGTACCTCCTCCGGCAACCCACTCTTTTGAAGGTAATAGTGGGGATTAGGGCGGACGAGGGCGTGGCGGTGGGCGGTGGGCGGTGGGTGGAATAAGGGCTCAATTAGATACACACTAATGTTTTTGCCGGGTGAGATGAAAAGAATGAAGGTTTGACAGGGAACATGCTGTCTAATTCTTTTTTGTTTTTATTTTGTTTTACACGTGAAGGTTTGTTTGCGTTGATTAGCAGGTGATTGAGAGGCCGTTTACCCTGGTGTGTGTGTGTGTGTGTGTGTGTGTGTGTGTGTGTGTGTGTGTGTATGTGTGTGTGTGTGTGTGTGTGTGTGTGTGTGTGTGTGTGTGTGTGTGTGTGTGTGTGTGTGTGTATAATAAGTAATATGTACTAGATAAGTTCAGAAGAATATACTAACGTGACTTGCTCAAGCGATGAACTAATTTACAATGATGTGGACCAGATGATGCACTGAGTTTAGTTTGTGATGGTATAAGTGAAGAAAATGTTCAAAGAGAAGTGAGATATAAATGAGAACGGTTGTTATTATTAGTGTTGTTGTTGTTGTTGTTATTGTTGTGATGATGGTGATGGTGATGGTGGTGGTGGTGGTGGTGGTGGTGGTGGTGGTGGTGGTGGTGGTGGTGGTGGTGGTTTGTGTAAGAGGGCGTGAAGGTAAGGGTGGAAGCGGGAATTGAGGTAAAGCTTGTGGAGGTGGAAGTGGTAGTGGATGTGGTAGTGGTAAAGGTAATCTGGAAGTCTGCCAGGTAGGTGGATCAAGACACCCCCCCTGGCGCCCCCTTCACGGGTCACCGCCCTCGGGTCAGCTCACGCCCAGGTGCCGCGGGTCATCCTACTCAAAATGACCCGAGGAGGCAGCAGCTCAGAGGTCAAAGTTCAGTTCAATTATTAATCAAAGGATCAGTGTGGGAACATCTGCTAATGACCTCCCACTACAATGTAACACGACTTGCAAAAACTAATTCAAACATAAACGACTTCTTATCTTGTATAGTCATCTGTGATAAAAAAAAAACTCCCTCCTTGTTTTCTGACGGCTCATAAGAAAACATTAAACGATCATAATGGATAAAAAAAAAACTAGTAAACGCATTCGCATTGAAACATTCTTCAGTCCGCTTGAAACCCCTTAACAAGATTCAAAGTCACAATCGCAACACAAAAAAAAATCACACATAACCGACACTTTCTCATACCACCACAATTCCCACGTAATATAGAAGAAAAAAACTACACTACATAATACCATTCAAATTCATTACGACACAACATGAATTGTCTTCCCTGTATCACAAGTATCATCCAGTTCAACGCCACCTTAAACGTCTCCTGCAGTCATACATTTCTTTAGAGTTTCGTCATCGCCTCTTAATTCTGAATCTTTTATCCCGGTGCAAATTTCCTCCGCAGGTATCCAGGTTTGCAACACATTAATGAAGTCGTTGCCCCTTACAGGTTACATGCCAAGGTAACGGGAGGAGGAGGGGAGGGAGGGCGTGCAGAGAGAGAAAGAAAGAGAAAGAAAGAGAGATAGATAGAGAGCGAACAACAAAAAAATAACCATAAAGAAAGAAAAAAAAACTAATAAGAAAAGTAAAGAAATAGGAAGTATAAAGCAAATGGAAAAATAGAATTAGAAGAAAGAACAATTTTGTGGATGATTGGAAGGGTTTGGGAAGCCAGCAGGACTGAACAATAGAAGTGGATAAGCGAGGCAGGCGTCGTGGCTAACATACAAGATTCTCACTGTTGCATAAACCTGGGAGTGGAATGCACGAGGAAAATGTTCAGTTCTAGAGACACTATAACCCAGATGTATGATAATATTAATCGGGTCACACATATTATTGCAAGGAAATAAGATGCTAAATTTTAAAGCTTTGGAAATAAGTTCAGCTATTAATTTGATTGTGCATTTTATTTTTTTTATTAATTTTTTTGTTTGTTTTGTTTTTACTTGTTAACGTTATCATATTTTTGCTCTCTCTCTCTCTCTCTCTCTCTCTCTCTCTCTCTCTCTCTCTCTCTCTCTCTCTCTCTCTCTCTCTCTCTCTCTCTCTCTCTCTCTCTCTCTCTCCTTGTCCTCGTGACTTGAAAATCGTGATGCAACAAAATATTAATTGTATATTTACCGAAAATATTCATAGTCTCGTCTGCTCCACGAAACCATAAAGCTTATATTCCCTTCTTAACTAACCCTTCAAAGATATATTCAATAGTTCTTAAACATTATTATAAAGGAAAAACATGTATATTTTTTTTTCCCTCTCATTTCCCTTCCCTTTCCTTTCTCTTTGCTTATGAAACTTCTGCCTGTTCTTTATTTCCTAACTGCCTCACCCGTGTGTATCAGTACATGTTTCAATTTATTTTACTTTCTTATTATACTTCTTCTCTTTACGTAATGGCAACAGTCAACTTTCAATTTCCACATCGTGCCTAATACATATTTTGACTTTTATTCTTTCTACGCTTCATCGGTGTCCAATTTCGAACGTTCCTCCCCACACTCTCCTACATCCCCTTCCATTGCCTTCATTAGTCTAGACGGGAAAAGAGAGAAGGAGAGAGAGAGAGAGAGAGAGAGAGAGAGAGAGAGAGAGAGAGAGAGAGAGAGAGAGAGAGAGAGAGAGAGAGAGAGAGAGAGAGAGAGAATTGGGAGACAAGGAAATGAAACAAACAAGCATGGGTGGCAAGGAGAGCAAACAAGCGCCTAGAGAAAACAAACACGTGGCCATGAGTAAGACGAGAGATCAGAGAGGAACACACACACACACACACACACACACACACACACACACACACACACACACACACACACACACACACACACACACACACACACACACACTGAGCTGTTCAGAAACAAAGGAAATTGACGAAGACACAGGATTCAAAGCCAAGCAAGAACTCTCCCCCAAATAGACAAAAACCGTTCGCGATAGAATTTTTAGTAAGAAAACGCCAAAGATGAAGAGAAACAGAGGCAGGTGGGCTAAAGAAAATCGTGTACAAAACCATAAGCACAATGAAGAGAGAGAGAGAGAGAGAGAGAGAGAGAGAGAGAGAGAGAGAGAGAGAGAGAGAGAGAGAGAGAGAGAGAGAGAGAGAGAGAGAGAGAGAGAAGAGGGGGTGAAGGAAAGAGAAAGTCAAACATGAAAAGAAAAGAGGAATAACCGTCCCTCCCACAGCAGAGTGAATCAAGGGTAAGGAAATGAGGGGAAATAAATGTGAAAAAAGAAGTATCATTCTCTGCTAATGACGGGAGGAACGAGCTGTGTATATATATAAAAAAGAAAAACGACATCAATTTTTTTCTCTCAGCTTTAAAGGTAAACTAACGGCAAAAAAAAGACCTTACATATTCTCCAGAAATAATAATAGAGAACATGTTATATATCATTAGAAACTATAAAGTGACAAGATCTTGTTTTTCCATAAACACTGGAGATTACACACACTTTTTATTTTTATATCGTTAAGTTTAATTATGAAATCACCTTGCAGCGTTACGTGGACTGAATGAGCAAATACACATTTCAAACCATTCTATTTGAAGAAAAAAAGTATAGAAAGGGAATCAATAACCGGATTTATTGCCACTCACTCACCTTGTGTAGGAGTGTACCTTATTATATATGTATAGAAACCATTTTATTACCTGCGGCTGAGGCGAGGAAGGTTAGGTAATCCAAGACACAAAGTTAACGTCGAGGCAGTGATACAGTGAACATTAACCATCTCCACCTCTATTAGTTAATTGCTGCATGGTACCCTATGACATCTCAATCCTTTTTATGTAGGTAAAGTACAAAAAAACCTTTCTTCTTATGAGGAATAAGATATAACTGAGGAAAACTGGTGGCAGAGGAGTACAGTAGTAGGTCACGTTTTCACCTTACACCCTCACAGCCTTCCTTTTCGTCTCCGTCACCCCGTAACGAACATTAACATACCACACTCCCTCCACCCCGCCACCCTCACTCATCCCTCCCCTGCCACGCCACACTTGACTGACCACTACCAAACCTTCACCTCTTTCTCAGCCACCTTAACCAGACGTCCTCTTTGGTCCCGAGAAGCTAAAACTCGTCCTGACCTCCCCATCCCCACTTGACCTCCCCATATCTCACCTAACCTTCACTCTCCAGCGCTACTTAGCATACCTTCATGCCCACTACCTCTTCTTTTATCATTTACATAAGCTCAACGCCCTTCGGTTAGGAGAAAACCTGTTCCTTAAATTCCAAAAAACCTGACAGAAGTACAATCTCGGGCGATAAAGACGTAATATCACCTGCCAGATACAACGCCTACTTGTCACCTGTGAGACTGGTAGCTCTTGGGTTATTTTTTCTTTTTATTGTATATCTACTTCTGTCTCTAATTAAACGAGATAAACAGGGTATTAGGTGTGAGGAAAATTACACCTTCCAGTTACCACTACAACAAAAGATGAAAAGCCACCCACACCCATTCAATTAGAACGTTGTAATCATGTTTTTTTTTTTTGTGTGTGAGCATTAAGAATGGTACGAGCGTTTTCATTACATATATACATATTTCCCTCGCCGCCATGTAGCAAGCGCTGTGGGGGTAAGAAAGGACAAACAAACTCATTAACTTGGCAACGAAGACCTATAAATTACCAACTCAAGGGAACTGCACCTCGCCCACACCCTAGCCTAGACCCTTCACTTTCACCCAATACCAAGTGTAACCCAGTAGGAAGCACCAGCTATCCTTCAACCTAGATAAGAGGCACCACCGCCACCTTCACCACGGTCGGGGTGGTCGCTTTAAGATATAACACAACGTGGGTTACTGTGCTTTACGCCTCATGGAGCAAGGCGTCAGTGCGAGGACGACAGCCTTTGTCTTACTCCTCATATAGTCCTCCCTCCGTTCTCTCGTCTTTTTGTTGTCGTGGTTCTTGTTGTTCTCAATGGTAAATTCGGCCAGCGAGTTGATGATACGTGAGAAACGAGACGGGAAATCGAGCGAGAGTACACAAGTTCAAAGGGAAAGTCTTAGATAAAACTCCATTATGAAAGAAGTGAGAGGAAAGGAAGATAAGTTCGGTGTGTATGTGTGTGTGTGTGTGCGTGTGTGTGTGTGTGTGTGTGTGTGTGTGTGTGTGTGTGTGTGTGTGTGTGTGTGTGTGTGTGTGTGTGTGTGTGTGTGTGTGTGTGTATGTGTGTGTGTGGTGAGGGTGGGGGTGGCCGAGACAGATACGGAGTGAAAGGCGGCCACAGGACCCCCCAGACAGTGGCAAGGAGAGGGAGTAAGGGAGGAGAGCAGCACCAGACATCACCACTCCTGGAAGAGCAGCTAGACACATACAAAAACTCTTTCACTTCACACCGTCTGACGCTCTTAAACACTGAGTAGGAGGAGGAGGAGGAGGAGGAGGAGGAGGAGGAGGAGGAGGAGGAGGAGGAGGGGAGATAAATGAATGAAAGAAATAAGAAAAATATTAATATGAATAGAGTTAAAAAGAAGTACGAAGCGTCACTGTCCGGTTTTCCTTCAATGTTTAGTAAACGTTCGTGAAGAAACAATCAAGAAAACATGACAAGCAGTAATTGCCGACCACGGAAAACGATAGAAAACTTCCTGATTAATTCGCATTCCAGTGTTCAGCGTCACGAATTATAAATTAAAAAAAATCAATATAGATTCAAATGCCTTTCATTGCTCATTCATTCTTTTTTTTTACACTTTCCTGTAAATAAGTAGCATATCACACATATATAAATCAAAGTTATATAATTATACCAAGTCTGAACACACACACACACACACACACACACACACACACACACACACACACACACACACACACACACACACACACACACACACACACACACACACACACACACATAAAATGCATCATTAGTCTTTCCCTTTCTGATTCCTACAGATAAGATCCACTACACAAACGGTGGCGTGAACACGTGTTGTGGGGAAAGAAAGGATACAAAGGAGAAGGTAGAGGAGGAGAGGAAGAGATGTGGCAGCATTCTCACGGATGAAGAAATTAGGCCATAGAAGGGGAAGCCCATTGGGGGGAATAGGAAAGGGAGAGAAGAGAGAGGGAAAGGTAGAGGAAGTCAACTGCAAGGGAGGAAGAAAGAGAGCAGGTGGTTGTCAAAGTGATGATGTGGGCAGGTAAGGCGGGGAGCAGGTTAGGTGGTATGCAATAAACCAGGTAGTGCTTGTGGTGATGAAAGAGACGGTGGTGAAGGAAGCCACACTGATGGTGGGGGACATGCATCACAAGGAGATAAACATGCTGCACGGCAAAGTGGTTAAGTAGATGGAATTATGAGGTATTCGTAAGGTGTGTGCAGGCGGGTGTGTGTGTGTGTGTGTGTGTGTGTGTGTGTGTGTGTGTGTGTGTGTGTGTGTGTGTGTGTGTGTGTGTGTGTGTGTGTGTGTGTGTGTGTGTGTGTGTGTGTGTGTGTGTGTGTGTGTGTGTGTGTATGTGTGTGTGTGTGTGTGATAAAATATGAAACAGTGTGCAACAACAAATGTTTTTTCCTTGTGAGCACTTTCGTTTTTTATAGGGTCTCTCTCTCTCTCTCTCTCTCTCTCTCTCTCTCTCTCTCTCTCTCTCTCTCTCTCTCTCTCTCTCTCTCTCTCTCTCTCTCTCTCTCTCCCTCTCTCTCTCGCTTTCTCTTTCCCCAATAACATAAATAGTGAAGTCGACAAAATCCATTTAGTTCAAGGATGGAAAATTATAAAGCATGAGGTGAGGGCAGGGCAGGGGCGGGTCCTTCAGACAACAGAGCTTACTGGAGCGATGGATGTAGGTCGCGCAGGGATAGTGGGAACATTTTTTGCACCACGTTAAGGTGAGGCCTTGGCGACGGGTGACTGACTCATGGGTTGGAAGGAGGGAACACCAGGGGACACGAAAGGTAAGGTACAACGTAATTGGGAACGGGAAAGTTGCAACACTTCCATATACATAAACATGACCAGGGGACACCAACGCGTTAAGAAGTGAAGGCTAACGGATCACTCTACTAGAAAACACTCTCTCTCTCTCTCTCTCTCTCTCTCTCTCTCTCTCTCTCTCTCTCTCTCTCTCTCTCTCTCTCTCTCTCTCTCTCTCTCTCTCTCTTGTGTTGGTGAATACAATCTTGTCCTCGCAGAAGACACCAAAATTGGAGTCAAACAAGAATAATCTACGTGTTTGTTGCCGAGAACCGCGAGGCGTCAGTGGATGAAAATGTAGGGACTCTTCCTTTGTGCTGGCGGGAAAGGCGTCCTCCACCCACCCTGAATATTATGATTAAGCCAGGCTAGAGTGGCGCGTGGGCATAGAAGAAGAAGAAGAGGAGAAGGAGGAGGAGGAGGAGGAGGAGGAGGAAGAGGAGGAGAAAGAATAGGAGAAGGTGAGGAACGGAAGGGAAGGGTGGGGGTGAGTGTGGGGTGAGGGCGTTGGGGGTGAGGGTGAGGGTCTGGCCGAGGACATGGAGTAAGTGAGAGTGAAAGTAGTCGTTGCCTCCCGCCACGACCGTAACCCGAGCACCGATCAAGGAGGAGGAGGAGGAAGAGGAGGAGGAGGAGGAGGAGGAGGAGGAGGAGGAGGAGGAGGAGGAGGAGGAGGAGGAATAGATACCAAGGTGAGCTGTTGGTCTGTAACAGGAGGAGGAGGAGAGAGAATATGGAGGAAGATAATAATTAAGAATAGAAAATGAAAGGAAACTTGATATTTATTAGTTTTTTACTACGAGACTAACATGGCAACAACCTCAATATTTTAGTTTTGCAATCGTACTTCTCTCTCTCTCTCTCTCTCTCTCTCTCTCTCTCTCTCTCTCTCTCTCTCTCTCTCTCTCTCTCTCTCTCTCTCTTTCAAATAGTTCCTAACAAACGTCTGTCTACCTAGGGCTATATCGACAAAAAATTGTTGGGCCATCCGGAAGAAATACGCTTTTGAGCACGTTCATTCATGTATCAGTTGGGATGGACTTTGAGAGACTCTGTGTGTGTGTGTCTGTGTAACTGTTATGAAAGAGGAGCGGAGGTCAACAGGAGTGTTATACAAGTACTACGTAAGAAAGAGTTATTACTGGAGTGACATAATACTAGCGGAAG
>JAPQNM010000022.1:12527506-12535006 GCA_029783475.1 Metacarcinus magister
CTCACACACTCACACACTCACACACTCACACACTCATACACTCACACACTCACTCGCCCTTCCTCTCCATCCACCCACACGCCTGGTTCGCCGTCTTTCCTGCACCTCAACACTCACCCACCTGTTTTTTTACGACCCAACATTTTTACGCCGGTAACCAACCCGCCCTCCTCCTTCCAACCCTCCCTATTTGAGCCTTTCCCCTGTTCACCCTCGCATCTTCTCCGCTCTTCCTACCAAAACCATCTCCCCGCCCATGCCCTTAACAATCAACAGGTGCAAAATTAAATAAAATCACACCGTCAATCACACACAAGACAAAGTCGAGAACATAATTACTACACAACCAATTACACGCAAGGATGAGAATGAGAAGTGCGTTGCCTCGAGTGAGTGAAGGAGGGTAAGACATATAAAAAATTTAATCTGTAAATTATAAACAAAAGCGGAACGATGTGGAGTCCCTGTGGGGTGATACAAACAGCAATAACTTGGCTCAGAGGGACGGCAGGCAACGTGGAGTGCATGCTACACGGCAGAATAAACAAGACGTCGACACCCACGACCCCCGCCACACACTCTCCTGTAAATCTTGGTGATGTAAAGCAGCGTTGCCTCACAGACAGAAAGTTTTGCTCCACATTCATAACCTGACGTAAAAGACGCAAAGACAACTCAGCCAACTGGCCCAGCAACCCACTGTGACCTAGGAGGAGGAGAAGGTGGAGGAGAAGGTGGAGGAGGATGTGGAGGAGGAAGAGGAGGAGGAGGAGGAGGAGGTGGTGGTGGTGGTGGTGGTGGTGGTGGTGGTGGTGGTGGTGGTGGTGGTGGTGGTGGTGGTGGTGGTGGTGGTGGTGGTGTATGAGGGGGTGGAGGAAAACTAGAAGGTATAGGAAAAAAATAAGTTGCAAAGGAGGAAAGAAAGCTGAGAAGGAAAACAAGGAGAGAGGCGGAATAGTAGCATAAAGAAGGGAAGGAGGAAAATAAGAAGAAAAAAAAAGAGGTGAAGGAGAAGGAGAAGGAGGAGCAGGAGGAGAATGAGGACCAAGAGGAGGGCGTGTCCATGAAATACCAGAGTGCCCCCCTTCTATCTCACCCTGACCTCTTCCCTCCCCCGCGTCCCACTCTTCCCCTCGCCTCTCCTGACCCCCGCCACCTATTCCTCCACCTCCACCGACGCCCTTGTCAGCCCCAGCGTCCACGTGGCTCTTGCAACATAACGTAATGTTCCAAATTGAATGTTCTATTGTTTCGACGTGTTTCAGTGATGGAAAAAGATGATATTGTAAATCTGTCTGTCTATTTCTCTATCTAACTATCTATCTACTTACCTATCTATCCAAATGCCTATCTATCTATCCATCTATCTCAGTACATAATAATTATGAATAATATAAATATATTACTCAACCCAAAGTTTCATTTCACAAACTAGATTTTTCTGCATTAAAACAAAATTACAATTCCATAATAATACACAAAGGACGAGTGACACCCAAGGATACGTTCAGCCTTGCCATCTTCTCTCCTCACAAAGGGATAAAAGAAGAGCAAAGAAATGTGTACCCTATGTACGTAATATTTCATATGAATACGTGGCGGCCAATGATCGATCACCATACCAGTCACGCCGACATCAAAGGAAAATTAGTCGATGCTTCAAACTATTCAAAGGATTCAGCAAGGAAACTTTTACTCCTCCCACAGGATATCGATAAACAGACGAAGGAGGAATGGAATGAAACTACGGAAGGGGCCGGTCATTCTTGATACATGAAACGTGTTCGGGTTTTCCGTTTAGACTACTTCACTTTATCGCCCCAGCAGACTTGACCCTTGCCTGTTACATGTAGGTGTTGACTATGCACTGTACCAGAACACCATTGCAGTTAGGTAAAATGTGCAAGACTTCACCAGACTCATGATACCATAGGTTGTTTTAGCATGAATGGAATCAAGTGAATATACATGAAGTCTCTCTCTTTTGTTTATTTTCTCTCTCAATTTCCATCTACCCTGAATCACAATGTAAAGGAACGAATATATTTAAAGTGATACACCAATTTCAAGCACCACCCTTATTGCATCAGAGAGAGAGAGAGAGAGAGAGAGAGAGAGAGAGAGAGAGAGAGAGAGAGAGAGAGAGAGAGAGAGAGAGAGAGAGAGAGAGTGAGAGTGAGAGTGAGAGAGAGAGAGAACAAAAAGTATGTGGCTATAAAAGAAAATTTGTAAAGGTTGGGGGCATTTTATGTCGAGGTCATGGAAGAGACTCAGGAGTTGGTGAGTCAACAGAAAATACACACACACACACACACACGCGCACACACATACACACACACACACACACACACACACACACACACACACACACACACACACACACACACACACACACACGCATGCACACGCCCTCACACCTGCTAATCAAATACATTTACCTGAGTATCACAAGTCTTTATCATTTCTATCACAGTTCATCATGGCCGTCACACCTGTAATCAAGATGCCAGGTAAGAACATGGATATCGCCTGCGGGAAGGAATCTGTCTCCCTGTCGCTCCGTTGTTGGTGAAGTAAGAAAATACATTCTTCCTTCATCATAGTTTTTTTATTTCTCGTTATGACTTATCTATATTTACATGACAGGCAGATTAACATACATACATCCATACATACATACAGACAGACACAGACAAACATAGAGATAGATACAAACACATAGATAATTACACATACAGACAAAGTGTTAGACAGAGACACAGACAGTGACAAAGGAAGGGACAAACATAAGAAGTAACGCTGGAAGAAAAGAGTATTTGAAAAAGAACCCCAAACTGTATTGTTTCAGTGATGAGAGAGAGGAAAAATGAAGGAGACGAAGGAGAGAGTGAGGTACGGCAAGGGAAAAGCTTTGGTATGGAAGATAGGAGAACATTACCGACCAAAAAGTGAAGATAAAAGCGAGACGGATGTGACCTGTGTGGGAGAGAAGATGGATCGTAGCTGGTATGAGACTGGAGGAGGAGGAGGAGGAGGAGGAGGAGGAGGAGGAGGAGGAGGAGGAGGAGGAGGAGGAGGAGAAGGAGGAGGAGGAGGAGGAGGAGGAGGAGGAGGAGGAGGAGGAGGAGGAGGAGGAGGAAAAGGAGGAGGAAGAAGAAGATAAACAAGAAATAGTCGAAAGAGAAAGAAAAAATTAACAGGGACCTGAAGGAGAACAGGTACAGAAAAATGAGAAGGACACGTAGAAGTAAAAGGAGGATAATGAAAGAGAAACAAAAATAATAAAGCAAAAAAACCACAAGAATAACGAGGAAGGTTGAAGGAAAAGAATATAAGAAAGTAGGAAAAAATAATCAGAAGTAGGCGAAGGAAGAAAAGAGAAAGGGAATTAAATAAAACTGAGCATGTCAACGAAGGAATAACATTAAGTAGCAGGACATGAGGGCTCAAGGTATCTTCTCTTAGCGACAGGATCCTAGAAGCAGCCAGCCAGCCAGCCAGCCAGCCAGCCAGCCACCCCATTACTAAGAATCCACACAAAAAATAGCACCAAAACTGTACGAACAAAAAACGGATGAATAAACAATCCTTGCGGTGGTGGTGGTGGTGGTGGTGGTGGTGGTGGTGGTGGTGGTGTCGCGAGGCTCTGGTGACGCTGAGAGGAGGTCAAGGAACACAAGGTAAGTCTCGCCTCCCCAATCCACCTCCACCACCACCACAACCACGCCGAGGTCGCCCACCCACCTTCCCTCCCTCCCTCCCAGCCTCCCCCCATGGGCCAATTTTACAGCCTACTACCTCCTCTATTAACCCTAACTCCACCCAAAGCTGTTCCACGTCCCCACCTCACTAATCATCCTTGCACGGTACCTAGCGTCTCTCTCCCTCCTCCTTCCAAGCTCCCAGACCGCCAGTAGAGTGAAGTTGCAGTAAATATCGCACTGGACCATACTCTCCTTTTTCATTCTCTATGACACCCGCCTGACCGGTCTTCCACGTTTATATGGGGTCTGCATCGCCGGAGTAAGCTTTCCTATGGTCGTCTCGCTGCCCTTGCCTAACAACATGCTCTCTACGGCATTATGGAGCATTGTGTCATTCCCAGCTACAGCACCTGACCCAAATATATACCTGGAGTTTTTATCTCTTTTTAGTAGCAGACAGACAGACAGATAGACACACAGACACAGACACACACACACACACACACACAGACCTGCTCATCAAATTCTAGATCAAGGTCACATATTAAATCTCACTGTGATCTCAAGTCCACTTGAATGTCTATTTAAATGATGTGATACAAGTGTGTGTGTGTGTGTGTGTGTGTGTGTGTGTGTGTGTGTGTGTGTGTGTGTGTGTGTGTGTGTGTGTGTGTGTGTGTGTGTGTGTGTGTCCGTGTGTGTGTGAGAGAAAAAAAAATAGAGAGACGGAGGGGTGAGGAGGAGAAAGCATTCAACGGATTCAGATTTAATATCCATCAAGGACACATCGCGGCGTCTGACACGTGCACTTCTTGCCCACACAGGCTAAGAGAAGCGAGGAGCAGGGAATCACCCCAGATATATTTCCTCCATATAGGCTAGCAAGCAAGACCCACACAGGTGAAGGCTGAGTCGAGCTGGATGTTAAGTTCACCAAGGAAAGTGTTCGCCTATCAATGAGGCAACTAGTTCAAGTCTGTACTATCACCGCAGGAACATCATACATAAAGCATTGTGGTTTACCTGCATTCCTTCCCTTGCCGCCATGACCCGCTACGTATGAGTATTCACGGTGAGGCTAATGAGGCGGGGAACGTATTGTGGTGTCCGATTCAAGCGAGCTATTTACGTAATTCTGAAAGGCGTTGGCAATATGATCCTGTCGTCCATTCTAAAGCCCATGTTGGTGTATGTAGATAAAAAAAAATATCATCTCTATTTATTCATATGAAATCCACATCTCTGCTGCAGGGGAATTACGATGTGGATGCACTCAAGATAATGTCTACGTAAACTTTTGTAGGCAATTAATCTTGAAGAAAATACTACACTATACGGTGTACAATCTTACTAGAGCACAGGTGAAGAAATTGATCTATCAAGACAAATTTCACATTTCGTAAGGTCGCATGAGTAAGTAATGAAGGTGGTGATAACAGCATTCTGGGAAACATCAATAACAAGTAGCACCTCAAGGGCGGCATTGACTGGATGAAGAGAAAACTAAATATGCAGGTGACAATCCCGCTGCGTCTACTCGAATTACGACTCCTTCAGGTATTCACTCTCACCTCAGAGAATATGAATACTAGTAAAATATTTTCATGAGGCACATATTGCATATATTTAGATTCAAACGCGCTCACACCACCACACAGCAATGCATCACGAGTCAAATTCTTCTCTCTCCAGCATTGTGACAAGAACACAAACTAGACCAATACTCTCAAAACAAGGGCATTAAAAGTTGAAGCATTACTTATAATTACAGATGATGTATTCCACGTAATAGAAAAAGGACTGATCTCACTCGCAACAAGCAATTCAGCATTGTTTCAAGCACCTTTATAAAGAAAATAGTAGAATGGTTAAAACAGAGGCGGGGGCCTAGTAGTTAGCGTACGGGCATGACGAGCTCAGAGTCCCGAGTTAGAGTCCCGGCACGGGCTGGCCACTTTTCTATGAAAAACCACCAAGTGGCCAAAGATCACCCACATGCTGCCATTTACAATGTCCTTGACTGGGACTGCAACCTGGTATGCAGCGAGAAGCTTCCGCGGGTAGCATGAGCTTCTCAACATGAAACGTGGCGTCACTTAAAAAATCTAACTTGCGCTACTAACGGTTGGAGGCCGACCATTCAGCCCTCCATCAAGCCTACCGGCACCATAGGATCAAGACACTAAAAAAATTAAAAATAAATAAAAAAATATAAAGATCGACCGAAATGCTTTACTTTCCATACGAAATGAGTCCGAAGGAGAAAAACTTGTTATACTTCATCTATTTACTCCACAGAAACAATCTGAGTAAAAGTTCTTGAATAATATTAAGTCCAGTGTGTGTGTGTGTGTGTGTGTGTGTGTGTGTGTGTGTGTGTGTGTGTGTGTGTGTGTGTGTGTGTGTGTGTGTGTGTGTGTGAATATTATTAAACAGGTAAGGGAGCGAAGAATAATGTCTTGAAAGTGAAATGAAGACAAGAACATCGAGATACCGTGAAATATTTTCCTCCACACGACGTAATAAGAGGGTAGACTGCGATCTCAAGTAAAGCCTTGCAATGTATTACGATGCATGATGAGAGAGAGACAGAGAAAGAGAGAGAGAGAGAGAGAGAGAGAGAGAGAGAGAGAGAGAGAGAGAGAGAGAGAGAGAGAGAGAGAGAGAGAGAGAGAGAGAGAGAGAGAGAGTAAGGAGTAAAAGAGGAAAAAATAACTGAAAATCGACATCCCCTCCCTCCAAGACCATCACTCAGTCTTATCCTTGTCACCCACGCCCGCCTTCACCTACGCCCGTGTCCCACCACCGTCAAAGTTAATCATTCTTGTTAAGTGGGAGAGTCCAGCATTTTTTTTCCCAGTATTTAAGCCTTCTTTTTTCCTTCCTTCTTGTCTCATCCAATCTTCCTTCAACCACAAAACGAAGGACGACCACTATGTATATACTATAATACTACAGTATATTTTTCAATTTTGTTGACCAATTTAAGTTTTTTTTATTTTTTATCTTAGTGTATCGAGTATTTGGTTAGGGACGAAGCTGGTGCCGATAGCCTAAAGGATGGCAGTATTATTGGTAGTGATAGTGAACATGCTGATGATGACGGTGGTGAGAGTCATAATATGGGGGCAGGAGCAGTACACATGAGGGAGAGTAGCGTGACCTTAAGCTGCAGCATCCAGCAACACACGTGATCATTCGACTGTCAACATTAATATCTTCTAAAAATACTACAGTCAATTTCTAGTAAAAAGAAACTGTATTGCTTGACTAGATTTTTGTAATGCATAAGTATGATAACCGTTACGTAATACTAAAAAAAAAGCCTGATATGCAATACATTCAATATTCAATCATTATTAACGAGGTGTCAGTGTCTGTCAGGTTCAGCCAGTCACGCTCTAGGTGTATGGTCCTCCCCCAACACAGATGTAGTTGTGACCATATCCAGAGTGTCAGCTGCATCATTAAAACATGTAACGAGCATCAGAATCTATTTATTCTATTATTTCGTTTACGCATTTCCAACGTTCTATATAAAACATTCTAAATTGTACACACTTTAGCCTTCAACTATTCTGCATGCAGTTTGATTTCATTTATAAATTAGAAGTTTGCCTTTATCATACTCCTTCAGAATCAACCAAGTTTTGTGTCAACTTCAAACATGTACTTAAATAATTTAACAATCATTTAATAATCAAACGTCAGGGAGGCAAAAGTGAGCATAAGGTTTTCCTTTCTCACATCTTTACCTTCATCTATTACTTCCTGCAACGGGATTACTCAGTAGGCC
>JAPQNM010000022.1:12545006-12550006 GCA_029783475.1 Metacarcinus magister
CCACAGCTTGGCTTTTGATCAAGAAAGAGTAAACATACCACACAGAGACATAGTTGGAAGAATATTCTTTTTTTTTTCTCTCTCACTCTCTCTCTCTCTCTCTCTGTCTCTGTCTCCCTCTCTCCCTCTCTCTCTCTCTCTCTCTCTCTCTCTCTCTCTCTCTCTCTCTCTCTCTCTCTCTCTCCGTTTAACCATCATTGTACGTCTATTCGTAGGAGATTTTTATCCATCTCTTCACTTCTTCTATATGTGTAATTATATTCATCTATCATGCATTTCTTTGACCTGTAGCCAATTATCGTGCTTTCACATCAAAATCTAAAACAAAGAAGGATACACCAGGCACATGATTCGCACATCCTTATTGGGCACACACACCCTTCTTCATTTTCCTCTTGTTCCTCCCCTTTCCCACGTGAATCAGCAGCAGCAACAGAAGGGAGACGAACTGCTATCAACTGCCTGTCCTCACAAACACTCCCTTGATACATATGCATTCACTACACGCTCCCCTCAATCCTCTGCGACGACAGACAAAACCACCATCACCACCACCACCACCACCACCACCACCACCACCACCACCACCACCACCACCACCACCACCACCACTAGCCTTTCCTTCTTTCCTTCCTTGCTCGATCCTCGTGGAGTCGCGCCCTTACTGAACACTTGATTGAGTTGAGTGAATACCTGGACTGCTACTTGTGATTGGTAAGTCCAGTGGGTGATTTGTGTGTGTTCTTGGGTTACTGACAGTGGAAATAGTGTTGGTACTTGGTCAATGACGTCCTTCTATGAGAACTACTATGTAACTTTAACATAACAAAGATGTTGTGACAAGTCTCTGACGCTTGACATAACTGAATTAAGCTCTTATTTCTTTGCGGTAACTTCTCTTTTGGGCAGTACCTATGTTGAGTCTGCAATCTCTTATACTATATTTTGATGAAGATAAAGTTATTCCGGATTGTCTTATTTTCTGAAAAAACCCACGATTCTCTTAATTTGTGCGACCCCCCCCCCACCCCCGCCAACCACACACACACGCACGCACGCACGCACGCACGCACACACACACACACACACACACACACACACACACACACACACACACACACACACACACACACACACACACACACATCAGCATCAGTACAACGGGCAATATAACATAACACACTAAAACACGTTTGATGGGGCGCGCTACGACCGAATCTGAATTTTACGAGAGTCAATAACATCGGGTTCACGCACACGACCCCCAGAGGCCCGATGACCAAACACTAGCATGAAGGTACAGTATTAGCGAAAATAGCTGTAGGACACACACACACACACACACACACTCACACACACACACACACACACACACACACACATACACATACACACATACACCCACACACACACACACCCACACACACCCACACACACCCACACCCACACACACACACACACACACACACATACACACATTAGAAGACAGACAGATTGTTCCTGTCACCAGCAGCCGCGGGGTAACGAAGGTCTGGACACGGTTTAAATGCAAGTGTTCAAGTGGGAGTGAAAATCAAATAAGAATAAAAATATATAACTCTACTAACACTGTATCTGTTTCCTCTATACACATGACATGATCGAGTAAGACCATCACCCACGAGTCTTTACCATTACACTTTATAATTCACTTGGTACTAATAGATTAAAGTTAAATCTTTTCGCATTTCTCAGCAATTACACTTTGAGAGGATGAAGAGGACTGGCCTGGCAGCGCAACGATTATGTTCAGAATGAATGAATAGAGGCGATGCATAGTGCGACTTCAGTGCAACATTATATAGGTGAACCAAGATGACACTGGAATACACTGTGCACATACAGCCTCTCATGTTTTGTTTATGCCTAAAGCGTAGCCTAAAGATGAAATAGCTGAAGCAAATAAACGTATCTCATCACCTCACCTTCCTCAGAGCGCCGTCCTTCACTCAAAAACCCAAGGGTCACATCGCAGAGGCCAGCTAGCCTAATCCTCTTTCACGCCATTACCTGTGGGAGAGACGAGGTAGAAGATTAGTTGGTCATTCACACGAAGTATTATAGTAGTGGTTATTACATCACAGTTCCGACAAAGTTACTCCTGAGACACACTTCACACTGCTGACAATCTAGTGTGGAAATCCTTGTCCATTCTCCCCGCTGTGTTTAGGTAAGTTAAGTTAGACCTTGTAAGCCACCAACAATGTTTTATTATTCATTCACTAAACAGATATGCTATTCACTATTCACCTCACAAAACGCTCCTTTCAACTTTCAGTCAAGAATATTTTTTCCATTTACTTCAAAGTTTTATCCTCTCCACTTTTTCCAAGTACTAGTTATACTGAACAAACGTATAAGAGAGAATCGGTCACCATCAACACTTGTATCTATTTTCCTTTACACCATTTCTTCTGCCAAACTTTTACGGCTCACTATTAGTAAGTCCTTTCACACCTACGAGTAAAACCATTAACCTTCCTCTCACTGTGCACAAAAAATGGGTAAAAAAGGAGAACCATGAGGCATTCCCATCTGATGAGAATGTCTTGCTCTTCCCACGCTGACCTTTCCTTGCGAGACCCATTTTCA
Organism: Metacarcinus magister; assembly: GCA_029783475.1. Lineage (NCBI taxonomy): Eukaryota > Metazoa > Arthropoda > Malacostraca > Decapoda > Cancridae > Metacarcinus > Metacarcinus magister. The sequence continues at coordinate 12,547,638 of JAPQNM010000022.1, forward strand.
CAAGTCGCTTACATGCAGTTACCTCTTCTGTGTACGAGCAACGCCGATGACCCTAAAAGTATTCAGGTGTGGATCGTCAGAAGTTCACATCACTGGACAATTGAAACACATAACTTGTAACACACTCATACACTTACATATAACTACTGAATGAGAGAGAGAGAGAGAGAGAGAGAGAGAGAGAGAGAGAGAGAGAGAGAGAGAGAGAGAGAGAGAGAGAGAGAGAGAGAGAGAGAGAGAGAAGCGAGAGAGAGAGAGAAGAGAGGGTGTGAAAGGTAGTCAGTTAGACACTATTCTGAGTGATGAAGACGAACAGTCATGGGCGTTATAAAGAATGAAAATAGAACAGATTCATCTTCATATTTCAGTCACAATAAATCCGTAACTTTTCAAGCCTTACCTTTTTTGTTTTTAAAGTGCCACCACAAGAAGTTTATGGAATTGAATCAGCTTTTGTTATTTCAATGTTTATTTTTAATCTTTCATGGGCCTTTTATATTCCTTTTCTTACTCTTAAATTTGTAACATGAAACGCTATAACAAAGTAATATTTTCTTTCTATCAAGAAGTTAAAGAAAAATGAGTGAGAAGTGATGTATTTCCTGTTTTTTTGTAACCATCGTTGTTCTTCATATTTCTTTGAAGAACTCAACGTAATTGTTCTCACGTCTAAGCTTCTACCAGTCATCTTTTCACGTTTCTCTCAGGGAAAAATAGTTGATATATTTTTACAACGACTCAATAATTTGTATTTATTTTTCAACGGAACTCTGAAATTTGTCTTTTTGAATTTGTACACGCTTGGCATCATTACCTGGAAAAGAATCTTGCATCAACTACATATATCAAACTTTTATGTCTCACTTCTTTTCAATATTCAGCCTCTGTTTACGACTCCATCTCAAGGCTATCTACGTGTAAAAAACATCCTAAAAAAATTATAGTACCGAGCCTCTTGTGATTCCATCGTTCACCTGCAATCGCTTTTTGTTCCAGTAACATTAAGGTTTCGATTATTTTTGATTAACGTATCCTCACTATCTTTCCAAACCCAACTCACCCTGGTTTTCCTTAATTTATTCATTTATAATGGCTTAGCCTCAATAGCATCATAAATTACAGCACATAAAAAACTCGCATATATCACTCAAATGGTCTTTGTTTGTGACTATCCCCTAATTGTATTCCATGAATTAGCATATTGCCTAAATCTCTTTTTTACATTATTTTCATTACCTTCACTATTTTTATTATTATTATTCCATTCCATTAATTTCCCTGTCTCCAAGCTAACGCATTCAATGTTCCTTCCACACTATCAATATATCCTTCATCATTCTAATCACTACTAGCACATAAATCTCTTAGTATCACCAACATTCTCTACATTATTTTTTCTCCTTGGTCAGAAGTTTTGTCTTGCATCCATAACATTCTCTTCTTTCCATTACTTCACATTGATCCCTCACCCTCGACGACTCATCAAGAAGTTAGCGTGCAGCCGCCTCATCTTTTATTCATATGTAAGACACCTGCAGCATTCCTAATTAGATGTTCCTATGTTCCTTACTCAACTGTTGTGCGTCTTCACTTTACTTGTACCCAGGCAAGGTTCTGTGTTTGTTACTTTTAAACGACACTGTATATTCTCTTGTACATTTGTTTTTCTTCATCTTCCTTTATCTTAGATTTCCTCCGCCAGCCTCCTTCCGTCCTTTGATTCGTTGAGCAAAGTTTGTGCTTGGAGATATTCGTAAATTATTTGAAGAAAGAATATTATCACATCATTTACTGTACAAGCAACGTCGATCAATCACAAAAGATACATAAAACTAACATCAAACTAAAGAAATTATACCGATGATTCTTCTGATTACCTCACTTAACTCTGTATTTTTCTTGCGTTTTCACCTTGATTTGTGAGACCATGAAAATATCAGAAGGTCACAACTTCACTTCAGGAGCTTCATGATGCATATTCCACAGCGGTAATCACAGTCACATTCCTAGATTTCAATTTCAGATGTCGAGCCTTTGAACTTATGTTGGTCCATCAGTAGATACATGTTTCGTTACTGTCATTCAACAAACACACACACACACACACACACACACACACACACACACACACACACACACACACACACACACACACACACACACACAACAAATTCAAAAACTACGTAACTCGTACAAAACTTTCATGTTCCACTTCGCCAAATCAGAAAAGAAAATTTACACACATGTTTGTTTAGCACGCCTACACTGCCAGCATCATTCTGCCCTCCCCTCAATTGGTCATTCTGCCTACACGCCACACTGCCACACGCACCCGTCCACCACCACCAGGCCCCAGACACATTCAATCC
>JAPQNM010000022.1:12560006-12572506 GCA_029783475.1 Metacarcinus magister
GGTGAGGAGGTCAGCGGAGATGTGTGGGTGGAGGCAACAGGTGCGTGATGAAGAGTGGATGGGAGAATAAATAAAAGTAGTAAATCGAGCTCAACACGGAAAGAACTGCTGCGGTGGAAATACGAGTACGAGGAAACAAAGTCAAATATAATCATAGAAAGCCAATTATTTATAGATGACATAACTCGATAAAAAAATGATATAATAGAGAAAAAAATACATGAAAAAAGGGGATGGAGAAATGTCATAAAAGTTTCGAAATGTTGATTGGTAAGGAAACTATTAATTAAACCTTTGTACAAGAAAAAGAAAACGAGAAAAGGAAAAAAAAAGAAGAGAAAAAAATATAAAAAAAATAATAAATAAAAAGTGTGTGGAGAAAGAGAAACTAGGGAAGATTTTACCTTGAAGGAGAGACTAAAATAGAAAGTAAAATAAATACGGAGGTGATTCCAAAGAGACAATCACAAAGAGCGGAAATCAACACGGCACAGAAATGTCCAAAAATATAATTAGGTTCCGATTCCCTTTGCCGCTCACGAAACCATGAAACCCATATGGCTTTTAATCTATCTATCTCTCTCTCTCTCTCTCTCTCTCTCTCTCTCTCTCTCTCTCTCTCTCTCTCTCTCTCTCTCTCTCTCTCTCTCTCTCTCTCTCTCTCTCTCTCTTTAATTAGACCATAACTAACATTACATCATATCTTCATTTCGGTATTATGAAACAGTTTGAAACAGTTGTAAAACACATCAGCTTTCATTACAGAAGTGGCTTTGGTACTTACGAAGAAAATAAATAGTAATGAAATGGCTGAACGCACATCACACCGTCGCATATATTGTTTAACTTCAGTCGTACAATATATTCTTTTTTTTCTGAATCTTACATGCCATATTGTTTCATGATATAATGTTTGTGGGTATATACATTTGACACGGTCTGTGGCTATTCACATTCTAACATTCGTCACAGTTTGTAAGTGAGTATTATATATTTCTGTCAGTTACCGCGACAAATCTAACTGCTAGATGAAGCATACAAAAAAGCGCCGTACGTACAAACACAGAAAGTTTATATTTTCGTGCCAACAGACAACACACGACTATTGCATGTTAACTCACCTAACACGTTTCAATTAAACTAGAAAATAGAAATAAAAACACGCTCACTTATTCGAACTGTACATACATGTTGTTACGTGTACATACAAACATTAATAATAACTGTATAATATGTTGTTGTTGTTGTTGTTTCGACTTTATTCACAGTCGTATCGTTTTGTTACTTCATTCAAGCTCCAACAATGTTTGTATTTTTTTTCTTCTTGAATATACACCATTTGCATTCCCGCTTGTACCAAGAGTTAATTGTGCGTAAATTAAAAAAAGATCAAGGAAGTCTATTCTGCATGGAACAGCCTTTGAAAACAACAAACATTTCTTTTTTTATTAAATGCGAGAGGAGAGTTGTTTTATCTTCAATGCAAAGGTTACGTCATTGTCAGTTTTTGAGTGGAGTTACAGTGAGCTTTGAGTGGACGTGACTGTCAAGGCCGAAGAGGATGATGTGTAGTGTTTTGTATGCTGTTAGGAACCTGTAGTTTTGAAAAGGACATAAGTGTGTTCACGACTACTACTCAAAATTGCCTACGCTAAATCTTCACTAAACGAGTAACAGGTACTGGGAAACAACCACTATTAATTATCCTTCCTAAGCGACAGCAACATTGTATTTTAGATAATTGCATTAAAACATCACTACAAGACACCCATTAAACACTTGAGCAAGGTGAAACACTTCAAATATATATGAAAAAGAATTATGTACCATTCTAATTAAGATAAAGTGAGTCACGAACACAAAATAAATTAAGTGTATATATCAAAATAATCAAAAATCCACCCAGCACACGACTCAATTACACTGCAGTACTATTAATTAATATATACTACACGACGCACCCTTAACCCCTGTAAGACAATACTAGATATTATATTACTTCTCATATATTACCTACATTGCCTTCAACATCATTTCACAATAAGCGAACAGGCAACGGCAATACATTACTTTTTGCTGAAACTTTCAAAACTGGAATTGCTTATGTAAATGTTGGTATCCGTTTGACTGTCTATCTATATCTTTGTTTTCATCATAATTTGTCAGTGCTTGTCTTTACTTATGTATTTGGTGGTTGTTTGCTTTTATATATCTTTTCTACTATTTGTTTGTCAGTCAATATACATATTTTCTGTCCTCTCTCTCTCTCTCTCTCTCTCTCTCTCTCTCTCTCTCTCTCTCTCTCTCTCTCTCTCTCTCTCTCTCTCTCTCTCTCTCTCTCTCCCCTCCCCCCCAAAGGTAACGCTACACGCCTCAGCGGTGACTGTGGTTTCTTGCCGCACTGGAAGGGATGATGCCTCTGTCCCCACTTGACCTCTGCCCTCTGTGACCTTTTCATACCTCCTCCTCCTCTTCCTCTACAAGGATAAGCAACTCTTCCTTCAAGACAATTTATATCACCACCACCAAGACCACCCTGACCACTACCACCACCACCACCACCACCACCACCACCACCCTCAGCGCGTCGTCCTCGTCCGTCTCCTTCACCTCCTGTTCGTCCTCCTACAAATCCCTCCCACCTTTGTCCTCACGGGTCAAGGTAAGCAATAAGCAGGCAACGAGAAGTAAGAACTATGTAGTCCCGACAGTCAAACAAGGTCACCGCCACCACCATCACCGCCACCGCCACCACCATCACCACCATCACAACCACCACCACCACCATCACTTTCACTGCAACCACAAAGACTGTCTGGAACGCCATTGCTACTAACATTGCAACCACTACTACCACCACAACCATGACGACCATTACTACCAAGATTCCAGCTCCCATTACCAATATCACCGCCATTACCATTACCATCATCGTTACTGGCCTCTTCAAGCACCATAAAAATCTTTACCACCACCATCGCCGCCACAACCACCATCAACATTTTGCGTCCCTATCGTGTCTTCATCAAAACACCATCAATCAACATAAGTACATGAACTCTTCAATTACAAGAGGAATTTGCATAATCAATCACCATGTTAGTGTTTGTTCAGTGAGAGGAAAAGGTTTTTATTGGATTTAACCAGAATATTTAGAGGTGTTAGTCTGCTGCATTAGCATTTTTGGTATTGCTATTATATATTTTTTTCTTTTATTGTTAAATATTATCATCATTATCATTATTATTTGTGACATATTGGGATTTACAACGCACAGTATTCATATTTTTTTGCCAGATATAAGGAGGAGACAAACAATATGGAAGGGTGGAGGCCAGGGTATCTCTCCTCCTAGAACATATAGTTCCATGTAAGAATAAAGAAAGTGAAGGAACTTGATTCTGTTTTCTTTAACATTTAATTTTGCATTTTTTATTATTTTTTCTCAACTTCTGTCTTAGATGCCACCTCGCGTATGTGGGACAAGGCCAGTTGCATATGAATATATTATTATTATCATTATTACTATTATTATTATTTTTATCATTATTATTATCATTATTAACATTATCATTATTATCATTACTACTATCACTACTTTTACAGCTATTATTACTACTATTACTATATATACTACTACTACTATTACTACAAGTACTACTACAATTACCACTATTACTATCAATAACACTATTATCATCACAAACATGCCAGTTACATAGAAGTTTGAGTCAACTTCCGTTCCCTTTCATCCCCTCCTCACTAAACGAAATAATGATATCAAAAAGTTCTCAGGAAGAATCTTGGGTCCGCACCTTGAAAGAAGCTGCTCACGAAATACTTGATAGCCACTTATATGTTCACCGTCACGTGGTTGGACACCTCGACAAGGAAACCGAGTGGGATGCTGAGTGGGAAGGCGGATGTGGAAGTGAGAGGGAAAGCAAGTGGAAAAGACAAGAAGGAAGACAACTATTATAAGGCGATAAGGAAGGTAAAAAGGGAAGGTGAGAAAGAAGATGAGAGGAGAGGGAAGACGGGAGGTAAGGTGAGAGGGAAGGCAGGAAGGAAGGCAAGTGGACAAAGGAGCTGTGGTTCAACTTCTTATTTCTTGATCTCATTGAAAACTCTCACGGAGATCTTTTTTATGAAACTTGAAGGCTAATTAAATCTTTGTTGGTAAAGTTTGTGGGTCTCTCTCTCTCTCTCTCTCTCTCTCTCTCTCTCTCTCTCTCTCTCTCTCTCTCTCTCTCTCTCTCTCTCTCTCTCTCTCTCTCTCTAACTTTCCAAACCAAGATACCCTCCTTCCCTCCCTCTCCCTCCCTCCCCTAATGCTGACCCACATCAGACCGGTCCCTCCCTTCCTGCCTCCCCCTCCTCAGCCACGCCCCTCAGTCTGCCTTTTTTGCCTTCCCCGCCAGGATAAGTCTCCAGGTAGGCCAGGTAGTACTGGTAGGCATGAACAGGTGCCGTGGCAGCCAGGGGCGGGGCAGTGAAATAATGAGGGGGAAAGTTTTCACGAGTTATTGTTGTGGTGATTTTAAACAGAAATTAATGGACTGTCCGGGAGCAAAGTAATGAGAAAAAGAGAAGTTATAATAATAAGTTGTGTTCATGGAGTTGAAATATAAATGTGTTGAACCCGATGGAGTGTGGCACGGTGAGTACAGTGTTACGAAACCTTTACTGAAACACCTAAGTATTGACAAGACATGTTGATTCCATTAAGGATTGGTAGGATGGCCGGACAGTTTTCCTTTGATTACTAACAATATACCTCCTTCTTTTTCATTAATCTTTGTACGCAATATACGTAAATTTAGTAAGATTTATAACAATACTTGCAATAGTGGATACAAGCTGCTAGTAATAATGTGGTCACTTCTTATGCAAATGAGGATCAATATCAATTTAGTTGCTAATTCAAGAGGCACTTTCACTTGCCGGCAACTCTTTTTTTTTCATATATATATATATATATATATATATATATATACCTCCGTTACAAAACCAGTTTCTTTCATTCTCTTCACAACCATGTCATATCCGGAGGTAAAAAAAAAACTCATTTAAGCGACGATGAGCGTTCTGGGGCGGCTTCTGTGAGCTCCTCCCTTACATGTGCCTACCGCTCACACCATTCATTCCCCTCCCAGGTCTCTCTCCCCCCTTCACCCCATTCATTATCTTCCCTCATGCCTCCTTCCCTCGCCCCTATTCATTCCCCTTTTTTGTGCCTCTCCCCTCACCCTCACTTTCACCCCATGCTTTCCCTTCCCTCATGCTTCTCTCTTCCCTCAGCTCCCCTCATCTCCATTCATCCCTATACCCAATATTCACTTCCACCATTCGTTTGTTGCTATATATACAACGTTCTTGGAAAAATGTTGTGTGCTAGATAACACACACACACACACACACACACACACACACACACACACACACACACACACACACACACACACACACACACACACCAAAAAAAATGAGATTAAGAGTACATTATATTTGCTTCCTTAATTGAGACTCAACTTTTTCCAAACCCTTCACTTCTCAACGCCTCACAAACACATTACAGGTGAAGAAGAAGAAGAAAAAAAACACACAGATAAAACTAGCATGATACAACGGAGGACTGCGTGGCTCTAGGGAGACGGGAAAACCAGGTGAGCACAGGTAACGACTGCAATTAACCTACAGAAGACGGCGGTAGCATTGCATTGCACCTCTTATGGTCTTGATGCTGATGGTGATTAGATGAACGCTGACTGACTGTAGATATAAAGATACCGATCAATGGATACAGATAGATACTGGAGCAAGTGAAGAAAGGTGGTGGTGGTGGTGGTGGTGGTGGCGGTGGCGGTGGCGGTGGTGGTGGTTTGAGGGAGGGAGTGGTACAGAAGCAGCACCTTGTCTCCCACATCAAGGTCATCGCGTGTACCATTGTTGACAGCATTCTATTTTCATCCTAGAGGTCACGTCAGGTTCATGTTAATTTGTTCTCTCTTTTTTTTCCCCTTACTTCAGTAGCTCCGTCTGTTTCAGCAGCTGGCGGTGAAGTAATGGGATTCACTGTGAAATTATTACTTTATTTGTATTACCATCATTATTTTAGTTTTGCTGTAATTGCTAGAGAAAGAGAAGTCTCTCTCTCTCTCTCTCTCTCTCTCTCTCTCTCTCTCTCTCTCTCTCTCTCTCTCTCTCTCTCTCTCTCTCTCTCTCTCTCTCTCTTGAGAAGTAGAAGTAGAAGTAATAGTAGTAGTAGTAGTAGTAGTAGTAGTAGTAGTAGTAGTAGAAGTAGAAGTAGAAGTAGTAGTAGTAGTAGTAGTAGTAGTAGGAGTAAAGAGAAAGATAGAGAGAGAGAGAGAGAGAGAGAGAGAGAGAGAGAGAGAGAGAGAGAGAGAGAGAGAGAGAGAGAGAGAGAGAGAAGCAGGTTGGTAGGCAAACAGAAAGATAAGAGAGTATATAAATATTATATGAATGAAAACTATAAAGTTTGCAACGTGTGATGGTAGAAAATTAAACAGTCATATTTAGCCACAAAAAAAATAGGGAAAGTAGGAATGCAGTGTGTGCGTGCGTGCGTGTGTGTGTGTGTGCGTGTGTGTGTGTGTGTGTGTGTGTGTGTGTGTGTGTGTGTGTGTGTGTCTGTCTAGTTGGTGCCCACGCAAAGCAGTCCTGGGAACCTTTCACTTGGCCAAGGTGAATGGGTGACACGTGAAGCAGGTGAGACGAGACACTAAACCCCCTTCGCCCCCCCCCCTCCCCAACCCCATGCGAGAGCGAGAGAGAGAGAGAGAGAGAGAGAGAGAGAGAGAGAGAGAGAGAGAGAGAGAGAGAGAGAGAGAGAGAGAGAGAGAGAGGATGTGCTGTTACCTTTTTGCTTCGTGTGTAATACCACGTCCTCAAGGCAGTGTTTAATGGCGCTGTATCAAAGCAATTGTTTCTCTCCTTCTGCCTCCGACCGGCTCATCTTCCTCACCCTCGTTTCCTCTCCCTATCTTCACCGTCCACTTTCTTTTTCCATCCATCGGGCGCTCTCTTCACTTTCTTCAGCTATTTCCTTTCCCTCCATTTTCAGTCTCGTCCCACCTCCGCCACTTTTGTCCTCCTCTCCTCCTCCTTTCCCTCGGCCTCCTTCTCTCTTCTCTTTGTCCTGTACTTTCCCTTCTTCATGAGTTTCTCTCCCTCAGCCATATGTTGCCAGTGTGAGGATAAAACACCAAGGTTATGCCACGGAGGATCACTTTTTCATATGCTTAATGACTGACAATAACACACACACACACACACACACACACACACACACACACACACACACACACACACACACACACACACACACACAGGGAGAGTTGATGATAATGAGTGAAGAGTATATTTACACAAACAATTAAGCTGAAGTAAATAAATAGTCAAAAACGTTATAGTTGTGAAGTTTGTTTTCTTACTCATTGATCGTAAGTTTTACCTTTAATAAAATGTTTAATGTTCATTGTAGACATAACTGAATGAATTTCGCAAGATAGGAATGCAACACCTTCGCCTCTCAATTCATCAGGTATTGCACCACACGCTACTGGTCTTCACATTTACTTTCCCTTACCTAGTCAATCAATTGTTGTTGTTCTCACTACTTCAATGTATTAATTTTCATCTGCAAGTGTTTTCATTTAAGCTGTCAGGTCATTAAGCCTCTATAAGATTACACCTTTATTCCCCTCACAAGTAGTTGGGGTAAAATTCACAACTGTTTCCATGACTACCTCTCAAACATATGATGTAAAGCCTTCATCAAAATACATCGGAGCGGCAAGTGTACGCAGAGGAAAACAAAATGTGGATCTAAACATGGTACATCATCCATACACTTGATCAATATTACATTTAAGTCTTACAATAAGTTTCATATACAAAGAGTATTTCAGAAATATAATATTCACCTGATACCGTTATTTTTATCAGTATCTATGATTATCTCTTTTTCTACATAATCAAGTACTTCAGCGCTTACGCGGAGTAATAGATGGGCTTCGTAAAGTTATAAATCAATCAGGTTTACTTCCTCCCCCTGCTTCGCCCACGCTTTCCTCAGCCCTCCCACGAGCGTGGTGATCCGCCCACTAGTCTTCTTCAGTTAGGCACAGCGGATTTTTACCTGAATCCCTGAACTGTTCGGGTGGTCATGGTTTCAAAACATGTTCTCTAGTAACTTGATTAGCATAGTTCATAGTCATTCAAACCTCAATTGAGACGAAATATTCACGTACATACGTCTGGTTTTAAATAAAAATCAGAGGGAAGTTTGAGAGTTCTTCCGAAAGTCAATATTCAAGACCTTACCGGTTCAGAAAATTTAGTGGCGTTACCAAGACGCTTCACTTGGAATGGAAAGTAATAAGCTGTAACCCATCTACTACTATACTCCTCTCTTCCTATTGCTATTTTTCTTCTCTTCTTCTTCTTACTACTCCTACTCCTACTCTTCCACCTCTTCCTGCTCCTCCTCCCATGCCTCCCATTCCTCGCTCCACTATTTCATAAAACGTCAGATGAAGTCGACATATGACGATGATTTAAGGGAACAGAAAATTGTGCCTGGGATTAAGGAAGACGTCTTGGAATAGTGAGTGAGACGGGAGTGTGTTAACAGGATGACCTGAAGGAGAAGATATGTGGTGAGTTCACGGTATAATGAATGGGAGGCAGATGGGGGGCAGAGAAAGTTAAAATGAAGGGGCACTGTGAGCGGCGCCTCTGTATGCAAGCAGCCGCTAGCAGGCAAGTCCAGCTGGGTCAGGGAGGGGCACGCGGTGATGGGGGGGGCTTGGTTTCCGGTAGAAAGGTAGTCGGAATGCCCACTCATAAAGTATTGGTGTAATACTTGACCATGTATGTATGTATGCATGTATGTAACCTCCTTAACTCCCCTACCACCGCTACCACCGCTACCACCACCACCTTTACTGCCACCCAACCACCCACAATTACTACCACCACCACCACCTTCACTGCCACCCAACCACCCACAATTACCACCACCATCCCCATCATTACTCACCACTCATCATTACTAACCTCCAGACATCACCACCACCTTCACTGCTGCCATTACCACAACTCATCACTTCCAACACTGATAACATTTCCTTCCGTCCTTAGGCTGTGTTCCTTTTCAGAGTAGTAATCCCCTCCCACCCACGCCCATTTGTTCCTACGCAATCCACCTGTCACAATCTGTCTTCAGCCTCGACCGCCTTATCCCCCTCTCGCCCTCAACACCTTGACCTTACAACTCATACACTTCAGGAAACTGACTAACATTTACCCGAATTTTTCGCATCCGTCTTCCAATAAGAAGGAAGTGAGAGTGTAAGAGTATGTGGTCAGGTTGCCTTGCTCTCACTTCCGTTTGGATCCTGCCACCCAGGGCCTCTGATGCTGGAACGTCCTGATGACACCAGACTTCCCTCACCTTCGACCTCTACCCAAGGGCTCCTCTTACCTCTTGCAATGGATTCCGAGAAGTGGCTGTTACCTCCCCCTTTGATCCCGGCCTCGGATTGCAAAACACGGTGATTAAGGTTTTCCAACACACGACCTGAACACCTGAGCAGCTTCCCGTGACCCTTCACAACACACTGCATGTCAATAAGAACAAAACAAGACAGAAAACAAAGACTGATCCTTCCAAGTCTGACAAAAGAACTTTGCTACACGCTCCCTTTACTTACAATACTAAGTAGGTTTTAAAGAGGAAATACACTTTATTGTAATACAAGAATTGATTTTTTTTTCTTTTGGTCAGCGTTCGATTTCAATTCCATCCATCCGCTGATCATTCTTTCTTGGAATTCCAATTTTTACTTAATTTACTTCTTTGGAAACTTATGTATTATCACAATTATTTTTTCTCTCATCTCACAGTACATACACAATTGTTACACAGCAGTTTCCTCCGATTTTGTCTTGGAATAAGTTTACACACTATATATATTTTTTTTTCATAGCTTGTTGCGTAATGAAAATAGTAATAACAACCAAAGAAGTGACAGCACCAATAATTATTCCATCACTTCTAGACTACTTGAACTTTCTCGTCAACAATAATATAGAGTAGCAAAGAAAAACAAATTAAAACCTCAAACATTTCATTTGTTAGTGCAAGGAATACCAGTCCCTCCCCTTTCACCTCCACACGACCAATCACAGATCTGTATACAAACACATAGACACATAGACCAATCAAGGCCGATTACTGCGTCCTTTTATAATACGTGTGAAACTTGGTACTACTACTACTACTACTATTACTACTACTACTACTAATAATAATAATAATAATAATAATAATAATAATAAAAACAATAACAATAACAATAATAACAATAACAATAATAATAATAATAGTAATAATAATAACAATAATAATAATAATAATAATAATAATAATAATAATAAAATAATAATAATAATAATAATAATAAATATATACGTAAATAAAAAAAATAATATCTCTACCAATCTCAAAAAAGAAGGAAAAAAAATAACCTGCCCCAGAACAGTTTGCTTCACCACCCGCCGCTCACCCTCCTCTCATACTCCTACACACGTCACAAACATCTGAAGACACATACACGCTGCTGCAATAACGATAAAGACAAAGAAACACACAAAAAGCTACACAAAAGCCTCCATAAAGATCCACAAACATCATCAGAAAATCATCCTATTACTCCATCTCCACTCACTCACTCACTCACTCACTCACTCACTCTCTCTATCTGTCTCTCTCTCTCGCTCTCATCTAAGCCCTATAACTAGAAACCACTCTCCCGTACAAACTAAATATTAATTTCCTTTCATGTTTGTAGGCATGAATTTCTCCCTCTCTTTGTGGCGCTATTTGAAGTGGAAGATTATATTTCATTCAAGATCTGCAGCCAAGCAACTAGGGCGAGTTGTCTCATAAACAGCAATTGTGAACATTTATAAAAAAAACCTAGAGATGGAAAACTCTACAAGAATTTTCCAAGGAGTCCAAGCGTGCAAAGGAGGGCAAGGCACCAATAGAAAGACAGAGAGAAACAGATAAAGAGTGTGAGAGAAAGAGAGAGAGAGAGAGAGAGAGAGAGAGAGAGAGAGAGAGAGAGAGAGAGAGAGAGAGAAAAAAAAATTAAAGTTGTGAGATAACAGGCCAGAGAGTTGTATGATTGAATAATAAAGACAAAAAAACTAGAGTAACTGAATAAAAAAAAATAAATCATCATCACCGTTGAATCAAAATCATGAACCATAAACACACACAACAAAGACAAACGGAAGATAAAGCAGAAAAAATGTTAAAACTCACTCAGGTTCAAAAATCATAAAATAAACTCATGTAGTGGAACAGAAAACAGGTGCAAGTAATAAAAGAAAAACATAAAACTGAAGTGAAAATAAAAGAAACCCGAGAGAGAGAGAGAGAGAGAGAGAGAGAGAGAGAGAGAGAGAGAGAGAGAGAGAGAGAGAGAGAGAGAGAGAGAGAGAGAGAGAGATACAGATAGAGACACATACACAGATTTATATATAGACAGACAGACAGACAGACAGACAGACAGACACATAACGACACAAAAATAGACAGACAGAAACTAGGACATTTACACACAAAAAAAAATTACTCATGAATAAACTCGATAGCAAACCATACGTCCTTTGAACACAATTAAAACATTAAATATCAAAGGCAGCAAAATAAAACCCCAGCTCAATATTCGATTTGAAAAAGGTAATGTATATTTATTACTTTTTTTCCCCATAATGAATCTAACGCATGTGAGTGACGAGCAGGGAAGGGAAGCAGGGAAGGGAAGCAGGGAAGGGAAGCAGGGAAGGGGAGCAGGGAAGGGAAGCAGGGAAGGGGAGCAGGGAGGGGAAGCAGGGAAGGGGAGCAGGGAAGGGCAGCAGGGAAGGGAGCAGGGAAAGGGAGCTGGGAAGGGGAGCGGGGAAGGGAAGCAGGGAGGGGAAGCAGGGAGGGGAAGCAGGGAGGGGAAGCAGGGAAGGGGAGCAGGGAAGGGAGCAGGGAAGGGGAGCAGGGAAGGGGAGCAGGGAAGGGGAGCAGGTAAGGGGAGCAGGGAAGGGAACAGGGAAGGGGGAAGGGAAGGGGAGCAGGGAAGGGGAGCAGGGAAGGGGAGCAGGGAAGGGGAGCAGGGAAGGGGAGCAGGGAAGGGGAGCAGGGAAGGGAGCAGGGAAGGGAGCAGGGAAGGGGAGCAGGGAAGGGAAGCAGGGAAGGGGAGCAGGGAAGGGGAGCAGGTAAGGGGAGCAGGGAAGGGAACAGGGAAGGGGGAAGGGAAGGGGAGCAGGGAAGGGGAGCAGGGAAAGGAGCAGGGAAGGGAGCAGGGAAGGGGAGTAGGGAAGGAGAGCAGGGAGGGAAGCAGGGAAGGGAGCAGGGAATGGGAGCAGGGAAGGGGAGCAGGGAAGGGGAGCAGGGAAGGGAAGCAGGGAAGGGGAGC
>JAPQNM010000022.1:12580006-12582506 GCA_029783475.1 Metacarcinus magister
ATTTTGGCTTCTAGCCTATTGTTTGCTATTTGTGTGTGTGTAAATATATTCGGGGTATCATACTCCATGATTTTTCTTCCCCACAACTCTATAAAAAGATAATATTAATTGGTAGTCACCTCGGCCCTGACATATTGGCGACCTCGCCAGGATAAGAACTACCAATTATTTATTATCATTTTACAGATTGTGGGTTGTTATCTAAGTCGCTGCTGCGCGCCGTTGCTGCCTGAGGCCCGGGAGTAATGTTATGAGTGTTTTGATTGCCGTCAAACTCTTGCTTTTGCCAGATTTTTGCACGTGAGGTGTTGTCCAATTTTTTTTGTTTTTGTATTGTGTTCTCTGTGTGGTCTTCTCCATGTCTTCCTTTCAAGAACTGAAGGAGCAGGGTGAAACCATCGGTCTGCAGGGCAAGGAAATTGGCCAGTGGATCCTTGAACAACAGAAAAACGAAAGGGAAGAAAGACAAGCTGAGAGAGAAGAAAGACAAAGACAAGCTACGAAGGAAAGAGAAAGAGAAGAAAGACAAGCTGAGAGAGAAAGAGAAGAAAGACAAGCTGAGAAGGAAAGAGAAGAAAGACAAGCTGAGAAGGAAAGAGAAGAAAAACAAGCTGAAAGAGAAGAAAGACAAGCACAAGCTGAGAGGGAGAAAGAGATCAAGCTGGCAGAAATTGCAGCTAAAGGTAAGCCCTCAGTTCTACCATCACATGATCCTGTTTCCAGACCTAGTCTACCACCATACAAGGATGAAGAGGACATTGCCACCTATTTAACTAGGTTTGAGCGTGTGGCCGAGATGCTGGTTTTACCCAGAGATACCTTTGCCGTTCGTCTGGGTTGCCTCCTTACTGGTAAAGCTGCCGAACTCTACACGTCCCTTCCGTCATCCACCACTGAGGATTACGAGTTACTGAAGCAAGCCTTGTTAACAGGCTTCAGTAAAACTCCAGATGGCTACCGGGTGGATTTCAGGTCAAACAAGATTAGAGTAGGACAGAACTACCATCAGTTTGTTACCCAGTTATCGAGGATGTTTGATTCTTGGGTTGAGTCTTCCTTTGTGGCCAATGTTTATGCTGATTTAAGGGAGTTTATCATCTTTGACCAATTTTTGTCCTCCTTATCAGCAGAAATACGCCTATTCATCAAGGAAAGAAGGCCTACCAAGCTGAAGGACGCAATACAACTAGCGGATGACTGGGCATCCGCCCACAACGCCTATCCTAAGGTCTCTTCCAACAACAACGCTAAGAAAATCTCCCCTCTACTTGCTACTCCACTCCAGCCTCTACCTTCTCCTGGGAGTCAGACTCCCTCAACCGTGACTTGTCACAATTGTGGGGAAGCAGGACATATACGACCACGCTGTCCCAGGAATCCTCGAGCATTCAAGGATGGAACTACTACCACGCCCCCCTATAAGGTTGGATTTTGCTTAGAAGACCATAAAGTGCCTAACTTCTCAGTTACGGGGACTATTAATGGGTCATGGTCTTCCTCTATAATTAGGGATACTGGATGCTCTGGAGTTGTAATTTCTGAGGAAGCCTTGCCAGACATTGACCCATCACTCTGCCCCAAAGTACAAGTTGCTGACTATTTGGGACGCATCGACGAATTTCCTGTCGTTAAGTGTTACTTACGGTGCCCATTTTACACTGGTTGGACAGATGCTGTAAGGGCCCCAATTAAATTTGCTAGTGCTCTAGTTGGGAATATTCCCGGAGTACAAGATCCTGATAGTCCTGATTCTCTACTCAGTAACGACAACCATCTTCTCCATAGTGACCATGACCAAGCCACCACTGACGTTTCTTCCCTACAAGATCCTCTGTTGCCTCCTGATGACTCGCCTTCGCCCGGAACTTCCCTCTCCTCTCAAGAAAAGAACAACCGCCCTTCTGGATGTCAACATCTACCACCAGTTGAGTCCTCCACTACTCAAGTGTGTGCTGTGGAGACCAGAGCCGGTCGATCTAAACGGGTCCACCCTCTTGTTCTGCCTAAGCTCCATCCTTTGACTGTAACCCCTGATGAGTTTCGTCAACTTCAGGAATCCTGTCCTTCCTTGACGTGTTTACAGTCAAAGGCTACCACTGAAGAAGTTGAGAAGGCACGGGATGGTGCCACATACCAGTTCATACATGAGGACGGCCTCCTGTACCGAAAATGTCTCTCATCGGATCACCTTCAAAAGGTAAATGGTTTATCCTTGGTTGTTCCCAGCGATTGCCGTCCTGTCATCCTACGTGTTGCTCACGAAGGTCCTTTGGCTGGACATTTCTCCCACCGGAAGACCCAGATGAAGGTATGGCAAGACTTTTATTGGCCAGGGATGTGTGCAGACATCCGGGATTACTGCCGTTCCTGCGACAAGTGTCAACGTATGTCAGCTAAGGGAAGGGTACGTCCAGTACCTCTTCAACCGTTACCTGTCGTAACTGAACCCTTCTCCAGAGTTGCCATTGACTTGGTAGATCCCTTGTCTCCACCTTCTTCT